>ML675604.1:77217907-77263818 GCA_007922155.1 Mesoclemmys tuberculata | reverse complement strand
ATGCTCCACCACAGCAGCCACTTGCGGGTGAATCGATCTATCTGTAGCTGAACCAAATCCTCCCGTCCGTTCTACGTTTCTTCCCCCTGCAGGGAGGGAGAAGCGTAGAAGAATCAGCTGGGCCCATGCATCCCCTTTTAGCAGCTTCTTTGGTAAGTGGCTCCACATTTGAACGTAAAAGATGCCCTCGTAATCTGCGTCTATAACTCCTGGCACCACAAAGATTCTGTTTTTCCCAAAAGGAGAGCGGGGGAGAATAACCCCCACCATCCCCTCCGGCAGGGGGCCCTTGAGTTGGGATGGCATAACAACGACCTCCCCCGGTAGCTGGATTTCCATGTCTAGTTGATTATACAGATCTATTCCAGCGTTTCCCTGGGTGGCTGCCGGCGAGTCATAGATGTCAGGCTTGGCGGTTTTGGAACCTGGGCAAACCGCTGGCCCGCTTGCTAGTTTCCCATCGGAATGCGCGCTCCTCCCGCATTAGGCGGGGGGTTGCTGCGACATTGATTTGCCCAGTGATATCCCTTTTTGCAGCGCGGGCATACTGATTTTGGTTTATTATTGCTCTGCCCGCTTCCCCCCCCATATGCTCCTCCCCCTGGGGCTCTACATTCCTTTTTGTAATGTCCGGGTTTTTTACAATTGAAACAACTCCCCTGGGGTTTATTTCCCTTTTTTAAGGCTGCTGCTAGAAGTGACATTTGATGAACCTGCGTGCCTACGTCGGCGCATGCCTTAATCATTTCCGCCAAGGAGTAATCGTCCTTCCCAATTATTGACTGCAATGCTCTGCGGCAGTCAGCATTGGCACTTTCATATGCCAACTTTTTTATTAGCTCCACCTGGGCGTCTGGGTTATCAATTTGTTGCTGAATAGCCTCCTGCAGCTGGTCTACAAATTGGTGGTACGGCTCAGAGGCCCCCTGTCAGGTGGCTGTGAACGATTTTGAAGGCTTTCCAGTTACAGGTACCCGCTTGAAAGCCTGAAGAACGCAGCGCCCGATTGCCGGATACGCCAGTTGTGGGACCCCCTCCATCTGTAGTTGGATCGTGCTGAACTGCCCTGTCCCATATAGTTGATCTGGGGTGTATGTCCCCCCACTCAGGGCGCCCGCCCGCAGCGCCTCTCGCTGGTATTCACTATCCTAAACCACATACTGTGCCGGAGTCAACACCATACGGCAAAGATCTTTCTAATCTTGCGGTATCATTTGATACCCACTTGCTATGCCCTCTAGCATTCCTTGAGTGTACGAGGACCTCACCCCTGATTCCATGACCACTTTCTTCAATTCTCGCAGGACCGAGTACGATAGTCTCTCCCAAACAGCTTGAGGATTTCCCTGGCCGTCCTGACCAAACGTAACTGGAAAACCCTCCAACCCCACTCTTAGTTCCTCATCCTCCAAAGTCCCCTTTTCTCTTTCTTTGCGCATCGCCGCCCTTACCGCTCCCTCATATTGCGGGGCGGAGGGAGAGGGCGCGTCTGCCCTCTCTTTTACCGGGGGAGTCGGGAGCAGTAACTGTGGGTATACTGGCGGCGGGGAGGGGATGGGAGCGATGAGTGATAAAGGTCTGGAGGATGCCTCAGGTCCCACCTTCTCCAGAGCTTCTCTACATCTCAAAATCTAGTGTGACTCAAAGAGCTTGGCTTGTTTAGCCTGGCCAAAAGAAGGCTCCGGGGGGATATGCTTGCTCTATATAAATATATCAGGGGGATTAACGTTAGGGAGGGAGAGGAATTATTTAAGTTTAGTACTAATATAGGCACGAGGACGAATGGGTACAAACTGGATATTAGGAAATTTAGACTTGAAATTAGACGAAGGTTTCTAACCATTAGGGGAGTGAAGTTCTGGAACGGCCTTCCGAGGGAAGTAGTGGGGGCAAATGACTTATCTGGCTTTAAGACTAAGCTTGATAAGTATATGGAGGGGATGTTATGATGGGATAGTTTAATTTGAGCAATTGATTTGGATTATCGGCAGATAAGTCTGCTCAATGGTCTGTGGGAATATGGGATGGGAACTGAGTTACTGCAGAGAATTCCTTTTTGGGTGCTGGCTGGTGAGTCTTGCCCACATGCTCGGGGTTTAGCTGATCGCCATATTTGGGGTCGGGAAGGAATTTTCCTTCGGGGCGGATTGGCAGAGGCCCCGGAGGTTTTTCGCCTTCCTCTGCAGCATGGGGCATGGGTCGCTTGCTGATGGATTCCCTGCAGCTTGAGGTCTTCAAATCTCACTTTTGAGGATTTCAATAACTCAGTCATGGGTTCGGGGTTGTTATAAATGTGTATGGGTAGGGTTTTGTGGCCTGCCTTGTGCAGGAGGTCAGACTAGATGATCATATTGGTCCCTTCTGACCTATGAGTCTATGAGGGCCAGGCCTGACGGCTTTGCCAGAGTGCTGGAAGGCAGGTATATCAGCCCCAGGCTCAACAAAGCCCTGTTCCCTGGGTGACTCAGCCGGGGCTGATTAGGCAGTTAGGCCACCTGGGGACTGCTTAACCAATCAGGCCAGCTGGGGCCAATCAGGGAGCCCTGCCCCAAACACTTAAAAGCCTGCAGGGCAGGCAGGCAGTTGTGGGTTGTGGAGCTTGGAGAGAGGAGGAGTGGAGGACGGAGGTTGGAGATAGGAGACATAGTAATAGTCTACCGTTGCAGTTCGTGGCTTTTGGAGGCTTGCAGCTCGAGAGCCTGCAAATTGGAGTTGGCGGCTTGGAGCAGGCAGGCTGCAGCCTGCGGCCTGCAGCTCACAGAGACCTACAGGTTTTACTGTGGCTACCGGTGCCCCGGAGGGCAGAACACCCGACAGGAGAAGCAGGGAGCGGTCCACGGACTACCCCAGAGGGAAGGTAGCGGTACCCAGGGGCAGAGCGGGCCCCGGCCCCTCCCTCGACCCTCCCGCAGCTGCACCACCGGCCAGGCCGGCAGAGTGCAAGACCCACGGGAGCGGAGTATCTTACCCTCCCCTGCCCCAACCTTGCCACACTAGTTAATCCCCTCAGCTTCTTCTGCCGCACCCTTTCTGAGCACGGTTTGCCGATACCCAGGCTGCTTTGGAAGAAGCTTGTCCCTACATATTAGCATTGTATTGCACTATGTTTAAAATTAAGATGTGTCCTTTGTTCTGACTGCAAGTGAGAGATCACAGAGTATTTGTCTCCATAGTAAACTAAGAGATGGAATTTGAAAACATAATTGGTATTTCTGAAATTCTTGCTCGTAGTTGTAGTTATTATGTTCAAGTGTCATGACCGTCGCTGGCAGTACAGTGGGGCTCTAAACCTGTTCCCATTCTACTTCAGTCAAATAATAATGCAGGCACAGAATATTATAATATTGCATTTATATAGTATTGTTCATCCCAAAGAAATCATGATCTCTGTAGGGTGGTGACCCTCATTATGGTTGTCAGTTTGGGACAACAGTGCTGTGTATAGTCAAATCCAGGGAGCCAAAAGAAGGTTTAAAAGTCTAGAATATGAACAAATGATTCCATTATATGAGTACTCAGCAGTTCCCAAACATGTTCTCTGCATTCATATGTGTTGCTTCCCATGACCCCGGACAGCATAGGGGATGCCATTTAATGGTATCCTCCATGCAGTCTGATCTCATGCACACTGTACGTGCAAGGTCATACCAACTGGACCTGTGGAGCTGAATAGCATCCTCCTATACAGCATGACCTTGAACATGCAACATGCAAAATGGCAACCTTTGCATAGTCAGGATTGCTGCAACCCCATCTGCTGATGAAGTTACTCCACTTGGGGTTGTGACCCAAAGTTTGGGATCTGCTGATTTAACAGACAGGAACAGCAGCTGCTAATGAAGCTGCTTTACTGAGGCAAAACGAGACAAAACTCTCAGGTGTGGGTTGTCTGAGAAGACTGTACTGAACCTCTAATGGTTTGGAGCTCTGTTGTTAGGCGTTGTCCTAATGATTCTATTAGTATGTTTCTTAATTTTTATATTGGAGAGTTGGTTTTAATGTATTGTACAGATTTGTTCCTACAAAATGCATGAATGGGGGGAGGAGGAGAGAGAGAGCGCATATAAATACATATGGAAATTGCACTGCTTTTAAATATTGATGTATGTGGTTACAGTACTTTAATGTCAGAAAAAAAAGGACTTTACAAAGTAAACATAATACTTTTTAAGTAGTATTAAGCAGAATGGAAACTGGCTGTACAGACTCTCATTTTGATTTTCATACTACAAATTTAAAAAGACATTCTCCAGCAATAATAGGAAGTAAATTTTGAAAGTGGTCATCGTATCTTGCGGCATGGTCCACTGGATGAGACATAAACTAGGAATTATGAGACCAGATTTTTGATTGCAGTTCTGCCATCTAGTTAGTTTTTAACCTAGGGGAAGTCACTTAACCTCTGTGCCGTCACTTCCTCATTTGTAAAATGAGGGTGATCTACCTGGTTATGTAGAGTGCTATGAGATCTACAGATGAAATGTATAAGTGGCTAGTAGTAAGAGTGTTTATGGAATATTTAATGCAGCACTATTGTTTGTAACCTCATTAAGGGTATGGTCCTCTTTCAAATTTTCTTATGACAAGACAAGAACGTAAAACATCTGACAATTCATTTGTGCCAAATGAGACTTTGGACTGAGCTCTTTAAATATGTATATTCTGGTGGTGAGGATGATTGGTCTTTTTCACTGCACAGCAGCAGCTTGTTAAATCATATGCATAGCTGCAGATGTTTTTAAAAAACTGTACCAAGCCATTACAGTTGCTGCAGAGGAGCGACTAGGAAGCTAGAAAACATTTTCTAGGATCTAGAGGTAAAGCAGAAAGATGTCCAGTCTCTTTCTAGCCCAGGCATTATGATGGTAAAATACGTGCTTGGGAGCTTGTGCACAAAAAATCCATTCTGTGGGAGGAAAGCCATACAGGAAAGAAATACGGACAGTGGGCCAAATTCTGAAAACCGGTGACCAGCAGCACTGGAAGGCATCAATCTCTGTAGTGCCTTGGAGCTACTGTAAATTGCTCAGAGAAGTTGTTTGCTCTCTTCTTTGGCTTCATGCAGTGCCAGTAGAGAGGGTACTTCATAAGAATATCAAGTCGTATCTCTGACAGGAACAGCATGGAGGCAGGGTTGTAGTACCCCTGTTTATGGGTTTACTACTATGTTTTACCCCTGCAATTATCACTATAAACCTTGTTTTCCCTGATAGATTATTCCTGCTTCTGGCTGAAATAATTGGTTTGGAGAAAGAAAGAGACCATTACAGGTTAGACAGAATACAAACATACAGGCTGCTTTTGCACCCACCCTATTATGGGTCAGTTTTGTGCTTTTCTGAATTTGGCTTTAACGTATTCAGTGTTTAATCTGAGGTCTTCTAGAAAATTAGTGTGTGTTAGTGTACTAAATGTTAATCTTTTTTGAAGTGTTCCCTTATAGGTATGGATCTACCATATTCAGAAATGAATGGTTAATTCATTCTTGAAGAAAACACATTTAAATAGCAAGCCTAAAGATGTAAATAGAGCAGCAGTAAATCAGTTTACATAGTAAAGGCCATACCATTGAGAAATCTAGTCTTCTTCACAATTTCTGTTAAAGAGAACTTAATTTACAAATGGCAAAGTTATTTCTGAAATTTTAATACTCTGTGCTCCTGGCTTTCTCCTCTCCTTGCAATAGCTTAGCTGCTTCTGCCTTTCTCTGGTTAGCTGACATTCTACATGCTGTTTCTAAACAGACACCTAGTCACCTTCCAAATGGATGGTCATCAGATACTCTTGTCTTTTTTGCCATACTCTTGCTCCTTTTTTGCTAAGGAGTACCATCTGAAGTGAATTGTGTTGCTGTCAAGTATATACTGGTAGGAAGTGTTCAACAATCTAGTTTTTTCTCTTCTCTTGAAGAATAAGCATCTATTTTTCTCATAGACGCACAGGGGAGGCTGTAACACTTGTCACTAGGAATGACTGGAGGTTTGCATCTGAGCTGATCAACATTCTGGAAAGAGCAAATCAAGTAAGAATGTTTCCTTACCAGGGCAAGGTGTACATAGCTCTCAATAGTTATATATGACACAATCCCATTTGAAATGGTATTTTAGTATGAAGGTGGACCTTACTGAGGCCTATCGTTAACCATATTGTCTATAGGGTTACCAAGAAAATAGGGAGCTTGGACCCTCCAGCCTTTTAAAAAACAAATAAACTTCAGCATTTGGACATTCTGGCAGTGATATTTTACCTTGGTTGTAAAAAGGGAGACCAAAAGACAGAAGGGAAGCCGTTCAGTATGGCAGTCTGCCTAACTTCTGTTAATCCCTTTAGTATCCCAAGAAAAAGCAACTGTTAAGCAGACTGGCTGAGCAGAGAAAAAGGATGGTACAAGGGAGTGGACTGGGATTTGCAAAAAGCATTTGTTGAAGTGCTTGTTCATACATAATCCACTCTTGGTATGCATGTGCCCTATCTTTTGGCCAGCAGCCGCCCCTCATTTCCTTATTACTTAGTGGTTTGAGATGGAACCCTGGCAGTGTCCAGGCCTCAGTGAACTTGTGTAAACTGTTTTTCTTGTAGATACTTGCGGATATGTGTGTGAGGATTAGGGTTATGTGCAGTGTGGCATATTAGGTATAGTTATTTTTCTTATTCAAGGGAAAATATTTTCCCCTGGTACTAGGAATTTCTCATAACTGAACCTAAATCTCCTAGCTTTAAAACCTTCCCCTTAGCCCCCATGCTGTTTACTGATGGCCACACAAGATGCTTATTTTGTCTCAAGGAAAGGACATAGACTTGATAATTTTTCCATCTGTAGTCCTTTTCAAAAAGAACTTAGAAGTTGGAAAAGGCTCACTTCATACTTTCTTTTAGACTGGTCTGTAGCCTGTTTTGCATCTGGATAAGCAAGGAAACCTCCCTGCCCACCCCCTACCTCCTCTGAAAAGTGCACCTTAGCTCCAGAAATGTTCTAGTAAGCTTTGGATCAACAGCTAATTTCTGAGCTCCACCCAAGAGCATCCTGGCTGCGGACTGTGGTAGGACTCTTTAGACACCCAAGTAAACTGGTTGGGGTAGAAAGGATCAGCACTTCTCTGTGAAGCATAATGATAGATCTCCTTGTGCAGACCTGAGTCAAAAGGTTGATATTGTCTTACTACTCCCAGTCTAAGAGGACTTTATGGCCTGGATCAGGTATCGCTGGACCCTTGAGGGTGCTGGACCCTCAATGCTATCTTTGGGTGGTACAGAGCCTTCAGTACTGATGATTCATTTGGCACCAGTCACATCAGCATCTGGTGCTATTATCCTCTTCTCCACTTTTCAAGGCACTCTCTCTTGTACTGAGATCATTTGCCATAATGGGAGCTACCAGCTGAACCAGAGTCACTGTTGCTGTCCTTGGTGCTGAAAGTCTTCTCTACAGTGTCAGATATCACTGCTGCTGTGGTTCCAAGTTACCTCTTCAGCACTGGTTGAGCCACATTTGAGGGTGCATCGTAGGATGCCCAAGTAGGGTAACTTCTGGATGAAGAGTGATCCTTCTCATTATCTGATTCAAATCAAAATAAAGAATAATTGCCTGAGGACATATTCATATGACTCAGGTTTGAGAGCCTCCATCAGGATCTAAGAGTTACAAAGACATGTACTCATTTTGGTGAAATTCACCTGGGCTCTGGGCCCCTTTCTCTTATAACATAGACTCAGCCCTACTGGAATACTTGGGGCTTACAGCAACTGGGACAGCCTCCATCTGCACCTCCTCCAGAATTAGGATCACTACTCCTGTACCACCTTAAGGCATGATAGTTTCTCAAGCTGCACTGCAACACACTGAGCACCCCAGCAGAGATATCAAAAGAATAGCATCCTTTCACGGGAGTTCAGTCCATCTGTGGCCACTTCATCATCCCCTGATGAGGCAATGGTTCCTTCAACTCCCTTTCAATCAATTATAAAAGTCTTAGGACTTTGTACCACATCCATGGCAATTTCTATTAAATGTTTTATCTGGTGGACTGAGAGCTCCCACAAGCTCTTAGCTATATCCCATGCCTAGTTGCCAGGTATTACCTATCAATGAAGCCTTGTTGGAACTGGCAGAGGACATCTGGGAGACTTGACAATCAATTTTACTGACATCTAAGACAGCAGATAAACTGTATTGGGTACCATGCTCCATCTAAGAGTACCTGTAATACCTAATGTACTAGGTACATTTTGTGGTCAGAGTGGTCAATGAGAGAAACAAAGTAGTAACCAAAAATTACACCAAAATACGGGGCCAAAATGTACCTAATTACTGAACAATTAGCCTGCAATTAAGAATTGATAATTATCAGGCTATTTAGTAAGGTACAGTTACTTGAACTGGCATAGGGTCTCAAACTTTACTCATAAGCTTCTTCAGGAGAGCAAGGAAGAATGCAAGTTAAAAACTTTCTGAGAGGCAGCTGGTAGCCCAAACATCTTTCTAGGCCACTTTTAGATGCATCCAGTACCACAACAGGATGCATAGCAATTTCCATCACCATAAGGAGAGCCTCTTTGAGGTTGCATGGTTGGGGAGATGCAGACAACAATTAAAGATCTCCTCTTTGAAGGCTCTGAACTCTTGATCACAAATTCAGATAGTGCTCTGCATTGTAGAATCCTAGTCCATTTTCCAGTTGCTAGGAATATACACACCAGCTCTTAGAAGGAAACAGGGACGATGTCTATCTAATGTCACACACAGACCATGGCTGAGCTCCTTTTTCAAGCAAAGATCCTTGGAACCTTGGAGGAAAACCTCTTCCACAAAAGAAGATCTTCAGACTCTACATACCCTGGACAGATCTTTGGCCTGGATATAAAGATATAGAGGACATTACATTTCAGCCACAATCTTGGACAGATAGTCACCTGATTAAGGCTGTTGTCAGACACTTTCCAGCACCCAGGCAGTAAGAAAAACCAACGATCCTGATTCGACCATGAAGATTTACAGACTCCAAATTCTAAAGCCTGGTGAAAGACAACAGCACCCCATCCACAGGATAAGGAATTGAGATTCTGATGAATCATTTATTCTATATGGGTCTCGGACACTGACACACTAGTCCACACAGATGTTATTGGTTTTCAGACACCCTTCACAGGATGAAGAGAGGGGGGAGAAACTTGAGCATCAATGGTGGAAAACAAAGGCTGATTCCAACAGGATGAAATATAACTAATTCTTAAAGCTTATGTTGAGGCTCTTTCTGGTTTTTAATATAGCCTTCATATGAGCCTCTATTTAGGCTACCAAACCATGCCCCAAGATAGTAAATTGCTTCTTCAATCCTGAATGCCTACAACCTGCATCATAGCCAAGCATGCACCCAGTGTTGCAAAGAACTATCATTCAAATTTGCAGAAAAGATCACGCACATTTAGGGAGCCTTCTCAAACACCCTGGATCTGCTCTGCCTGCACCCACCAAACAGCCCACCTACATTTCCAGAGTTCAGTACACTCAGTCATCAAGAAGTTCTACACACCCTAAAGAAGTCCCACCCCAAGATTTGTGAATCCTACACATATCCTTGAGAGAGTCATGAGCAGTTGGTGCCACTCATTACTAAAATAGCTAACACCTCATTCAGAGGTGGTCGTCTTCCCTTCCTCCTTCAAACATGCAATCATCAGACCAACACTTAAAAAAAACACCCTGAATGCTTCAATCCTTGCCAACTATCGCCCAACATCAAATCTCTCATTCCTGAGCAAACTCAAAGAGAAGCTAGTAAAAGGCCAACAACAAGCTCATTTAACTGAAGCTAACGTTCTAGACACAGCATTCTGGATTCAGGCCATGACATGAAACTGTTTTTAGGGGCGCTAATGGATGATCTGCTGACTGAGGACAGGTATGAATTCTCATTCTTCTGGACCTGTCTACAGTGTTTGACACTGCTGACCATCAGATACTGCTTTCTTACCTGAATGGTGGTAGGAGTCTAAAATGGTTTGAGTCCTTCCTGGAGGGGACACCAAAAAAGTAGTGATGCACTTCCAGCACTCAATCTCTTACTTGTGTGGTTCCACAAAGATCAATACTCTCTCCTGTCCTTTTCAGCATCTACATTCTTTCAGTAGGTGAACTGGTCAGATGACATCAACTGAAGTGCCAGCAATATGCAGATGACACACTGCTCTGCTTATCCTTCACCACATGAACATAACACTACAACCAAGAAGGCCCAGCGCTTAGATGAAGAATACCTTCCTGAATCTGAACCTGAAGAGAACAGAGATGATGCTGGTGAACAGAAGAAAGTATTTTGAGGAGTTGGCAGTCATAGTGCAGTCTCCTTTTGGTAGACAGTTCACATCCATAATTGGTCAATTCAGTCTGTAGTCTGAGGATTCCTTGCTCATGCTGAGTTCTTACACCCAACAGCTGGAAGTAATGCACCAGACAAAGAACGCAAGGGCCATTCCTCAGATGAGGAATCGGACCCAAGGGAGGGACTCTCCATGGAGCCCCGCCAACAAGAGGGCAAGCACCCACAATCCTCCTCCCCAGATGGAGCTTCTAGAGACTACGAAGTGCCACTGAGAGACTTCAGGGCGCACCAGGAGCTCCTGAAAAGGGTGGCCTCCAACTTGAATCTGGAGGTCAGAGAACTCTCAGAGGAGAAGGACCCCTTTTTCAGTGTTTTTGGGGGCAGAGGGCCCATCAAGGGTGGCCTTGCCCATGCATGACAGGCTCCTTAAGTTGGCTAAGGTCCTGTGTGGAAACCCGTGCCTCAGTCACCCCCACATCCAAGGGCGCTGAAAAGAGATACTATGTCTCAGTGGAAGGGTTCGAGTTCCTTTTTACTCACCCAGCCCTGGGAACCTTGGTGTTGGAGGCAGTCAATCAAATGGACAGGCAGGGGTACCAAGGTTCCACTCCCAAGAACAAGGAGAACAAAAAGATGGACTTGTTCGGGAGAAAAGTCTATTGTACTGGGGCCTTGCAATTCCGAATTGCAAACCAATGCGCCTGAGGGTGGCACCCCTACTATTTTCCTGGATCCATCCCGTCCCTTCCTAGACAGGCTAAAGCCCTTCTATACAGAATGGGCAAACATTACATCAGACCATTGGGTCCTCAAAATAGTTCTCTGAGGATACACTCTACAGTTCGCATCCTACCCTCCAAACAACCCCCCCCCGTCCCTCTTCAGGGACCCCTCTCATGAGCAACTCCTCTTACAGGAGGTAAACACCCTCCTCGACCTGGGGACGGTGGAAACTGTTCCCCATCACGAAATAGGGAGAGGATTCAATTCCAGATACTTCTTCATCCCCAAAGCGAAGGGGGACCTGAGGCCCATATTAGACCTGCGCTGACTAAACAAATTCATCAAGCGGCTCAGGTTCCACATGGTCTCCCTAGCCTCCATTATCCCTGCTTTGGATCCAGGAGATTGGTTTGCCACCCTTGACCTGAAGGATGTGTACTTCCATATATCTATCCTTCTCAGCCACAGGTGCTTCCTTCGATTTATGGTAGCTGGGTCCCACTATTTACAGCCCTGCCCTTTGGCCTTTCGTCCACCCCCAGAGTATTCACCAAGTGCATGGCAGTAGTGGCGGCCCACCTGAGGTGTAGGGAGGGTACAGATTTTCCCTTACTTGGATGACTGGCTAATCGGGCAGGTCCAGGTCCCATGTACAGGACAGTGTGTCCCTCACCTGTGCCATATGCAAAACTTGGGGCTGCTCATAAAGGAGCAGAAGTTGACTCTAATCCCGGTGCAATGCATAGAGTTCATTGGGCCACCTGGTACACTTCTCAGGCCAGAGCCTTCCTCCCGCAACCTCGGTTTGAGGTGATGGCTGCGACTATCGCCCAGCTGCATCGGTGCCTCACGACGACAGTCAGGCACTGCCTACAGCTGTTAGGGCACATAGTAGCCTGCACATATGTGGTGAGGCTGGCTCACCTCAAACTCAGGCTGCTCCAGGCATGGTTGGCCGTGGCGTATGTGCTGAACAGGCACCCCTTGAACAGGGTGGTCCTGGGCTCCTTGAATTGGTGGAGGACCCCTGGGGCAGTGTTGAGGGGCATCCCCTCAGGGATCTGGCCCCGTCGGTCACCCTGATTTCCGACACTTTGGATGTGGGGGGGAGCCTACATCAGTGCTGACTTGGGCACTCAAGGGCTCTGGACGGAGGAGGAGAGGTGCCTCCATATCAATGTAAAAGAACTCAAGGCCATCAGACTGGCGTGCAAGGTGTTCCTCAGGTTCCTGACGGGCAGGATGGTGCAGGTGCTGACGGACAATACCGCAGCCATGTTCTGTATCAACGGCGAGTGGGGAGGAGCATTCTTGGCCCCTGCCAGGAGGCCATTCAACTGAGGGACTTTGCAGTGAGGCACGACTTTCATTTTTCTGCTTCTCACCTCCCAGGGATCAGGAATAACAAGGCAGATCGCCTCAGCATGTCATTTCTACCCTGCCACGACTGGTGGTTGCACCTGGAGGTAGACATTTTCATCTTCTGCAAGTGGACTTGTTCACGTCGTCCTGGAACAAGAAATGCCCACGGTTTTGCTTGCTCCGGGGTCGCGAGCTGGGGTTAATATCCAACACATTCCTCATCAAGTGGAAAGGGACCCTCATGTATGCATTCTCTCCCACCCACCCCCCCATTCCACTCCTGCCCAAGGTCCTCTTAAAAATCAAGAGGGAGGGGGTGGACATGATACTCATTTCCCCGGGCTGGCCAAGACAGCATTGGTACAGTATGCTGCCGGACTTGTTGATGACCCTGCCAGTGGAGATCCTGAGATGACACAACCTTCTCTCCCAGGACTTTGGTCACCTGCTGCACCCAGACCTGGACTCCCTGCACCTCACAGCCTGGAGGGTCTGTGGCTGACAGAGGGAGAGAGCCTGCTTGGCGCATGTCCAACAAGTCCTGTTGGGCAGCAGAAAACCTTCAACACAGGTCATGTACTGGGCCAAGTGAAGGCAGTTTACCTGTGGGCGGAGTCCTGGGGTATTCTGCCAAGCCCCTCTCCTATTCAGGCGATCCTGCAGTACTTGCTCCAGTTGAAACTCCAGGGCCTAGCACTAGCTTCCCTGAAGGTCTACCTGGCGTCAGTCAGGCTCCTTAAGGGGGTGGAGAGGTTTTATCCACTGGTCCATGACCTGGTGCCTCCCTGGGATCTTAACCTGGTCCTCTCCAGACTCACAGGGCCCCCCTTTGAGCCCATGGCTTCATGCCGTCTGCTCGTCCTCTCCTGGAAGGTTCCTGGTGGCCATTACCTCGGCTAGGAGGGTTTCCGAAATTAGAGCTTTGACTTCAGAGCCCCCCTACACCGTATTCTTCAAGGATAAAGTGCAGTTGAGACCCTATCCAGCCTTCCTGCCCAGGGTGGTCTCCTAGTTTCATTATAACCAAGATATTTTCCTCCCTGTGTTTTTTCCCAAACCACACGGTTCAGAGGAGCGGAGATGGCACTCACTGGACATGAGACGAGCCCTGGCATACTACATCAATAGGATGAGACCCTTCTGGAAAACAACACAGCTCTTCATCGCAGTGGCGGACCGGATGAAAGGATCACCTGACTCCACCCAGCGCATCTCCGCATGGATCACCTCCTGCATCAAGTGCTACTATGAGCTGGCGAACATACCACTTCCAGGGGTCATCACAGCACGCGCAACTAGAGCTCAGGCCTTGTCTGTGGCCTTACTGGAGCGGGTCCCCTTGCAGGACCTCTGCAAAGCCGCCACCTGGTCATCGGTGCACACCTTCACGTCCCACTACACCACTATCCAACAGGCAAGGGAGGACACGGGATTCAGTAGAGCCATGCTGCGGGAAGCTCACCAGTAACTCCTACCCACCTCCAAGGTATTACTTTTTAATCACTTATATTGGAACGGATATGAGCAATCACTCGAAGTAAAAAACGGTTACTTATTAGAAACTGTTGTTCTTCAAGATGTGTTGCTCATATCCATTCCACACCCACCCTCCATCCCCACTGTCGGAGTTGGCAGAAAGAAGGGACTGAGCACTCCAGGGGGCTCCTGAGCCGACCCCATAGGGTCTGCTAAGGGGAAAAAAGTTCCAGGAACCCATGCACGGTGGCATGCACCCACCTATAGTGGAATGGACATGAGCAACACATCTCGAAGAACAACAGTTACTACTAAGTAACCCTGTTTTTTTTCCAGTGGAGGTCCCAGACTCTGAATTCCCCCGGGAATAAAGGACCATCACAAATCTTACCACTTTCTGCTTCAAGTGCAAAGTGCCTTTTTTTTTAACCTTGTGTTCTCTAATATAAACACATAGCAACAGGTATAGTTGTGGGTTTTTTAGACACAGTATCACAACAATACACTCCACTGCACATTCTTCTTTCTCTGCGGAGACTATGAGAGAACAAACATGTGACAGATGTGTAGTCATAGTGTATTGCTTAATACACTACTAGAAGGCACTCAGATACTAGGGTGATCAGCACAGTATAAAAACCTATGTAGAATAAAATAGGTCATTTACCTGTCATGCTGTGATCAACTTGAAGCAGTTGTTCTGACATATTGGTAGAGAGCTGCCTTACAGACAGTCCACAGGATCTTTATTCCCCTTCACCTTATTTGGGGACTGCCTTTATTTTTGGAGAGAAGCATGGAATCTCGTAACCTCAAATAGCTGGATTCTGGAAAAAATCTCTCTGGCATTTTCTGAAGTTCCATACCATCTCTACTTCTCCTTCCCCATCCCTATTCAGGGACCACTCTCATGAGTGTCTGGAATTGCTTCCACTACAGTACAGAGGGAAGGATTTTACTCCATTTATTTCCTGATCCTGAAGAAAATGGGGGATTGCATCCTGTTTTGGATTTGATGGACTCAGTGACTTCATCTGCCGCTCCAAGTTCAGTTGTATCAAGAGATCCACAGGACTGGTTTGTAACTCTCAACTAGCAAGATGCTTATTTCCACATCTCCATTCATTCTGGAAACAAAGTACATAAGATTTCAGGTAGACAGACTTATTGGTACAGGGTCCTAGTCTTCAGACTGATAACAGTTAAGAGTTTTTACCAAATGCTTGCTAACGTGATCGTGGCTCACACCAGAAAACAAAGGATAATAATGTTACCTGAACTTAGTTTGAAGAAATTGTCCACAGTAAGTAGAGGATTCTATTAATTGAAGTCTCTGACCTTTTCCTAATGGTGGACCTAAAAGTAGATAGATCATCTTTAACACCTATACAAAGAATAAAATTCATAGGGGCAAATTCCACTACAACCAGAGATTACCTGCCCTAGAACAGATTTGATGCCATGTCCTTATCAACCAGTTGCAGGAGCAATCAGGCACTATGATGGGAACTTTCCTCAGGCAACATGCCAGATTTCACCTTCATTGCATGTGAGGCTTGCTGAAGTCTGGGTACTGCCAGGCAGACACTACATAAACATGTCAGTGCAACTCCCCTCCAAGATTCCCTTGTGCAGTTGGAGGATCTCAATCAAGAGTGAAAAGTGGGGATACCATTTTCCCCACCAATATGTTAGTGTCTGATGCCTCCTTCCTAGGATCAAATGCAAGCTCTGTGGACCCATAAGGAAACTAGAGCTCATCTAAATAAATTAGAGCTCAGGGCAATTCACTGAGCCTGCACTGTATTGCTACCAATGATTCAGGGACTGACAATACAGAAAATGACTGACCCACATGACTGACATGTTTTATATAAAACAGGCTGGGAGGAGCCCAATCATAGCCCCTATGCCAGGAGACTATTTGATTCTGGATTAGATGCATCCACCAGTAACTCTTTCAGAGCCCTACAACTTTATAAGATGTCCTGAAAGATCTAAACAGGCAATTCTCTATCAACTGAGTGGACAGTCAAACTCTGTTATCCAAACATCTTTCAAGAGTATTGTCAGCCATCAAAGTATCTGTTTGCAAGAGACACTAATGAGAAATGTCTTGGATTCTGTTTGATGGGAGGCCCAAGTACAGGTTTCTTGTCAGATGCTTCCTTCAGTCTCTGGTGTCCAGGATGATGATTCAGGGGGCATTGGAAAAGATCAGGTAGAATTCAGTCACAATAATGATAGCACCTACCTGGCCAAGACAGTTTTTAATATTCAGATTTCAGTCTTATCAGTTCATCCTCCAAAACACTTCTTCTATTGGACTTAATCTCTCAGGACAATGGAAACTTCTTGCTTCTGGATCCAGCCTCTTCCCACCTTACAGCTGGAACGTTGGCAGGATAACAGACGCTCAGAGTTCTTGCTCTCTGGATGTGCAGAACACTTCAGTTCAAAGTAGAAATGATTCCGCGAGATCAACATACACGATCAAGTGGAAAAATTTCATTGTTTGGGCTGAGTAATACCATTTATATACTATTGACACACACATCTCAGTTATCTAGACTACTTGCTTAATTTAATGAGTTCGGAGCAGCCTGTTAGTTGTATTCTTGTTCGCTTGGTAGCCATATCACTATGTTCTCCCACCCTTCTCTCAAACATTCAGGACCACAGTTTTTTCTCCCCTTGCAGTGGCTATTTTCCTAAAAGGGCATGATAGGCATGTTTTTCTCTTTGTCAGGGTGCCTCCTCCTTCCTGAAACATTGATGTAGTCCTAGTGGGTTTGTTTGTGCCCCTGGAAACCTGTTTCCAGCTACACAGGTCTAAGAAAACAGCCATCTTAATAAGTTACAGGAGCCCAAAGAATTGGAAAAATACAGGCACTTATGCAGGCCTTTTGTACTAGCTCCTATCCCCATATTTTTGCTTAAAGTATTTTAGATTTTCATTTGATGCAAATGATTCATTTGCTGTTGACTTTCCCTACTTCCTATTTTAAGTGGAGGCTAGAGAAAAGACTCTGGATGCTCTCAGCTTCATTTTATCTTCATAGATTTTTTTTTTAATCTTCATTTACTGTCTTGGAGAGATTCTTTGGCTATTTTTACACTGAAGGCTGCAAATTCATCGCTGTCAGATCTATTTTTTTTCCAGATCAATTGAGCGGAAGTGAAGAGACACTAAATCTATCCAGAGGTCGATCTACTAAAATCACCTCCAAAAAAATCATAGCGCTTTGTTGACAGGAATGCATTTCTAGTCGGTGCAGCACAGTGGGAGGCGGTGTGCTAAAGGGAAGTAACAAAGTCAACTGGAGTTATGCAACTCTGCATATCTTGCGTAACTCCCATCAACTGCTGCCAAACTTTGCCATCAGTGTAGACCTGCCCTTTTGTAGCATTTGCAGACAGGTCGAAAAGAAGGATGTATCGATGCAAAGGTTATCTAAGTGGGGTCTAATCTCAACCTGTTATAAGTAGTTAATTTAGATCCCCCTAGCATATATTGGGACATATTCCAGGAAGGCTTGAGCAACTTCTGTGGGTTCCTTGAGAAGTGTACCCATCTCAGAAATATGCAGGGCAGCTACATGGAGTTGAGTCCATGCTTAGAAGACATTATTCCTTGGTAGAAGCATCAAGATTTCATGTTTCTTCTAGCAGAGCAATACTACAGTGTTTCTTTAAGTAAACTCCAAGTACCTGTCTTTCATCGGTTCACTGTCTTGAGCCACCAAGAATGGAACATATATGGAGAAGTACTCAAAGAAAAAGGTCACCTTATTGAAACTCCAGTTCTTCGAAGTGTGGTGGTATATATATTTCACTACCTGCCCTCCTTCTTTACTACAATAGTATCTTCCATATCTTATAACAGAAACAAACAAAAAAAACCTTAAAAATTGTCCATTTGAAAAGGAAAAATCAAACATTTCATATTCTGAGGATACTAAAATGGGACACTGAGATTATTAGACTTTTTTCCCTTTTTCTCCAAGACATAATTTTAGTGAAATATGCTATTTTACAAAGCATTTTAATTTCGACAGACCTGCATTTTTCTGACAGAAAACTTCCATCAGAGATGTGAGCCATTTTCACTATGGGGAAAAATGTATTGTGGATAGGAAAACTATAAGATTTCCTCTATCCTGCAATTGCATCAGAAGGTGGTTGAAGATCTTCACTAAACAAAAATACTAAACTGTGGTGTTTCTTCTTTAAATTCTTAAATTTCTTCTTGAAATCGAATAACATTCTTCTTGAACTCTTGGTCTTTTCATAAGTAAAGTCCAATAAACTCTAACCTCATGGTCAGATACCAAGGTTTACGTGGATGAAAAATCCTAAAAGAATTCAAGTTACCTTAAAAACATTTTTAGAAATAAAAATCTGCAAATACAACCAAACCTAGCTAGCCAAATTGCAAGTGCAGAAATGGAGTAAACCGTATAAATGCAATTAGATTGTTTAGGGCCAAATTTTAATCTACTTGAATTTTATGTCCTTTTCCCATAACTTTTTCTCAGGAGTTTAACTCAAAGGCAAGTGTCTTTTGAAAGACACCCTAGGACTTTTTTTTAGCTGAAGATACAGTGGTACTGGTTCATCTGTGTACACTGGAAATCCATTGACACAGCACTATTTAACACTCAAGGTAAAAATGATTTTTCCTTAATGTTAGGATATTAATGTTAATGTAAAAAGATATCTTCCCTTGGCTTTTTTTCATTGGTGTGCTGATACAGTATTCAGCTTCAAAGTTGCAGGAGTCATATGAATATTAGAAAACTGTGCATAAATACTTGAGTAATTCATTGACTTCATGGGTATTATGACTGCAAAGCTTAGAGAATCACATAGAATCAACTTTCTCCCTAACGTAACTTTCTAATTATCAGCCAGTTCCTGAAGAGCTTATTTCAATGGCAGAAAGATTCAAGCAATTTCAACTGAAAAAAGAAATCGAAAAGGATTTAGGAAGACCTCATGGAAAGGCCCGAAAAGGTTTTTAATTCCCTTGGAGATATTTAAACAAAGTAAGTGACTTCTTATGGTAATAGTAGTACAGTTTTGAATTTATGGCCAGATTTTCAGGTATGTGTACTTTTGAACACGTTTGTCTTGTACATACTAATTAGGTTCTGGGAACTTTCTGAAAATCTGGTTTTCCTTATATTTAATGATGTTACTATGTTTAGACATCACTCTTAATTTTTCCTTAATACATACTTTAGGTTTGGGGGAAAGAGTGTGTCAAGATTAGTAATTGCAATGACGTAATTTTTAAACATTGTATAGGTGCTGGAGAAAATTAAGGTTCTGCTTTTAATTTGACAAACTGCAAGATTTTTTTATATACAAGAATAGAAAAATTAACTTCTCCCTTATATTTTCAGGGAATCAGATGGGTGCATGCAAGCAACACTTGTCAGCATTGTTTCAAAATAACTTACATGCCCTTGATCTAATGCACTACCATTTATGTCACAGATAAGGCATGGAAAACTGATGGGTATCTTCTTTCATTGTTGGAAAATGAAACATATTCCTACATTAACAGCTGAATACATCTCTGAACTAATATTTCATCAGGTCTATCATACTGAGTGGAGGGAAACCCAGCAAAATGATAGAACAGTACACAAATTTTGTGAAGCCTGAGGTTTTTTTTCTAATAAGGTTATATTCTATTTTTATTCTTCTGGGCCTCTTATTTTCTTTTCCATTAAGCTTATATACTTTGGGTGAAATCCTGGCTCCTCTGGAGTCAATGGCAAAACTCCCATTGACCTCAGGAGGTCTAAGATTTCACCTTTCCTATTTATTTTGATGTTTTTGTCCTTTTTTAAGAGGATAAAGGAATATAGTTATTTGCTGTACTAAAGTTTTCAAATGCTGTAAGATTTTTGCATTTGTTAAATAAAGAACTTGAAAATGTTAACAGCTCTTCCATTAGCAGTATTTCCCTATATGCTCTTGTTCCATGGAGTATCTTAAGTTCTGTCTGAGCAGCTATAACACAGTCAGTTGTAGCTGCCGCTTATACTCTGATATCCAAAAAGGAAAGCGCAACTACAGCAGTTAACGTAACTTAAAAGCAGGATCAGTAAAAAGTTTAAGTACCCTTAAGCACATTTTTATTTTGGAATAGTCAGTTCCCAAGTATCCAACAAAATACCTCAAAGTGAACAAAAAGTAACGGATGAAAGAAAATTAGAACTATGATTCTGGTTTTTTGAAAGCTACTACTCAGTAACACCTCTTCAGGAGGTCGCTTACAGAGGTCACTCACTAATGATTGTCTGTAAATACATATGGAGTATACATAGCAGTGAGGGAAAGAGTTATTTAAGCTGAAGGACAATGTTAGCACAAGAACAAGGAGTACAAACTGGCCATGGATAAAAATAGGTTGGAAATATTGTTTTTAACAATCAGAGCAATGAGGTACAGGAACAGCTTTCTAATACGAGTAGTGGGGGCAAACCTAGCTAGTTTTAACATGGAGCTGTTTATGAATGGAATTATATGATTGGTTTGCCTGTAATAGTAGGGGATTGGACTCTGACCTAGGAGGTCCTTTCCAGTCCTGTGTCCTTTGCTTGTATTTATGTGGCTGTAAAACATACAATTAATTATACCTTCTAAACTCTCCTACACTACCCTGTATGTAGGTTGCAAATTCAGAAGCCACAAGGGTGCATACAGCATGCAATCAAACTGCAGGATCTAAATGAGTTAAGTACTTGTGTGCATATGTCTTTGCACTGGATTGCACACATATAACGTGGCTATAATTGTTGTTGCATTGTGATAACACTAGCATTGCTAACCGCATCTGTCACTAGATTGTTGTTACCAGTGTTCATCTGTGCTATCAGGATCAGGCTGCAGTCTTTCACTTTCTAACCTCCAACACCGTTTCCACCAACTCCACGTTGGATAATTACACTTAATAGTTATAGTCCTTTGTACTTGCAAAGTGCTATGGAAACACAAACCCTTGGAGCATCCCTGAAAATACATAACTAGATAAAAGCAGTTAGTTGGGGGAATCTGTATGAAAGTCAGTAACCAACTTGTCAGCTACTGATGTTTGTCCTTCACATAATGGCAGCCTAAATAATCATTCTGTTTATACTGGTGCAACTCCATTGACTTCAGAACTGCACCAGTGTAACTGGGAGTATAATATGGCCATTTGTCTGTAAAGTTGTTTGCCTGTCGTTTGTTTTTACTGAGTCACTGCTGCCTTTGTATTTAGAATCCTAGAGCTTGTCTACACAGTGCAGCAGTGTGCACTACTGGGGTGTGATTTGTAAAGCATGCTAATGTTTTGCATACTAATTGGCCCACAAAGACCCTGCTGGTGTGCACTAAGTTTCCTAGCATACTTCAGTGTAGAACTGTATTGTGTTAAAGTGCATGAGGGAATATTCAGTGCACACCAGCAGCAACTATGCAGACCAGTTAATGTGCAACATGGCAGTCCACTTGAGAAATCAAGCCCCCATGGTATGCATTGTTGCAGTCTGTAAACAAGCCCATAGAATTGAAAGCAGGAAATTACGGATTATATATGACTAGTTCTTCCGGCTGCCAGAGTATGATTGTACCTTGAAAGATCTGTTGAAAGTAGTCTGGCTCCAATCAGACTTCAAACTGGGAAAAACTTGTCCTGTAGTCCTTCTTCCCTACTACTAAATGGCATAATTTAATTAAAATATGCAAATCTCATTTATTGTCCCTGATTACTTTACTGCCACTTTTCATAGCAACACAAACTCCAAGGAATAACTTCAAATTTTGATTCTTTATTTCTGATTCATATAATATAAATGAAAATTGTGGAAAAACTTAATAGAACATTTCCTTAATTCTGCAGTTCAAATATTGGAAATCTATTGTTGATTTCATATTTAATTTCCTTTGAAAGGAAATCACTGCTTGTTTTATCAATCAGACTGAAAAGGTTATATGTAGGAATAAAAAAGTGTGGAAGGTATGCCTTGTTGAGGCAATCCAGAAAGTAATCCAAGAATTTCTGAAAACAGCGCTCAAGGTCTGCAAATAGCCATTGTTGGTCATCCGGCCAAAGGACACATGCTTGGAAAAAGGCAGTTTTGGCATGGTAGGAACAGAATTTGTCCAGCCCCCTTCTGTTTCCATATTTTGTTTTAAGCTGATCCAGAAGATACTTCAGAAGTTTCAGACAATCTTTCCTGTTGAACAATAAATCGTTACTAGGAAATGCTGTATGTGTGCTAAATAAGTGTTTCTGGAAATATTGTTAAAGTACAGAATATTTTGCTTTGATGCTGACTCTAAACCATAGGAACAAGAATCTTGCCAATGATATTTTCCTATAAAGTTTGAAAAACCCATTGCATTTTTGTGTAGCCAAGATTCATCCCAGGATTATATTAGCTTTTCCACAGGGCTCCCAAGAACTATGGCCAAGGGATGTTTCAGTGATGCATTATAGTAGAAATTTCCTTCCACCAGGAGCCATTATAACCCAGAAATTGGGTAGCGTTGGCCAGTCATATGCTTCATTTAGTGCACTTCCCACAGAAGTTGCCACCAAGGGGCAATTTTGGAGACTGCTGCACATTAAGGATGCCCTTTTCTGACCAACTGAGGGATATACCACTGCCTTCCATTGGACAGAAGGAGCCAACTGGTATGGGTAGATGTGCTTGCACCAACAACAGTGAATCTAGCCAATTCATAAAGCAATTTTTGAAACTGCTCTTGTAGCAAAAACTACAAAGATTCTCTTAAAAATCTGATGTTTTATATATCCAATCTAGAGAACTGACAAACAGTAGGTAAACAGTGAAGGTGTTAGCTTTGTCTTTAAATACAAACCTACTTAGTGACTTCAGTGGACTCTCTTCCTATGCTTAGAATTGTTAATGAAATTCAGAAGGGCATATGATTTGTAAAACTACAGAACACAAAATGGATCATCTATTAAAATCAACTCCTTAGATTATACAATTTAAAATGCATCAAATGATTCTTCAGATAATTTCTCTCACACACTATTAATGAATTGCCTCAAATAGGTATCTAGAATATACAGTGGCTAATTTCCTAAATGCTGAGTCAATAGACTTCTCTCAAATTATATATAAACTCGGGGCTAACATTTTTATCAGAGTTGGGAGGAATTACATTGGTTTTTTGACTTTCATCTATTTGCTTTATAATGCAAAGATGAGACTTCAACCTGGGATGTAGTGTGCTCTCATCTTCCTTTGACTTCAGTGGAAGCCAGGCATACTCAGCACTACACAAGATTGTATTTATTTGCCTACAACAGAAGAAGGGTGTTGTGAGGATTAGCTGAAATGCATAAGGTGTCTGCAGATAAAAAAAGCTAGTCCTTATTCTGACATCACAGATTTAAATTATAAAGTTAGAAAGAACTCAGACACTTGTTGGGAGGCATTCATGGACAGAAGAATGTTCTAGGATGGACTTTACCTGAGTATGGAGGGAAATAGACTTCTAGGATTGGAAGTTGGCCCAACTGCTTAAGAGAGCTTTAAACTAGGAATTTGGGGGAGATGGTTGGGAGATGCCCAGGTAATCTCCACACCTGATTCTGACATTGAGAGGGAGGAAAATGAAGAAAGGATACAAGTAGTGGGTAGGAAAATGGATCTTAAGAGGAAAAGTAGTGCAGACACCAGTCTAATAGGCATTACTGGTGATAGAATAACTGGGCCAAACAGGGTAAGGAATGTGAGCGAAGTCAAACAACAAATAAAGGCAGGCAAAGGTGATGGAGTACCATTGTATATCAATGATGAGGTAGACTAAAGAAATTAAAATGAGGGAATGGACAAAACAGTGTCTGGGCAAAAATCTCATTGGGGAAGAAAGCTACTGAAGCTTCCTCTGGGATAATGCTGGGGGTGCACTACAGACCACCAGGATCTGATTTGGATATGGATAGAGACGACTTTAATATTTTGAATGAAGCAGATATTACTGGGAATTGTGTGATGGAGATTTTAATTTCCTAGATACAGACTGGAGGACAAGTGCTAGTAATAATAATAGGGCCCAGATTTTCCTGGATGTGATAGCTGACAAGTTCTTTCACCAAACAGTTGCTGAATCAACAAGAGGGGATTGCCATTTTAGACTTGGTAGTGGTGAATAACGAGGACCTCCTAGAAGATCTGGTTGTATGAGACAACCTTGGTTGGAGTGATCACGAGCTAATTCACTTCAAGCTAAATGAAGGATAAACAAAAATCGATTGTGACTAGGGTCTTTGATTTCAAAACAGCTAACTTAAAAAAATTAAAGGAAGTAGTTAAGGAAGTGGACAGGACTGAAGAACTCATGGATCTAAAGGCAGAGGAGGCTTGGAATTACTTCAAGTCAAAGTTGTGGAAACTATCTGAAGCCTGAATTGCAAAGAGGAGGAAAAAATTCACAGGCAAGTGTTGTAGACCAAGTGGGATGAGCAAGCATTTCACACAGGTTATTAAGGGAAAGCAGAAAGCCTACAAGGAGTTGGAAGAGGGGAGTATCAGCAAGGAAAGCTACCTCTTAGAGGTCAGAACATATAGGGATAAAGTGAGAAATGCCAACAGCCAAATGCAGGCAGAGAGTGGCAAAATCGGCAAAGATTTTATCTGCTTCAGTAAGAACAAAAGTGATGGTGGTATAATGATTAGCCATGAATAGTAATATAGTTAGTTTAAGGTTTCTGATAAGGTGTAATTAATGATAGTTTAGAGTGAGTTTTAGGTGGAAATCAAAATGGTGGCTGTCATCAGGTGGTGCAGGAGAAGAAACAAAATGGAGGTACTGAGAAATTGACCAAAGGCAGGATGGGGTGAAATAAACTTTGCTTCTGGTACCTCAAGGGAGGGTTCTGTAAGTGAGAAGGTGGAACAGGGTGGTCAGGTTTGGAGTAAACAAGTGAAGCTCATTAGCATATCAGAGAGCTGATTGGTTAAAGGTAATATCACTATGGAGGAGAAGTAGGGGGAGGTCAGAGTTTAAGGTAAACAAGGTAAAACTGATTAGCATAGTGGGCAATTGATTGGTCCAACAATCTCTGGGTGGGAAAGATGATGTTGACTGACATTAAGAAAGCAACCAATCAGCTAGGATCTGTAGCAGTCAGAAAAGCTGTATATAAGGCACAGAGCTGACAGGTTTGGGTGGTGGGTCATCGTGACTGCAGAAGACAACCTGGGCAGCAGCAAGAGCAGCAGCAGAAGATACATTACAGCAAGACTTTTGCAGACAGAACAGGACCACAGACGAATCAGAGGGATTAGATCAAGGAGGAGTAAGTATGATCTTAATAAGGTATGTATGGGAATAAGTGTAAATAAAGCTGGATGCCTGTGGCTTGAGTGATCACCCCACCCATTCTATCACTGCCTGATCAACACTCTCAGAACATTAGCTAGTTTAAAGTGGCAGTACTGTTTAGAATATTATTGTACTGTTACTGCATGCATGTGTATTATTTGCCACATTGTAATAAGTGCTTGATATTGCAATGTACTAAGTATTTCTACATATGTACGCAGGATTTCCTCATGTTGTTTGCCTTTATTTTGTATGTTTGTTATGTCGCGCTGCAATTAAGTATTTGTAACTGTGACACTTGGCCTGAAAAAGCCAAGCAACTTTACAAATTGCATGGGCTAAATCTGATCTTTAAAAATCTATTATAGCAAAATACAAGGGTGGTGAGGGTTATTCCTCATAAGTAGACTAGAACTTTGATATGCAAGTGTATTGTTAGTAGTTATTTGTTGTTTACATATCTCTTGGTAGAGGTTAGCAGTGTAGATAAACAGCTTTCCTATCTATCACTGTTCTATTAAGAGTTCAAAAGAAACATGAACATATAGATGGAACTTTGAATGTAACAATACTATTGTGTGTATTTCTCTTTGAAGTTTAAGTAGTATATACCTATAAATGGTTGTAAATGACCAATTATCTTGTGCTCATGTAAATAATTACCGGTGTGCACAGGATATAGGAGATGATACTTCAGAGTCCCAAATAATCGTCTATTAATTGTTCAAGGAGGCACCTGCTGTCAAGTAAATATCGCTTATCCTGCATGGATCTATAGAAGACTTTAGTGGACTGATCCTTTTTAATCTCAAATTTGTCCAAGCTTGTCAGGGAAAGTTTGGATTGCAAGACTGGGATCCCAGTGACTAGCTGGAATCACCCTGCTAATTTCTCATGGGAGAATTTGAACAAACTCTGCACGTGGACTATTTAGTCTTCATTTCTGTGGACCGGATTTCTAACAAAAAAAAAATCTCTAAACAAGGACTGATGACCCCTAAACTGGTTGGGTAATTTCAGAGACTTTGCAATTTAAGAACTTTGCAACTCAGTTATAATCTCTACTTTGAAACTGACCAAAGAGCTTTATTTTTCATCTGTGTATGTATACTGGACCTTTTAACCCTTACTCTCCTTTTTTTAATAAATGTTAGTTTGCTTAATAAGCACTGGCTTTAAACATGCATTTGGGTAAGATCTGAATTATTTATTGACTTGTTTGGTAATGAGTCCGATCCTTTGGGATTGGTTTTCTTACATACGATAAAGATTTTCAGTAATCCCCATCATATTTGACTTGGCTGTCGAGGTGCTAGCCAAAGGGCTAGATAGTTTTAAGGGAACTGTTTTGCCTACTGAATGACCAGTGAGGTCATCAGAAGCTGTTTGTTGCTGGCTTGGTATATTTTAGGGAAGGAAAAACAATCAGTTTTTAGGGTTTTGCCTATCCCATTCTTTGCAGTTTTCCCTGTTTAAGCTATCTCAGCATGGCTCCCCTGAAGGCCAACGTCACAATAACGTAGCTTATACTAAGGGAATACCATATTGTGTTGTGAATGGTATATTGCAACTTCAGAATTATAAACAGGAACCCTTGGTAAACTCTTGCAAATCCCCTAGGGCGGACCATGGTAATTACCCTTTATAGCAGTACGGGTAGTATACCCAAGCCAGCATAGGCCCTTGTGGGTCCCAAAGTTTTAAGGTAGCACCTTTTAGCAAAGATTTTTAATGAATCTGTAAACTCAGGGGTTGTACCGTATGACTGAAAAATTGCTATCATAGTTCCTATTTTTAAGAAAAGCAGGAAAACAGTGATCCGGGTAATTACAGGCCTGTTAGTTTGACCTCAGTAGTATGTAAAGTCTTGGAAAAAATTTTGAAAGAGAAAGTAGTTAAGGATATAGAGGTTAATGGTAACTGGGACAAAATACAACATGGTTTTACAAAAGTTAGCTTGTGCCAGACCAATCTGATCTTTTTTGAGAAGATAATGGCTTTCTTAGACAAAGGGAATGCAGTGGATCTAATTTACCTAGATTTCAGTAAGGCATCTAATATGGTTCCACATTGGAAATTACTAGTTAAATTGGAGAAGATAGGTATGAATATGAGAACTAAGAGGTGGATAAGAAATTGATTAAAAGGTAGATTACAGTGGGTCTTACTGAAAGGTGAACTGTCAGGGCTGGAGGGAGGTTACTAGTGGAGTTCCTCAGGGATAGGTCTTGGGACCAATCTTATTTAACCTCTTTATTACTGATGCTGGCACAAAAAGTGGGAGTGTGCTAATAAAGTTTACAGATGAGACAAAGTTGGAAGGCATTGCTAATATAGAGAAGGACTGGGATATCATACAAGAAGATATGGATGACCTTGTAACTGGAGTAATAGAAATAAGATGAAATTTAATAGTGGAAAATGCAAGGCCACGCATTTTGGGGACTAATAAAAAATGTTGCTATAAACTGGTAACACAAGTTGGAAGTGACAGAGGAGGAGAAGGCCCTGAGCATATTGGCTGATCATAAGATGACTATGAGCCACCAATGTGATGTGGCCCTGAAAAAGCTAATGCAGTCCTTAAATGCATCAGGAGAAGTGTTTCCAATAGAGATAGGGAGGTGTTAGTACCATTATACAAGGTGCTGGGGAGACCTCATCTGGAATACTGTGTGCAGTTCTGGTCTCCCATATTGAAGAAAGATGGATTCAAACTGGAACAGGTGCAGACAAGGGCTACTAGGATGACCCAAGGAATGGAAAACTTGTCTTATGAGAGGAGACTCAGAGAGCTTGGCTTGTTTAACCTAACCCAAAGAAGCCGAGGGGAGAAATGATTGTTCTCTATAAATACATCAGAGGGATAAATATCAGGGAGGGAAAGGAATTATTTAAGTTCAGAACCAATGTGGATGCTAGAATGGATGGATATAAACTAGCCATCAGGAAGTTTAGACTTGAAATTAGACGAAGGTTTCTAATCTTTAGAGCAGTGAAGCCTTCCAAAGGGAGCAAGGGGGGGGGAACAACAAAAAAACCTAGCTGGCTTCAAGACTGAGCTTAAGTTTATGGAGGAGATAGCATGATGGTACAGCCTAATTTGGCTCATTTGACTACTGGCAATAAATATGCCAATGGCCTGTGATGGGATGTTAGATGGGGTGGGTTCTGAGTTACTACAGAGAATTCTTTCCAGGTGTCTGGATGGTGAGTCTTGCCCACATGCTCAGGGCTTATCTTATCGCCATATTTGGGGTTAGAAAGGAATTTTCCCTCAGGACAGATTGGCAGAGGCCGGGGGGATTTTTGCCTTCCTCTACAGCATGGGCACAGGTCACTTACTAGCAGATTCTCTGTACTTCGAAGTCTTTAAACCATTATTTGAGGACTTCAGTAACTCAGTCATAGGTTAGGGGTCTATTACAGGAGTAGGTGGTTGAGGTTCTGTGGCCTGTGTTGTGCAGGAGGTCAGACTAGATGATCATAAAGGTCCCTTCTAACCTTAAAGTCTGACTCTAAGATTGACACAGAGGCTAAAAGAGACTTTAAAAAAAAAAAAAGACATACAGCGTACTAACCTACAACACTTTATCCCCTTAGATTCACAACATGTCTTTGTGTTGCCATGGTTCTTTATCATGTCCTTTTCAATGTGTGAGAAAGAGAGTCGCCAGCTGTCTTCTAAACGTATTAAAAGAATACAGAAACATTTTATTAAAGCATTTTCTTACTCATTTATAATATGACTCTTACAAAGTTTCTATTAAGTCATTGTGAAGTGAACTTACTTGAAAATGCCTGCAACTTTTTCTGACTTTAAAAGTATCAGTTCAATCTAATCCACAAAATACTAAAATCCCCTAATTACCGGTATATGTTTTTGCATGATGTTCCTACAGGACACAGTTATGGATGTCTAGATGACTTAACTGCATTTTCATACCTAAATATGTTTGGCTTTCTTTGAAGTGTAAGCTTAGCTCTTAATTTCTGGGGTTTATTATGCGTGATTTTGGAATAAATACAATATCCCAGGAAGTCTTCCACCTTTAAATTACTGATATATACTCTCAATCTTAAATTAAAACAGTTGTTTGTTTTGGTATAAACCAATGGTGTTTGTCATAACGTATTTTTAAGGCTTTCATTGTCCATCGATTCTGATATGATTTTGTCTTAAGGTACTATTGTAACAGTAAATGAGTACTCCTGTTGTCCACCCAAGTCAAGGCATTCAATTTGATTAAATTAACACCCCTGAAAAATGTAATAGGCTTAGCCACATTATTTTTACAGCACTGACACACACATATATGCTTCCCACACAGCTTTCTGCCCTGCAATGCATAGTCACTGTTTAAATTTAATTTTCCTATTACCTTTTTTTGTTGATCTCCTGTAACACTACCTCTCAAGCAGCATTAGGTGAAATCTGCCCTGAGCTTTTTAAAAAAATGTCTTTTAGCAAAGCCTTTCTTTGGCATAACACTTTATTTTGCTGAAATATAATAGAAAAAGTCAGTTTTCCATTAGATGTACTCTGCTACCACATATGACTGCGACAGCCAAGTTAAATGAAAATAACGGTAGTGGTTCACTTATGATATGAACTTGATAGGGAATCTAGTAAATTGCCCTGACAATGCAAAACTTTGAGGTTTTATATGCATAATCACTCAATTTCATATATAGAAACTCATTCTGATACTCTGCGGAAACAGTCTTTCCTTCATTCTCAATACGTGTCTATTGCATAACAGAAAATAGCAAAAATACCTCTACATGGTCATGGTTGTTAATGTTCTAATATGCAAGGGCTCATCTTAAATTACATCAAAGTGGCTGACTCTGAAGTAAGATCTTCAGTGTAGGGACTGTCTATGTACAGAGCCTCCACCATACGAAGAATAGGACAAGTTTAATAATTCAAAGATAGGGTTTTCTTAGACGATGGCGCTGATCCAGAGCTAGCTGGAGACAAGAGACTTAGAGTACTGCATGCCTTGCTAACTAACACTCCATCCAAAACAAAAAGCAATCTTTAGTTTCCCTACAGCAGCTGGGTAACTACTAGTCGAGCAGAAGACTTCTCTCATTTAAAAAAAAAAAATTAGTTTGTATTCAAAATAAAAACAATACCTTTTAGCACCCTTCCGTCCTTGGCATGTTTAGGTACTATGTATATTGGCTTCAATTTATAGTCTTTTTTGACTTTGCTTCCTAGCCATTTTTCAATTTTTAGGCCATCCTGTGTACTGGCAGGCCAGCTCTGACTTCGAATTTCCAAAGCCAAGATTATATCCACTGATATCTCTATTGGAAGAGTCCCAATGCGAAGTGTTATTGCAGGGCTTCCAGGTTTTTTTTTATCCACAGTCACTTTCATTTCTGTTCCTGTCAAAAAAAGTAATTAATTTTCTTAACACATAACTTTTTAATATTGTAGGGAGTTTTTGTATGTTTTGTTTTTATTTAACTAGAATTTGTAGTTATATCAAGTGTCAAACTAAAATACAAAGCTGCAGTCTTTGACTATTGGAGAATAAATTAAGAGACTAATGCATATAATGCAAATAGTTCATTATTTGAAGGGATGTGCAGAAAATTGACCAAGTAAACAAAGAAAAATGCACGAAACTACCGTTTCCCCAAAAATAAGACCTACCCCGAAAATAAGCCCAAGCATGATTTTTCAGGATTTTTGGAGTATGCTTGAAATATAAGCCCTACTCCAAAAATAAGCCCTAGTTACAGTTTACAAGTGGTTCACAAGTAAAGGTCCCCATACACTTTACACTCATGGAAAAAAAATAAGACCTAACCCATCTTTCAGAGCAAAAAATATAAGACCCTGTCTTATTTTCAGAGAAACACGGTACCTAGAACTCTGAGGGGAATGTAATTGCATGTTGCCCCCTGCAAATAACCAAACCATTTTTATAGAACCTGAGCACATCAGATTTTAGTGCTTGATTGACTAAATTAATATGCTACAATGTAATGGAAAGAGAGTACCTTTCTTGGTAACACAATTTAAATTAAGGTGGTTTGGAGAGAGATTATATTTGCAGTGTGTACTGACCCCAAAAGTGGAATGTTCTTGTCGTTTAGGAATATTTTCGTGCATTGAATGCATTGGAACCATAAAACACCATCTATTTATATTTAATATTGTAAAAGTTATGACCACAATTTTCAACACAAATAGCTGAGAGCTAAAGGGGACTATATTTTCTCACTTAGACTATATTGTTAGTGTTCAATGTGACCATATTGGTCCAAAACAAATAACAAAACATTTAGTTAATGAATGAAGGCCATACCCTCCCTTAATCTCTGCATAACTGCTCCGCTGACATAAATGGGCCATTATGTATATTGCTTAGTTTATACTTTGGTTCATGGACCATAATTCAATATGAGTCCTCTTCTCCACCTGAGTATCATCCCTGATTATAGCACCATATTCATGAGCAAAAAATACTACACGGAAAAGCAAGATAGGGAATTTAAGTTTTCACAGGAGCCACGTGCCCTAAACTGGTCTAATATGGGCACGGTTAGTTGAAGATGAGGTAAAAGAAATCAAAAACATATGTCATGTCAGTCTGTCAACAAGCAATCTGGAGTTATTTTATGAATTTATAAGTGTTCATGTTTCTACCCCTTGCTGGAAGAAAATACTGCTTTGTTTTAAAGGGAGGAAAATAAGGTTAGAAACCATGGAAATCTTACAACTGGTAAAAATATAGGAACACTTGGTATAAAGCGGAAGAAATTGAGTCAGTACATGGAATAAGGATTTTTTTCAAATAGCTTAAACAAGGTTGTAGAAGTATCTCTATGGTTTTCATAAGGTGACTAGCCTCAGTTAAACCCTAATTTGCTTTATCCCCAAGACAAAGTGACTGTCTTATGGGATTTATTAGCTCTGAAACACTTATTTTTAAGTATCCTTATTTCCAGAGCTCTTTAGGCAGACTTCATTGAGGTGTTATAACTGCACAAAGAATATTCTAAAAAGAAAAGTCTTCCAAGCATTAATACAATTGTTACTGTCCAAGTTATAGCTAGAAACAGTATGTTTTCTGTACCAATAGTTAGGACAACATACTTTTAAAATGAACTATTTCACTGACAAGATGCAGCATGACTAACCTCAGCAGCAGAAATAGTAGTTAAAAATTCTTATTAAACTTTTAAAGCTGGAGAGGAAGAGCAAAAAGGGAGGAAAGATCATGTAGCTACTTTTAGAATTCACGCTCTTTTGCTACAAGCTCAACACCCAGCCCTTTGCACAGAGCTATGTTATCTGAGCCAGGTGACAGGCATACATGTGGCCCTAGACTGGATCCTCAATGTCCTTTGTTTCCACTTGCAAAACAAAGCCTGTTTCATTAGAATGGGGCCATAATTCAGACAGCACCTTCCACTCCATGCTCTAGTTCAGTGGTTTTCAACTTGGGGCCCAATCAGAATATAGCTGTGGCCCATGTGACATGCTCAGGACCATATATGTAGTATTAGATGCGGCCCATAATGAAAATAGATTGAGAATCACTGCTCCAAATCGTGGTGAATTTTTTTATATACACACTGATCTCTCATCAGAATCAGGCCCTGTACATCTGATTGCTCTTCTTTTGCAACAAGAAAAGTTCCAATATTTATAGATTTTTCTTGCATTTTATCCACACATCCATGAAGGCACTGCTGACAAGAACAGAAGTTGTATATACAAAACTACTTACAGTGATTTATATGTATAGACATTAGCTTGGACAGTAACACCTATAAGTAAAAATACTGTCCACTAAATACTTACCTGTCATGCTCTTCACATGTTCTTTAATAATGCTCCTCAGGGCTGAAAGCATCTTCCAGGCTGCTAATGTTCCATCTTCATGTTTAAATTTGTCCAGATTATATCCGTGAGGATTTCTTTTAAGTCTCACATAATAAAAGGCACCAGAGTCATCACATTGTTCCAGTTCAACTCTAGGAGCTGGCATCGTAAGCATGATATCAAACTCATTTGGTGCAGAAATCTGTGAATCACAGAAATACAATACTTGCTGTTTTACAGAACCCTTTATTACAGTTAAGATTTTAGTCTGCAATTCCATTATAAATGCCTTTATGGACTTTATTCTTCCATCCACTTCCATGTGCAGTGCACAGGGAAACAAATGTGTGCTAACTGGCAGTAAAATAAGAGGAAGGAACTCACAAATAGGAGAAAGACAATACAATCCTGTCAGGTAGTTTTATATTTGGACAGCTGTAGATTAACAGGATACTTAAATCACCTCTAAAGCAGGGGGTAAGATACATGTTGCATAGAAGGGATAAAGTAAAACTAGAACAACTTGCACAACATGGATATAGAAGAGGAAGTGCAGCAAAAAGGAGAACTAATAGGTGGTCACAAAACCAAGCAGACACCTGCTGCTCAATTCTCCCTCCACTGACTAGTACTATTCTTACTGAAGTTAGTAGTAGCTCTTGCTTGCTTGCTTGTAGTAAATTTCAAGTAGTAATTCTGTTTGACTATGAATAAAAATGACGGGGGGGGAGATGAAAGCTAGTTGTAGAAGTTTTAAGGACAGCATACGTTTAATGTTGCAATGACTTGTCTGCTAGAGCTAAGCAAATTTGAAAATTAAAAAAAAGTTTAAGAACAGCCGTCAGCTGGCAACTCAGGAGACTCCTGCAATTGCAAATGTGAAACATTTATGTAACATTTAAGATTTAGTTTAATAAAATATAAGTGCTATTGTGTTTGTGTGTGTGATTTAGTTCTTACCATTTCTAATGTACTGCTGCAGCATTTGCAGCTTGACACCGGTAATGAGTATTATGTACTATTTCCTAAATTAATAAAAATCAAGTCATCTTAAAAATTACACAAAATATACCTTCCTAGACGTTTGTAAAATGCTGCATTGCGTTGTAAATTAACATGTTTTAGGGATCAGATTTGCAACATTGTTTAAGAAATATGTGAAGAAGTATCAGTGGGAAACTTGATTTAAATCAATTATTTTCTTGGTGATTTAAATCAATTCACCCTGCAATAAGGGCACACTGTTGTCTCATATCCAGTTTCTTGTCCACAGTAACCCTCAGGACCTTTTCTGCCAAACTTCTGCTTAGCCAGTCGGTCCCCAGTCTGTAGCTGTGCATGGGATTCTTCTGTCCTAAGTGCAGGACTCTGTTCTTGTTGAACCTCATCAGATTTTTTTTGGCCCACTCCTCTAATTTGTCTAGATCACTCTGTATCCTATCCTTGCCCTCCAGCCTATCTATCACTTGCCCCAACTTAGTATTATCTGCAAACCTGCTGAGGGTGCAATCCACCCCATCCTCCAGATCATTAATGAAGATGTTGAACAAAACCAGACCCAGGACCAATCCCTGGGGCACTCCACTTGTTACCAGCTGCCAACTAGACATCGAGCTGTTGATCACTACCTGTTGAGCCTGATAATCTAGCCATTTTATAGTCCATTCATCCATACCATACTACTTTAACTTGCTGATACAAATACTGCATTGATATGGGAGACCATATCAAAAGCTTTGCTAAAGTCAAGGTATATCATGTCCACTGCTTTCCCCACATCCACAGAGTCTGCCATCTCATCACAGAAGGCAGTCAAGTTGGTCAAGCATGACTTGCCCTTCGTGAATCCATGTTGACTGTTCCTGATCGCCTTCCTCTCTTCCAAGTCCCTCTAAATGAATTCCTTGAGGACCTGCTCCATAATTTTTCCAGGGACTAAGGTGAGGCTTACTGGTCTGTAATTCCCCAGATCTTCCTCCTTCCCTTTTTTGAAGATGGGCACTATAGTTGCCTTTTTCCAATCATCTGGGACCTTCCCCAATCACCATGAGTTTTCAAAGACAATGGCCTGTGGCCTGCAATCATATTAGCCAACTCCCTCAGAACCCTTGGATGCACTGCATCTGGCCCCATGGACTTGCGCATGTCCAGCCTCTCTACATAGTCCTAAACTTGTTCTTTCAGCACTGAGGGCTGCTCACCTCCTCCCCATTCTGTGCTACCCCGTGCAGTAGTCTGGGAGCTGACCTTGTTTGCGAAGACAGAGGCAAAAAAAGTATTGAGTCCTTCAGCTTTTTCCAAAGCATCTGTCACTAGGTTGTCTCCTCATTCTGTTAAGGGGCCACACTTTCTCTGACCACCACCTTGTTACCAACATAGCTGTAAACTCTTCTTGTTATGTCTCACATCCCTTGCTAGCTATTATTCCAATTGTGTTTTGGCCTTCCTGATTTCACTCTTGCATGCTCAAGCAGTATTTTTATATTCCTCCCTCGCCATCTGACCAAGTTTCCACTTCTTCTAAGCTTCCTTTTTGTATTTAAGCTCACTGATGTCTTCTTTGTTAAGAAGCTGGTTGTCTGCCATATTTGCTATTCTTTCTGCACATTGGGATGGTTTACTCCTACGCCCTCAATAAGGTTTCTTTAAAATACAGCTAGCTCTCTTGGACTCCTTCCCCCCTCATATTAGCCTCCCAGGAGCTAATTCAATTGGTTCTTTTTACATTGTAACATTTATTTATGTCCATGGGGCCAGCTAAAAATGGCAATGTTGTGCTTTGCTTGCCTTACTGTGAACACCTTGGCCTTCACCCTAGCTTCTACTCCTGCAGAGCACCTTTCCCAGATTAGAAAGCAAAAAAATAAAAAAAAAATTCAGGGTGACAGGTTTAATGAACTCCTCCACAGCTGCTGATACAGAGCTCAGAGCCTGAAGGATGTCATTGTCAGAAAAAATAAACATGGACACGGACCACAGAAAATCAGCCCAGGAGCGTGCAATGTAACAGGAAATGTTGTGTATTATGAGGGATCAGTCTGACATGCTGAAGCATTTGGTAGAGCTCCAGGCAGAGAATCGGCAGGACAGAGTCCTGCTGTAGCCCTTCCAAAACACTCAGCCATCAAGCTGTTTCCCACCCCCCCAAGTGCTCTAGGAGGAGGTTGAGCAAGATTCAGTACATGCTCCACTCCACACCAATGGAGAGAAGCAGAGAGAGACAATGGCTCCTTAAAGAACTGGGACTGTGCATTCTTTCCTGTTTGCACAGTCACACTTTGCTCTAGATGGCCAAACAGCCTTATGAGAATGTTAAATTATCTTCCTTTCCCCCCACTGTAATGGGTCACCAATAAAACTGTACTGCTTTAAAAAACATTACTGTTTATTCAGTGAGGCCTCAGGGATTGTCGGCAGGGAAAGAAGGGAAGGGGAACAATGCTGCAAGGGTGGGGGATGGGATGGGAAGGGAAGGCACAACGCTGATAGAGATGTACATTACTGCGGTTCATTGCAAAAACAGATTTTCAATGCTTCCCTAAGGCACAGTGCTCCTCAGTTGGCTCTCACCGTAGCACTGGAATCTGGCTGCTCAAAATTTGTGCCCAGCCTATCAGCTTCCATGACCCAACCCTGCAGAAACTTTTCCCCCTTGGTTTCACAAACAGTATGGAGCACACAGCAGGCAGAGATAACAGTTGGGATGTTGCGTTCACTGAGGTCCAACCTCATGAGCAAACTGCGCCGTCTTGCCTTTCAGTGGCCAAATGCACATTCCACCATCATTCTACACTTGCTGAGCCTATTACTGAAACACTCCTTATCCTTCGAGTGGTTGCTCATATGCATTCCACTTAGGTGTGTGCGCGCCCTCGTGCACGGCTCTTCGGAGAACTTTTCTAGCAGTCCCTGCAGGGGCCGGCTCCAGCGCCCCCTGGAGTCCCGCCATCATGCGGCGGTACATATAGCGCTGCCGGCCCCTCCCCTCCTCAGTCCCTTCTTTCTGCCGACTCCGACAGCGGGGACGGAGGGTGGGTGTGGAATGGACATGAGCAACACATCTCGAAGAACAACAGTTACTGGTAAGTAACTATGTTTTCTCCTTCGAGTGGTTGCTCATATGCATTCCACTTAGGTGATTAACAAGCCATACCTGGAGGCGGTAGGAGTCAACGGCTAGCTGCCCTCAGCACGGCCCTGCCGAACTTGCACCCTCCCTCGTCTGCCGGCGTAGTGCGACATGAAAGTGTGTACTGGCGACCCGGCGGTGGCTTTGCAGATGTTGTGCAAAGGTGCCCACCACGGGTTTGGCCCGGGCACTGGTTGAGGGCACTGTGAAGAGCACTCCGAAGAGCCATGCACGAGGGCGCGCACACACCTAAGTGGAATGGATATGAGCAACACATCTCGAAGAACAACAGTTACTGGTAAGTAACTATGTTTTCTCGCTTTCCTGGAGTAGGGTTTCATTAGCCAGGAGAGCAAGGAGTAGGCAGGATCCCCAGGATCACTACTGGCATTTCAAGATCACCAACATTTATTTTTTGGTCAGGGAAGAAAGTGCCCACCTGCATCTTTTTGAACAGACCTGAGTTCCTAAAGATGTGCACGTAATGCACCGTTCCAGACCATCCCACATTGATGTCAGTGAAACACAACTCCTGTGATCCACAAGGGCCTGATACAACATTGAGAAGTATCCCTTTGGGTTCATGTACTCTGTAGCAAGATGGTCCGGTGCTAAGATAGGGATATGAGTGCCATCTATCGCCCCACCACAGTCTGGGAACCCCATTGCAGCAAACCCGTCCACTATGTCCTGCACGTTTCCCAAAGTCACTACCCTTCTTAGCAGAAGGGTCCTCTTAGCAGAAGGGTATTAATGGCCCTGCATACCTGCATCACAGCAGCTCCCGTGGCGGATTATCAACTCCGAATTGATTCCCAACTGACCACTGGCAGTCTGGGTTTGCTACCTTCTACAGAGCGATGGCCACTCACTTCTCCACTGTCAGAGCAGATCTCTAGCGAGTATTCATGCGCTTCAGGCCCGGGGACAGCTTTGTGCACACTTCAGTAAAAGTGGCCTTTCACATATGAAAGTTCTGCAGCCACTGCTCATCATCCCACACCTTCATAACAATTCGATCCCACCAGTCAGTGCTTATTTCCCTGGACCAGAAGTGGCACTCCATTGACTGAAGATGTTTCATGACAGCCTGCAGCAAATGTGAATTGTTTTGCTCTGTCGCTTGTAGGAGGACAGCTTCAGTAACATTGCAATTTTCCGTGTTGCAGCTCCTGTCTCAGCCTTGAAAAAATACTGCAGGATAAGTTGTGAGGTATTTGTGATGCTCACAATCATAGTGCACAGCTGAGCGGTGTCCATGTCTCTCCAGCAATGGCATGCGTGCAGCAGAGACTGGTTTGGAAAAATGGCATAAAACAAAATTTGTTTGGGGGTTTTTTTGGATGGGGAGCAGGAGCACATTGCATCATGGGGGGACGACAACCTTCCCAAAAGGCACTGCGGGTAGTTGCACTTAGGGATCGCTCCCCTCGGTGCACTTCTTTGATTATCGATGTAAGCGCAGTTGGTGGGGATACAAACCACCGATGCAATGAACGTGGTGTGATCACACTCCTCTGAATTCTGCAGCTTGGTGGGTGAAGGTCAATTTAAATTAAATTGTAGTATAGACATACCCAAAGACCTGAACTGAAGAAAACTGGTCCCAGGTTTCAGGGAAAAACCTGTGTATTAAAGAGCTGCAACATCCAGTGGGGTGAAAAAAGTGCTTGAGTTGAATACTACCTAGTGATAGAAGGATTAAGCTTCAGTTTGTGCATTTATCTTTTATTTCCTTTGGTACCTATCTTTGAGCTCATATGCCCACCACTTAAAATCTATCTTTCTGTAGTTAATAAAACTGTTTTATATTTTATTTTAAACAGTGTGTTTTGGCTGAAGAGTTTGGAAAATCTCAGCTTAGTTAACAAAGGTTTGGGTGTATCCTCTCCACATTGAGGAAAGGGTGTACTAGGTAATGAATTCATACTAGTCAGGTTTCTGACCAGGATAAGATAATACAGTTCTGGAGTGAAAGGCTAGAGAGCTGGGGGAAACTGGCTGGTGCCTTTCTGTGTGTGATTCATGAGTGGCTCGGAGCATTCATGCAATCTATCTGGGTGTGGGGCTCCACATCCTGTTGTGCTGAGTGATAGCAACGTTTGCTTGTCACCAGCATAACACTGAGAGAGACAGCCAGGCTGCAGGGTTTAGGGAGGCACAGCAGTCCAACAGTTTCAGGTTGCACCCCCGAGTTCCCATCACACTTGTGGTGTCAGATAGAACTATGTACACTTTCTTTAATCGTGACCTATTTTTCAGTTTTGCAAATAAAAGTTTGTCTTATACTGGTTTTTTAGCTTAGTTAAGAGTAGTGTATGCTTTCTACTCTCACTGGGGGTCTTCCTCTCCTAGATCCGTTTATAAGGGATCCCCATACGTATCCCCTGTGCCAGGGCATACCCCATTGTATACTCCTGCAAGATTGTGAACCTAATCTCTGGGCTTCAAAGCTTGCCCATTATGTGAAGCCCATCAGCAACAGCCATGCCTGATGCCTAGAGCCCTGTGCAGATACAAAATTTGTATCCGTATCTGTCACGCAGTCACAGGCTCAGCGCTCTGGAACCGCTCTGAATGAAGTCAGCCAGGACTCTAGTATAGTGTGTCCCCTCAGGGTACACTACCACCAGGGCAAACAAGCCTTCTTAGCACTTCCTGGGTCTGACCTTGGACATTCAGCACCCTTGTTCCCACCGTGAACTTCCCGCAGTGAGTCCACCTGGATGGGCACCCCAAATGGTCATGCACTCCCCCTCCGTGATCTCAGCCAGCATGGAAAACAGAAGGGTTTATAATCTTTGGGAACACAGCACAGAAGAGATCATGTTAGCACAGAAAACAAGAATATGCCACAAAGTCCATCTTGGCGGGGGGTGAGGAGATATGATCTAGAGCTTTGAGACTCAACCAGGGAATTTGACCAACTTCCAGCCGCCCAGCCTCCATCACACTCCGCTGCCCCTCCTGCATCCTTTGATTCTTTCCTAGGCAAAGAGGTCACCTTGTCTCCGTCTCTCTTTTGTTCTCCAACACTTTCAGCTGGCCTCTTGCAGAGGATGGGGCCTGGCCATAAGTTGCCAGGATACAGAGTGTCAGCCACTGTCTGTGCCCAGCCAGCACGATGCAGTCACACCTGTCCTCTAGGTGTCTCTTCAATGATCACACTCTTATCTCTCCACCTAGATACTTGAGTAATAGGGGAAACTGAGACACACACACACAGTATTCAGAGAAAACATTAAGAACATTCCCACGTTGTCACAGCATCTGATCTGCAAAAATGGCCCACAGATGCAGATATCTGAAGATTTGCAGGGCTCTAAATAAAAAATGTGTATCTGGATCCAATCTACAAAATGGTCTGTAGATATAAAGTGGATAGCAGCAGATTTGCAGGGCTCTACTGATGCCTAATCTGCCTTGGTGAAGGACACATTCCATCATACTATTTCATCTTTAAATACTTTTAAAAAGGACCCAGAAGTCCCGGGAAGCAAAGCTGAAGCTCTCCCTCCTGAAGCATTTGATGCAAGCAATCTCTGAACCAGGAAGATTATTGGAGGCAGCTACAGTACCAATTCAGCCACATGTAGCATGATGGCTAGTTAAAGCGCTGGTCAAGTTCCCATTCTGCTTCTCACAGGCTCTCTCCATCAGCCACACCAGCGATGGCCCCAGAGAAAGGATGTTGGGAGCACCACTCCAAGAAACGGAGCTAGCACCAATTCCCATCCAGGAAGCATGGATGGAAGGCCTCCCTTAACAGCCTGGTACTAAGGGGTTTTAAGAATAAGTGCCATACCAGGCCCTTGGTGACTACACCGGCTCAGATGGTCATTTACCTAAGAACTATGCTGCCAGTGGCACAGGGGGAACAACTTACTCTGCACTGATTTCTCCCCTCCCCTGCAATATCATGCACCGTGGCTCCACCTAAGATGATCATGTGCACTCAGCCCACACCAAGACTGCCCATATCTACCTTGGGTCCAATAGAAATCCTAGAGGAGGTTCACCATCCCATCTCACCCACATACAGTGCACCAAGATTGACCCAGCACCAAGACTGACCCCTCTTTAACAAATTATGAGAGACAGCTACTATACACTTCCATTAAAAGTGCAGAGACAAAGCACAATAGGAAAATCAGGTTCATCTCTGGAAGACCTCTCAAGCTCAAAACAGGGCATTCTCTGTAGAATACCTGCTTCCTCTTCTTGGTGCCACAATGGTAGTCTGGCAGGGAGCTCAGACAGGACTACACTAGGCTATCCAGGAGTCACAAAAGGAGTCTCTCTTCCGATACCCACATATGTATCCTCCACAATTTCAGGTTCCGCTTGGTCACCCTTTTTCCATAATCCCCTCTCTCAATACCACGGACTGATTTGCGGCTCTGGACTCCTAGGCTTCTACTTCCACATCTCTATACGTCCAGCACTCAGGAAGTACTTACAGCTCCTTCTAGAGAACTCACATGACCAATAGCGGGTGCTATCCTTTGACCCTTCTACAGCTCCACAGATGTTCAACAATGTTCTCGCCATGGAAGCAACTCATCACAAGAGACGTGGGATCCTCATCCAAGTACACCCTCCCTGGATGACAAATGGGTGCAAGGGAAGTCTCCTCAACCTGTCATAGGCTTGCTGCAGATGATACTGAGTTATTTCAATGTGTTGGGACTGAGTGTTACAAATCAACTTTCACTCCAATCCAAAGTTTAGAATTTACTGGAGTTCAACTAGACTTGAGGTCAGCGCAATCTTACCTATTACACAAGAGGCTTCAGACTATGACAGACCTCATCTGTCAACTTTGATTTTGTTTTACCACTCAGATAAATACCTGTTTCAAACTCCTGGGACACATATCAACATGCATATATCTCATGCTGCATGCCAGACTTCATCTGCAGCCTCTGCCAGGATGGTTGAGATCTGAATATCAGCCAAACAGCCATGGCATGGGCTGAGTAGTCGCAGTTCCTCCCAAAATCCTCCCCTCAAAGTGGATAACATATCCGACTCAGATATGCAGTAAAATACCTTTTCACAGATATTATGAGTAGGGTGCTGGTCACAGATACCTTAATTCAAGGTTGGGGAACTCGAGTTGATCAGCTAAAGGTTCTAGAATAGTGGTCTCCCCTCAAGGTTGCCTCCACATGAACATTTTAGAACTCAGAGTTATATGGTTGGCATGCAAGGCTTTCTCCTTGTGGCCTCATGATTACAGTTGAACAAAGAACTGATGTTTGTTTCACAGCCTAATTGGCGGGGGCGGGGGGAATTATTTGGTTTGAACAGAAACTGATTTTTTTTTTAATACCAAAAATTATTTTATTTTAAGTCAAATGAAACATTCCATCTGACCCCAACCAATATTTTTTCTCATTTTCAGATGTTTCAGTTTTTTGGGTTTTTTTAATTGGCTATATTTCTAAACAAAATGTTATGTGGGAGACAAACTTAAATTTTGAAATAGCCAAAATTAATTGTTTCAAATTTAAAAAAAAACAAAAAATCCTATTTTTTCCAACCAAAACTCAATTTTTATCCCCAAATTCACAAATAGTTTTGTTACCCTGACAAATGTTATTTTTTGTGAATTTACTATTCATTGAAAAATACATGCCCAGCTCCACTTATGATCCATGTGCTTATAAACCATACCACAGCTGTGCACTACATCAATCAAATGCAGGTGGGGGTGGGAGGCAGATCCTCCTTCCTTTACTAGGAAGCTATACAGCTCTGGAATTGGTGTATCAAGCATCAAGTCACCCTGATGATCCTGTATCAGTGGTTCTTAACCTATTTAGCATTGTGGGCTGTATATTCAGCTCTCTGTGTGTTATGTGGGCTGCATCCAAACAATAAATACACTATCTGTATGGCCCTGAGGATGTCAGGCTGTGAGTTTAGGGTTGAGAACCACTGTCCTATATTGTCCCAGGCTCCAGAACATTGGCAGACCACCTTAGCAGGGACATGGCAGCAAACCATGAATGGTGCCTCAAATCTGAGGTTTTCATGGAGTCTAGAATTATGTTCCAGAAGGAGCATGGACATAGGCTCTATGTTGGATGCCTTCCTGCTCCACTGTGTCCCGGATCCAATGTATGCCTTTCCTCCCTATTCCTATGATACAGGCCCCTGACTAGTAAAAGTTTGTGCTTTATGTCCAGTCTGAATTTGTCTAACTTCAACTTCCAGCCATTGGATCATGTTATACCTTGCTCTGCTAGATTGAAGAGCCCAGTATCAAATATTTGCTCTCATGGAGGTACTTGCAGACTGTAATCAAATCACCTTCTCTTTGTTAAGATAAATAGGTAGACTCAATCTCTGAGGCATGTTCTTCTAATCCTTTAATCATTCTCAAGGTTCTCCTCTGAACCCTCTCCAATGTATCAACGTAGTGTAATTGTGTATTATTTAATGCAAAGTATGTCATGTAAGATGTTTTTGGAACGCTCATGGCATTCTGAACATTATTGTTATAGTAATATGTCTTTTGCAATGTCATGTATACGGCTATGAGGCTTTGCTATGTAATATTCCCAAACGTGTCTCATGGCTTGAGACAGATTTAGGCAAAACTCTACAGAGTGAGCAGCAATTTGCACTTCATTAGGACTTATATAGAACAATCCAGCTCAGCATTCCAGGAATAAAGGACTAGCCCAGATGTCAACAAACGAATCCACAAAGGACCACAGTGACTCAGGGCATGGAAGGAGCCATACAGGGACATTGTTTGTCACCTGACCCTAAAGGGGGGTGGGAGAAACATGCTGAAAAAGGGAGCCATTTTGCTGTTCTCTCTCTCTCTCTCTCTTCCATTCTATCTACAAACACCAGCAAGCAACTGAAATGCTATCCCAGGGGACAGCCTGGTTGGAGGCAAACTAGCTAGCTTGTGATGAAAATCATCTAAGACTGTAAGGTAGCTGAAAGCGTTCAGCTTGGGTTAGAACGCAATTTGCCTTTTATTTACTTTTGATCAAATCTGACCTGCTTTCCTCTAATTTATAATCACTTAAAATCTTTCTGTACTTAATAAATTTGTTTATCTAAAGCAGTGCATATGCTTTAAGGTGTGTAGATTTTCCGTTTGAAGTAATAAGGCAGGTTCATATGAATTTCTTTGATACATTGACAAACCAATGAGTTTGCAGTGGGCAGCACTGTAAGATGGCAGTTCCCAGGATCGCACCTGGGACTGGGGTGTTTGCTGGGGTCATACTATTGCACAATCCCATGAGTGGCTGGCAAGAGGCACTCACACACTGAGTTAGGAACAGCTTGCTTGCAGTAGGATGTGTGTGGGCTGATCAATACTCCTGTCCCCTGCAACCTGGATAATTGTCGCTGACTGTATCTAAAGTTGAAATCAGAACAACACTAAGGCTTCAGCTAGTGCAAACCACAGCTATCCACTGCCTTTGTGCTTTAGGTCACCATAAGCAAATCAAGCCTGTGATCCAGCTTCTTCACTTGCTCCAAGTCTACACTGACTAATGGAGCAAGTATCAAGTACATTATCACCACCTATATAAACCATCAAGACAACCATGTTCCTCTAGAACAATGCAGAGCACAAACTATGAGATCTGGGGCTGAGTCTCTTAATCAAGGAGAGCCAGTTAAACAAACTTCATGAGGAAACTGAAGTAAACCAGTTTGAATATCTTTCATAATATCTGGAAGGTTTTAATGGAGGAAAGCTCTCTCACCCCATAATCAAATTGTTTTTACAATATTAATCTCTCTCCCTCCCAACAAATCCTCATTATCTGTGTAACCCAAAAAGGGAGAATCACCAGATTCAATGAAGCCTTCTGGAGGTACTCAAATCTGTGGTTATGGTCACCAGTACAAAATGCATAGCTAGAAGGAACGTAATTAGCAATTATTGGAAACAAAGTGGAGTGAAAGTGTCCCTGTAAGATGATGTGCTGTATCTGAAAGGCACAAAGACAGCTTAAGCCACTGATATAGTTTCAGAAGCTGCTGCAGCAGGCAAGAGCTGTGGTATGCTGGGATAAATTTGGAGGCAATTTTAAATAAGAAACAGGGACAGAAAAGGACTGTGAGAAGTGTCTGAAATTCAGTTCCAAGGAGGGAGGCTGGAGGTGGCAGAAGATAATGAGTCACATCGAAGGTGGCCAGATATCCCAATTGTATAGGGACAGTGCAATAATAGAGGCTTTGTCTTATATAAATACCCATTACTCCTCCCTCCCCCACTGCCTGTCCAGATTTTTCACACTTGCTATCTGGTCACCATAGTCACATCACACCTGGAAGTATCATGCTGAATTCAGAGTCATGATAGGCCCTACATTAATAGTGTCCAGTGGAGATTAATTACCTAAACCCCTGCCCGCTTCTACTCACCTTGACATGCTCATAGTAGCTACCGGTGCCCAGTCTATCAATTAAATTGAAATTGCTCCCCCAGGCTCTGATTGCCGGCAACAATGTGCGGATGAGCTGGTTCACACACTCCGAGGCCTCTGACGTGTCCTGCCGGCCCAGGCTCAGTTTCTTCAGCACATCCCTGAGCTTCCCGGTACCCACTCCACCTGGCTTGCCACCAATGCACCTTTCTGCCCCCAAGCAGGAGTAGGAGGTTACAGCTAGCAGCTCTCCATGGGCAGACTCTTTTGGTTTAGAGACA
>ML675604.1:77191934-77217507 GCA_007922155.1 Mesoclemmys tuberculata | reverse complement strand
GCAGCTTCCTTCTCTCGGGGGGCAGAGGCTTTCCCACTGGGGGCAGCTTCCTTCTCTCGGGGGGCAGAGGCTTTCCCACTGGGGGCAGCTTCCTTCTCTCGGGGGGCAGAGGCTTTCCCACTGGGGGCAGCTTCCTTCTCTCGGGGGGCAGAGGCTTTCCCACTGGGGGCAGCTTCCTTCTCTCGGGGGGCAGAGGCTTTCCCACTGGGGGCAGCTTCCTTCTCTCGGGGGGCAGAGGCTTTCCCACTGGGGGCAGCTTCCTTCTCTCGGGGGGCAGAGGCTTTCCCACTGGGGGCAGCATCACTCTCTGCCAGGGCAGCTCCTTTCCCATTAGCGAAGGATCTCAACTCTCTGGGACCAGATCCCTTCTCTGTGTGGGATCTGGCAGATCCGGCTCCTTGCGGGGCCATGGCAGAAGAGGAGCCTTTGGGGCTAAGGGCTTTGTCACGCGCACCAGGAGGCTGAGCGTCCCCTCCCTCTGCCGCAGCTCTCCCCGGGCCCTGCGCAGGGAGCTCGGGAACGGTGCCGCTCACTCTCCTTCTCGAGCCCTTCTCTCCCTTGGCCCCGGCGCCCTGGAGCCCCATGGCTCAGCTCTCACCTCCGGCGGGCTCGGGCACTGAGGGGAGCCAAGCAGGGGCCAGGCTAGCGGGCCCCTCCCCGCTCCGCATCAGGGAAGTTCCTCTCCGGGGCCGAGACGCGCGCCTGGAGAAACGAAACTCAAGGACTAAGGGGCGGGCCCGTGTCTCGCCCGCGGGCGCTGGGCGGGCTGCCGCCGCCGGCCGGGGACAGCGGCCCCGCGCCGCGCCCTTAACTGCGCTGCGGCCGGGCCGGCGGGGGCTGCCCGTACACGCCCGGCTCCCCCGCTGCAGCAGCGCAGCGGGCGGGGGCAGCCGGGCCCGAGCGTGCTCGCAGCGCTGCGGCGGCTGTCCCGGCGCCGGGCAGGGGGCGGCACACAGCGGCCGCGGAGCGATGGGAACATTGTAACCGCCGGCTCGGCCCGCGCTGGGGCGGAGGAGCGCGGGTAGCGGGGCGGCGCGGGGTGAGCGGGACACGGCCTCACGGACCCGCCTTCCCTCACAGCACGCGCCATACCACGAGCGCGGCACGCGACCCCGAGATAGGCCGCGCTCGGTTCCGCTCCCACTGGGCTAAGGAGTGCGCAGGCGCATCTGAAGCGCGCCTGCGCAGTGACAGCCGCTGAAGTCGCTGTCCGGACTCTGCCGGCACGCGGCAGTTCTCCAGTGCCAGTTCTCTAGCGTTCAGACTTTTCTCATGGCCTGAACTGGCTGTGCTGTGTTGTTGTTGTCATCCACTGTAAATGGAGTTTCACTCCTTTCAGTTATTGGCTTTTAACGTGTCATTCCATTACTCTTAGCACTTTGTCATCTGCCTCCCTTAACATTGTGCAGATGGATGTCACTGTGTTATTTAAATGGGGATTAATTGCAAATAGTCACGGGAGACATAGCTGCTAGTAGCTTCAGCAATCGGATCTCACAGTGGTTCTAGTACAGCGCTTCCTGTTGGTATGGTGGCATTAGCTTTTAATTCTAAATTTGTGGTGGTGGTGGTGTTTTCATTTTTTGGTACACAAATTTATTATTTGGGATCTTGTGCCTTTAACGCTGACTGATTTCCTGGGTTGGTGTCAAAACTCCTTCAGTGTCTTTTGCTCCACCAATGGAATATTGCCTTTGTCAACAGTTATTGTACCTCTCTATCCAGCACCCAAGTGTTTTTCTACATCACCACTTGTGTGTAAAACTTGGTTCCCAAATATTAATCACAGGCCATATTTTTAAAGAGTGAAAGCATTTAGATGCTCTTGAAAATACCACTAATTGCCTAAATACCTTTAAAAATCTGGCCCAAATATTATCTTGAAATCCTTCTCAAATGCAAATTTCTAATGTAATTTTTATAAAATATAGGTATATAATCCCAAAATAGAGTGACGACAGGTATTCAAAAATCATGAGTTTTATATCCAAAAGTCATGAAATTAAAATAAATAAATACATTTTGGGTTCTTCTAATTTGCTTTTTTGTTTCTGAGTCTTTAGGTGCACTAGCTTCATATTTTTGCTGTTATCTCTCTCAAAGTCTCCATATACATAAAATGTTTGTACCTTCCTATAACATGCAGTACTGTTTTGGATTGCTGGAAATATGTGATACCCCTCCTCCTTTGTCACTGAAAAGTTATTCAAAAATCCTTGTTTCTGTAAGTAATTCCCCATCCTGCAAACACTGAAGTGCAAGCTTTACTCTTTTATTACTTCATTTATTGCATATATAATTGTTGATTTTTCTACTGAATTGTTTCTACTTCTAATTGCATGTTTTAATTCTGTAGCCTTTTACATATGCTACATATTTTGTTATGGTACATTTCAGTGATGGGCTTCATTCTAACAAATTTACTGTTCTGTACTGGCAAAATAAAATCAAGGATTTGTTTTTAAAGATGAATCATTCTGCTACTCCTTTGTATTGGTTGCCTTTCGGAGGAATTAAAGTGCCTTCTCTCCACTATGTTTTCACAGGAAGATAGCTAATGCATGTTATCCCATGGTTAAAACACACATTTTCTTAACATTGAGGACACAGATTATAATGCTGACTCAGATGTTAAATTAACCACTGTTATTTAGAGCTTGACAACTCTGATACTGATTGTGTGGCTAATACTGCTCAGTTGCCATCAGAGGTATTTGCAACTGAACGTCTGCACCTCCCTCCCCCCCATTGTGTGGGTGGCATGAAAAAAACAGTTAAAGCATTTTAAACTAAAGGAATTAATAGTGGCTCCCCTTATCAGTTTCCCTTAGTCTCATCCCTTATTAAGGACATGTCTAAGTGGTGTGACACTACAGGCATGCAGTTAATGAATATACCGGTACATTACATCTTAAACTTCTGTGTGACCACTTTTGCTCAAAAATAGAGTGGCTTATTTTTCACATCGGTCACGATAAGGATAGAAGATTGCAGGAGACCCTCCCCAACACCCAATTAATCATCAGGCCTTTCACCTGTGTTAAACATTTTACAATTTTTATATAGTCCAGTTGTAACCCACATTTGATTTTTGAAGTCCAAAGAGAAGACATGAAGTAATGGAGCACTCACAGAATCACAGAATTGTAGGACTTTGACAGGCCATCTTCTCCAGTCCTCTGCACTGAGGCAGGGCTAAATATAATCCATCCCTGACATGTGCTTATCTAATCTGTTCTTAAAAACTTCCAGTGCCAGAGATTCCACAATTGCCCATGGTAATTTATTCCAGTCCTTACATACCCTTACAGTTAGGACAGTTTTCCTAATGTCTAATCTAAACCTCCCTTGTCCAATTTAAATCCATTACTTCTTGTCCTGTCCTCAGAAGTTAAGGAGAACGATTTATCACACTTCTCTTTATAAGATTTATGTTCATGAACTGTTATGTCCCCTCTCAGTCTTCTCTTCTCCAGACTAAATAAACCCAATTTTTTTCAATTTTTCTTCTTGGGTCATGTTTTCTAGACCTTTAATCATTTTTGTTGCTCTTCACTGGACTTTCTCTAATATGTTCACATCTTTCCCGAAGGGGTGCATAGAACTGGACGCAATACCACTTAAGGCCTTATCAGTGCTGAGTAGAGTGGAAGAACTACTTTTTGTGTCTTGCTTGCCACATTCCTTCTAATACATTCCAGAATTATGTTCTCTGCTTTTGCAACATTACATGGCTGACAGATTTAATTTGTGATCCACTATAATCCTTTTCTGCAGTATTAGGCAGTACTAGTACTTTTCTAGGCAATCATTTCCATTTGGTGTTTGTGCAACTGATTCTTCTTTCCTTGGGGTAGTACTTTGTATTGGTCCTTCTTGAATTTCATCCTATTTATTTCAGATCATTTCTCCAGTTTGTCAAAAACATTTTGAAATCTAATCCTGCTCTCCAAAGCATCTGCAGCCCCACCCAGTTTGGTATCATCTGCACATTTTATAAGCATGCTCGCCACTCCATTATCCAAATCATTGATGAAAATATTAAATACTGACCTCTGTAAGACCCCACTAGCTATGCCCTCCCAGTCTGACAGCAAACCATTCATAACTATTCTTTGAGTTTGGTCTTTCAACCAATTGTTCACTCACCTTACAGTAATTTCATCTAGACCATATTTCCGTAGTTTGCTTATGAGAACGTCATGTGGGACTATGTCAAAAGCTTTACTAAAATCAAGATATATCACATCTATTTCTTCTCTTCTATTCACTGGGCCAATAATCCTATCAAAGAAGGAAATTAGATTGGTTTGGCATGATTTGTTCTTGACAAATCCATGCTATCTATTCTTTATCATCCAATTATCCTCTCTGAGCTCACAAACTGATTGTTTAATAATTTGTTCCAGTATCTTTCCAGGTAATGGAGTTAGGCTAACTAGTCTATAATTCCCTGGGGTCCTCTTTGTTCCTCTTTATAGAGACTTAGGGCTAGATTCACAAAGGTTTAGCTTCCAATTTTAGGCTCCACTGCAATTCCAATTTTAGGCTGTACTGTCAAACAGGAGTTTTGGGAGAACATTTCTGCCTCTAGGAATGTGCACTGCTGCCTTATTCTTGGCATCTGGATGCCTATGTTCCATCTAAGCCCCAGAACAATTCACAAACCAGGGAAGATGGGGCGAGGGAGGCAATGCTTATCTTGCGTATGGGGCCTGATCTAGTAGGTGTGCTCAGACACTGACTACTGGATTGGGTCCCATGCAAAATCTATCTGGAAGAGGAGGCTGTGTGTGGGTTGCATTCTAACATTTAGCCCAGTGGTTACTGCACTCAGATGGGAGACTCAGGTTCAATTCTTCCCTCCGTGATAAAGGATTTGAACAGGGGTCACCCATGTGAGCATTAACCGCTATGTGGGAAGTTACAAGATGGGTACTTCCTCCTCCTCCTCCAGCTGCTTTGTGTGGAGTTTAGGTGCCTTTCTCTCCCCCTTTGTTATATAGGCAGCTTAGGCACCTAACTCAGGCATTATAAATAGCTTGCATTCATAAGTATTTCAAATACTATTAGGCAGAAACTCTACCATTGTTCTTTATAAGCCTCCTCACCCCAGCCCTATTGTCACTATTATGCATAGTGATGACATTTTCAAAACAAAATTTGAAGTTCTCTATTTTGGCACAACGAGATGAGCGTGTTGCCTTCTGAGCCTTGTAATGAAAGACAAAGTTTGTATTTGTGAAAGACACAGTGAGGACAAGGCACCTTTTGGTTTCACTTCAGAATAACGCCTGCACCTTAGTTACCCCAAGTCAAACAAAACACAAAGCCCCTTTTTTAGCAGTGAAGATAAGGCCTAAGGGACTGTAGGTATTGCAATTCTCAATATCACAACACCTAGCTTTTAGGCCCCAAGTAATCTAAGGAAGGACAAGGCGCTTTGGTTTCAGCAGTGAGGAAAAGGCCTGAGTGAGAAAATGTCTCTGGAATAGGATCAGAAGGCAGCATTCTCCTTTGCGTGTGCCAAAGTGGAGAAGCATAAATGATGTTTTGAAAATGTGATTGCTGTGCATAACCACAACCCCAGGACTGGGGGAGGGGAGGCTGTTGTAGGACCAGTGGTAGAGCTTTTGCCTAATACCTTGTCTTCCTAAGCATTTCAAATACTGTGTGCAATGCTTTAGGCGCCGTGCAGTGTTTTGTTTACACTAAGTGCTTGTTTACTGTAGGCCCTACATTTTCTAATCCACTAGGCAGACAGCCCAGCAAAAGCAGGAAGCAAAACCTCCACTCAGGGCTCAGCCTCCCGTTCCCAGCTGAACTCTGGGCAAATCAAACTGTCGCGGCAGGGGGCATCACTACAAAGAGCGGCCACTGACGTCACTAACGGCCACCGCGGGGGTGGGGGGGATGGAACGGTGGCTAGCGGGGCAGCCGCTGCGTGGCGGAGGAGCCGGGAGCCCCGGCACCCACGCCCCAGTCACGGGGTCGGAGGGGCGCCGCAAGGCGGGGCACGTGACTCGCATCCTGGGAAATCCCGCGCGGGAGAGGAGGTTCCCGCCCGTCCTCAGTCCTCCAGTGCAGACGAGACGCGCTTGTAGCGCGGCCCACGGCGCTGCCGCGATGGTTCCTCCTTTCTTCCAGCTCCGACCTCTCGTCAGCGGCGCTCTGTGGAGGGCGGGACCGACCCGGCTCGGGTCAGACTCAGACAGGCCCAGATCCGTGGACATGGCGGCGCTCAGGGGGCGCGTGGGGCCCGCGGCCCACGGCCCGTTCTGCCGTTGAGCCCAGCCCGCGGCGTGACCGGCTCCCGGCCGCTATGTTCCTGCTCCGCCGCAGCCGCCGCGCGCTGCCGCCCGCCCCGCCGCTGCCCTGGCGCCGCCGCGCGGGGGGCGGCACCGGCACCGTGCCCCGCTGGGATGTCCTGGTTATCGGCGGGGGCCACGCCGGGACGGAGGCGGCGGCAGCGGCGGCTCGGTGCGGGGCCCGGACGTTGCTTGTCACGCACAAGGTCGACGCCATCGGTAACTGCGGCGCCGGGGGATCCCGGAGCACGAGTCAGCCGCAGAGGGCCCCACGGCGCTCTGCTGGTCGAGGGAGCCTAGATGCTCGCAGGCCGAGCCCGGCCGGGAACAGTGTTCCCGGGCACGTCCATTGCCAGCCCTCCCCAGGCTTGATCGGCACCTAAACCTTAGATCCACATGGCCCCGTCGCCTGGGGAGTGGAAAACTCGCGCCCCGAGTGCAGTAGCTAGGCTGACCGTCCCCCTCCCACACACACACAGACGCACACAGGTGGAGGATGGATGATCCGAGTCCCTCCATAAACCTAGCTACCACTGCTTGGGAGGTGGAGTGCCTGCAGCATTGGAAAAACCCCTTCCATCGGTCTAGGATGTGTCCTTTATGCTGCCGTAAGCCTGGCTACAGCATTGTAATGGTGCCGCCGTCGTGCCCATAGCATAGATGTGGTCATAATCACACAAGGTGGATGCTTCATTACTTCCGTCTGATTCAGGGCAGGTTTACACGTAAAATGCTGCATCAGCACAGCTGCACTGGTGTAGTTCTTAAGATGCTTTTACACCGACAGAAGAGAGCTGTCCTGTCAGCGTACTTAATCCGCCTCCCCACGAAGCAGTAGTCATGTCAACGGGAGAAGTTCTCCTGCTGACGTAACACTCTACACTAGGGATTAGGTCGGTATAACTGTGCCGCTTAAGGGTGTGTGGACTTTTCACACCCCTACATGACCTAGTTACACCGATGTAAGTCTGTAGGCTAGACTAGAGTAGACCTGAGGTTGAATGTCTAAGCTAGCTGTCACTGAAGCACTGTTCTTGGCTAGAGGAAGCTTGAATGACTTCGTTGTCCTAGTATGATGAATATGAGAAACAGCTGAATTTTCCCAGCATGCTTGTAGCGCACACAGTCAATTTCCCCTAACAACTTTGCACATGTGGCAGAACCCAGTGGATTCTGTGCCCACCCAGTGATATGTAACTAACCTTTTAATAGTTTCTGTGATGTTTCATGAGAAGGAGTGTAGACATGTAGACTGAGTATTAGGCTAGGAGCCAAGATCCCTGATCTAATGATCTGATACGGTGGTCCTGAGCTTCCTTCTTGTTAAACAGTAGTTATAATGCTAGGGTTCTGAAAATGCAAATCTGCCATTAGCTGATGATAAAAGACTCTCTTGGGTTTTATCCAGGGCAAATGTCATGTAACCCCTCCTTCGGTGGCATTGGAAAGGGGCATCTTATGAGGGAGGTAGATGCCCTGGATGGGCTGTGCGCTCGGATCTGTGATCAGTCTGGAGTTCATTACAAGGTGCTAAACCGGTGTAAGGGGCCTGCTGTGTGGGGTCTACGAGCCCAGATTGATAGGAAACTCTATAAAGAGAACATGCAGGTGAGAATGCCATAGCAAGGGGAGAAGAGAAGTAAAGGGGCAAAACGGGATGGGAAATTTTGACTTGACCAAGGGAAATGGGAGAGGTAAAACCCAGATTTAATTAGCGAAACAAACAGCCCACTGTGGTTCTGGTGTTTGTATTTTAAAAAAGATGTTGAAAAATTGAGAGGTGCAGCAAAAATACCTAACTAATTTGAGGTTGGAAACAATCTTATAAATGTGAGATTGAAAGTGCCCAATTTGTTTAGCTTATGAAAAAAGATCTAGAGGTGATTTAATTATGTGTATAAGAAGCTTTGTGGGGAGAAAATACTAGGTATAAAAGGGCTCTTTAATTTAGCAGAGAAAGACATGACAAGAACCAATGGCTGGAAAGAGAAGCCAGACAAATTCAAACTGGAAATAAGGCATCAATTTTTTAACAGTGAACATGATTAACCATTAGGGAATGGGAAATGGTGGATTATCCATCTCTTGAAGTCTTCAAGACTGGAATCCTTTCTGCAAAAAGCATTTGTGAAACACAAGTTATTGAGCTCAATATAGGGGTAACTGGATTAAAATGAATGACTTGGGTTGTACAGGAGGTCAGAATAGATGATCTAATTGTTCCTTCTGGCCTTAAAATCTATGACTCTCTGATCCAGTTCCATTTAATAAATCCCAAACAGTGCATTAATTGGATATCCTGGACAGTGAGTTATATCACAGTTACTGTGAAATGAACTGTTGACAGAGTGGGAAAGGAATAGAGTGAAGAAGCTCTGTGTATCCAGGAGGAGGGATATTGCTGAATGTTTTTGAGAGGAAGTTCTGAGATGTTATTTTGAGGGGAAGGCAGGCCCATCTTAGTGATGTATGGATAGATGCTCAATATTTCCTTCTTTCATGGTAGAAAGAAATCCTTAACACTCCACTGCTAACTGTTCATGAGGCATCTGTGGAGGATCTTCTCCTGATGGAACCAGAGCCAGACCATCCTGGGAAATGCCAAGTCAGTGGGGTCATTCTAGGTACGTACTGGAAGTTCAAGGCGCTTCACTGGGTTGGTTATGTCTTGGTCCTAAGTGGGACCATGAGAGTAAATGTGTGTGATTCTCCAGGCTGACTTGTGCTGGAAGACTAGACTGGTAAAAGGATAAGGAGCCTTTCATTATTCTGGTTTAGGTTGAGTATGAGGTAAGCAATCCAGGTATCACAGAGAACTAGGTGGTTTGGGGAACAGTTTTACAAAGGCTTTTGTCTCTAGACCAGTGGTTCACAATTTGTCCCAGGCTATAAGAAAATTTTGTTGGATTAATGAGGTGTGCCAAAGACAGACTCTTTTCTCTCTAACAAATGTTTGACTTATGAAAAAGAGTACATTTCTAGTGAAATATACCAGTTTCTAGTGAGTGGTGTCCACATTACATCATCACCATCACACATAGCATTAATTGATTCCCTTGCTGACAATCTCAAAAGGATGAAGAACTGCAAGGGAGTGGCCCTTAGAAGTGGCTTTCCAGGGTAGCCATTAGCTATGTTTAGGGACTGGGCTACACTTCTCCCAACACCTTTTCCTAGTAATAACATGAAAATAAGCAGCTTTGCACTGATGAGGTCTTTTACTTTAACTGTTTTATGTTTGTAAGTTCTTGCGTTTCCTCTGTCTCTTTACTGACAGTCTGTGGATAAAATTTTAATTCTTCCCATCCGAAAGAAATTTTAAGCACTCAAGGACCCTCTGACTATCTTGGCCATTAATTCTTGGTGGGGAAGGAGAGGGTAGAGTAATTGAAATTTGGGTTTCCAATTTATTGGGCCTCGCTCTGGTAACTGACACTCACTCGTTACCTCAAATGAGAATGAGACAGAGTAGTGGGAAGGTTGCAAACATAAGTCTCTGGACAGATTAAACTGTACCTGTTTTTGTGTCTCCATTAGTTTTCTCTGCATTGACAAGAGGCACATGGAAATTCAGTAAAGAATGTGGGTTGGTGCTAGGCAGCAGCACCAGAAACATCAGGGGCTTAGTTAATGTGAAATGTGCTTATTTCTGTAAACTGACTGTGTTCCAGGGGATGGAAGTAGAGTCCATGCTGGGAGTGTCATCCTGACCACGGGCACATTTCTGAGGGGGATGGTTCTCGTCGGATTAGAGATGCATCCAGCTGGGCGATTAGGGGATCAGCCCTCCATTGGGCTGGCTCAGACCTTGGAGAAACTGGGATTTGCTGTGGGGAGGCTGAAGACTGGGACTCCACCTCGACTGGCCAAAGACTCTATTGACTTCAGCATTCTGGAGAGACACAAAGCTGACAGCCATCCTGTGCCGTTCAGCTTCCTCAGTGAGGCTGTGTGGATCAAGGTGGGATGGAATGCTGACAATACACATGCAGCTAGGGTGGTTTGAGAGAGTGCTGTCTGAGTGATCTGTACATTGCTGTGATTAGCACTATCAAGGGAGTGTGTGTGAGGGGTCTGCTGCCTGAGGAAATGGTCGTGTCAGTGTTTGACTCATACTGTCAGGGTGCCCAGTTACCTCACCTTGATGGCTCAGAATTCTGCTTCTCTGAGACATCGGCTCTTAGATGGAAAGGCTAAGACTTGCTGGAATTCTGTGGACCTCCACCCCATACCAATCACCTTCCTTGAGATATCTATGCTGTAGTTGGGTAGGTAGTGTATTGATCAGAGCAGAGAACATGGTTTCAAGGCTCCCAGGGTTTTACTGCTCTCAGTCACTGACTCACTCTTTGACTTATTTAACGTCTCTGAACTCCATCTGTGCAGAGGGTATATTAATGCTACCCCCCTATAAAAGGTATTAGGAATGTTGGATAATGTTGTAGAGCCCTTTGAGATCTTTAGGTGAAAAGTACTAAATAAGTGCAAAGTATTATTATTAGATTAAATCCAAGTGATTCTTGACCTCTGTCAGCCAGAAGATCAGCTCCCGTGCTACCGGACTCTCACCAATGCCAAAGTGGAGCAAATCATCCATGATAATCTTCACCTGAACAACCATGTACGGGAGACGACAAGAGGGCCCCGGTGAGTATGGGGCATCGTGGAGAGATCTGACACTTTCTGGGCCTTTTTCGTATTGCCTCTGGGAGGTCTGTTGTCAGTGGTTGCTTGTCTCTTGTCAGCACCCTTGATGGCCATTTCCTGTTGCAGATACTGTCCCTCACTTGAATCCAAAGTTCTGCGCTTTCCAAACCGCATTCATCAGCTGTGGTTGGAGCCTGAGGGTCTGGATTCAAACGTGATCTACCCCCAAGGGATGTCAATAACACTGCCTCCCGAGCTCCAGGAGCAGGTGATTGCATGCATCCGTGGCTTGGAAAAAGCCAAAATGGTGCAGCCAGGTGAGTGAGGGTCAAACCATTCCAATCAGTGTCAGCTGACCCTTCCCAGACCAGCTTTCCACTGGAGCTGGTGGAGGAGAGTCTACATTGCAAAGGCGTCTGGAAATATGGCCCCTCCTGTCCCCAGAGGCCAAGGGTGTGAAAAAATCGACATGCTGCTGCACTTGTGGGGGAAGGGAAGGATATATCATGCTGGGCTCTCAGTGGGGATTCTGACACCTTTATTCTGTGGAATAGGGTAGGGGTGTTTGAATTTCTTTCTCTGGTGACTGACTGGTTTGGTCTGTCTGATTTGCTTGTACTAGGATATGGGGTTCAGTACGACTTTCTGGACCCCCGTCAGCTCAGTGCTTCCCTGGAGTCTCGTCTTGTTCAGCGGCTCTTCTTTGCAGGGCAGATAAATGGCACCACAGGCTATGAAGAAGCTGCAGCTCAGGTGAGCAGATCTGGGAGTGCATGTTCCACATTCAGAACGAGAATGGATATACCCTGAAAGACTTCTCTGAAGTAGCAAGCCCAGGAACTAAGTCACCTCCAGTGCAGCCCCAATGGGAGGAGCAGTGTGATGCGACAGGGCACATCTTCGCCACTGTGTCATCCAGCCCTGCTCTCAGCCTGCCTGCATCCTGCCTGCAGTGTGGCTTCCACTGTTGCTACCACTGCTGGAGTCACACCAGAAATTAATTACAGCTGCAAAGTGTCTTAGTGTAGCCAATTGGTGCGGAGACTGCACTTCCGATGGGCATGACTGTTCACATGGGACGTGAACAGTCTCAGTGGCTGCATTGATTGAAGGTGTCTTAGAACTCTAACCCCGATCAGCAGCTGCTGCACCTGACAGTGAGGGGAGAAGCATTATGACGTAAAAAAGATCCATCTTAGTGGTGCTGAACAGCATTACAGACCACATAAACTGCCTAATTCAGTGGCTGTCTTGTTGCTCTTTTCCTTCCTCCTGCAATTAATCGCAGTGATCCCAGCTGGGCACTGCCTGAGTTGTGGATATGATCTGGGATTATGTACACATGGTCCTCAGAGTATTCAGCCGCAAAAGCCCCTGCTATTCTCAGAGACAACTTTTCTACAACTTGGTTTTTAAAAATATTAAGATTACTTGGTGTCAGCCCAAGTGGTTAGTGCCCTGGTGCTCAGGTGTGATTATTGGTAACAAGGACTAATGGAGCTGGAAGAGCTCCAGAGGAAGAATGGACATACAGACAGGTCGGATCTTGTCACTCACCAGTAAGCCCCTCTAGATTGATTAAGTAGCAGTGATGACTAGCTCCAAGCAGAGTCTGGCCTAGCATTCAGGGTGAATGATAGTAGCCATGGCACAATGCCTTCAGTTGGGAGAGAACAAAGAGGGGATCCTCAGAGCTCTGGAAGGGATAGGGAGAACCTCTTCTCTCCCAGTGAGGGAATAAAACAACTAGGGCTGTTAAAACATCACAGACCATCTAGTTGAGACTCTCACTCTCATGTGACACAGACTGTGCTACACAGACCTAGTGGTTCATGTTTGGCAGCATGTGTGGATTGGGAATGTCCCATTGTGCTGGCTTCACAGTGGCTCCTGTGACCATTTTACTGTCTGTCAGGGAGTGGTTGCTGGGATCAACGCTGGCCTGCGGGTCAACGGCAAGCCCCCTTTTATCATCAGCCGCACGGAGGGCTACATCGGTGTCTTGATTGATGACCTCACCACCCAGGGCACCAACGAACCATACCGCATGTTCACCAGCCGAGTGGAATTCCGCATGTCTCTGCGGCCCGACAATGCAGACAGCAGGCTCACCCCCCGAGGTAGGCAGTCACTTCTCCTGGTGATGTTCATAGCTGTCAGGCCTGTCTGTGCACCCTCTCTTGCTTACACTCACACTCTTTATGAAGGTTTTGAGGAAGCTGGCTGTGTGTCCCAGCAGCGATATGAACAAACATCTCGAATGAAGGCTGCTTTACAGGAGGGAATAGCAGTGCTAAAGTCTCTTCAGTTCACTGCCACCAAATGGTCTAGGATGATTCCAGAGGCTGGCATAAGCACCAGTCGAAGCTCACATGTCAGGTAAAGGCTACAGCTGATCCTCGTCTGCCCAGTGCGTACTTCTGCAAAAGAATCGCATTGTGAAACCCTTTTCTCTTCTCTGCTTTCTAAAAGTCAGTTAGTAGATCTAATTCTGTGGAGGTGGTGTGGTGGTAGCTTGCCAGCCCTGGAGACTGACACGTACTCTTTAGTCATGGAAGAGTTATAGCCCTGGCTGTGGCGTAGTAGACCTTTCTATGCACTGTGCCTCAGCCCTGCTCTAGATGTGAGAAGGTACTCCACGCTTTTGTGCTGTTCAGCCCTTGGCACCTCTACTGGGACTGCTGACAAAGTTGTTGATAGTTTAGCAATGTGGGCACTAAGAACTACTCTGAGACCACCGCTTCCTTTCACCTAGCCTGCTGAAGAGCTACCAGATGGTAGCAGTTCTTGGTCACGGTGGCCCTAGTCTCTCTCTCTCTCTCTCCTCATCTTCCTTCTGTTTCCCTTCCCTTTTGTTGGTTTTCAAGTCAATAACTGAAAACTCCCTCACTACGGACTTCCCAGTTTCAAGGTTTCTTGGATACTGTTAAATAGCCACCTTCTCCATAATAGCCTACCCAAATGTGCCCTCTCAGCAAGGAGCTGTTCTTCCTTACTCATCTCTTGGTGGCAGTAAGAGGGGATGGGTTCAGTGATCATTCATCTCTGAACTGATGTTGCCAAAGCTCAATTCAAAGGCTTTGGTTGGGAACAGCTGTTAATCTGTTCTGTGTAATTCACTGGCCTTGCTACCATGGAAACTTGTTCTTGTTTTCACAGTGCCCTGGACATTCTTCAATATTCAGAGGTCACCATGGAGCTTTTGGCAAGAGCTGTCCCAGAGCCCCTGAGAAAGTTTGCTGAATGCAGAGAACTGGCAGAGAGGCTGAAAATAGAAGGTATGGAAGTCTGCTATTTCCCCAGAACCAGATCTGCTCAATGGCTTTAGAGCTTGTTCAGTGGAAAATAGTTCAGAGCAGAAATTCCAGTAATCTCTGCATGGATTTCAGTGGGGAAAGAGCTATTATCACCAGAGCATCAGACCTAGTCTCACTCTCCCCTGGAGAGGCCCCTATTCTCCTTCTCTTGGGTGCAAGAGGAATTGTCTCCATGTTCATTCAGTCCTGTTTTTTCCTGCCATATTGCTCCACCAATGGCTTGCAAGCTGCCCCAGAGGACCATCCTCTCCTGGAGTGAGAGGAACATTCACTTTGTGTTTATTCATTCCCATTCCAAGCTGAGTTGCTTAAAATTTTCCAAAGCAACTATAGGAGTTAAGTTCCCTAATCTATGGAAGTTAGATGCCTGATTCGCTTAGGTACTTTTGAAAATCCCACCCAGCAATCATAGTTCTATGAGCACAAGCTCCTGTGCTGTAAATGTATTGTATCTTTATTTTTGTTTTTTCTGTGCCCCCACAACTTCCACTGCAGCCACATATGAATGGCATGTAAACAACCAGCAGCAGGAAATAGAGGAAGTACGTCGAGATGAAGCTCTCCAGCTGCCAGAGGACCTGGATTACTTTGCCATTGATGCATCACTGTCCCAGGAAGTGCGAGAGAAACTAGACTCCAACCGTCCACAGACGGTGAGGCACTAGGTCAAGGAGGGGGATGGAACAGTGATGGAATCTCATTTAAGCACCAATTGTTTCCATGTCTGTCTAAGGGGCTCTTTGTACAGGTATCTAAATGTGTGTACACTGGAGGGGATTGCATACTGGGTGTGTCATTGCTCTGTTATAGAGTTTGACACCACTGGCTGGAATAAGGCTCATTAGAGAGCTTCAGAGACTCTGGTGTTCTCCAGTTGATTTGTTACTATTTCTGTCTCTAGATCGGCGCAGTCAGCCGCGTTCCTGGAATTACACCAGCTGCCATCGTTAACCTGCTGAGATTTGTGAAGAACAGTCGGCAAAAGATAGAGCATATAAATCCCTCTAAGATTGGCAGACCCTTATCAGAAGGAAACATGCTTGAGAACAGTGAATGTCAGAACTCAAGCTTGAGCTGTGCTTCATGAGGAGGAACCAGAGAATGGCTTTGTTAAAATGCGTTCATGAAGGAGGGTACAGTCTTTAGACAGTACGTATATGGGTATGTTTGTATCTAGCCATAGGTACACCTAGAGAAAGTATATTGGCCAAAAACCATTATATCTGTCTACTATAGATAGATCAGGTTAATCTGAAGTCAGCAGACCCATTAGACTCCTGGTCAATCTACAAAAAGACTAAGTAGCTCATCAGTGTGTCATGCTCTTCTTGAGTTAAAATAAAATGGTGGCGGGGATACCAGTCAACCAAGGACCTATTGAAAAGCATTGGTGAAAAAACATTCCTTCTATCAAAGGTGTTCACTGAGGAAAAATGTGTTTCCATGCTGAGCAGTGAGCAGTATGAGATGCTAGTGAGAACTAGAAATCCAAGAGCCCAGTAACTCTCTGCTTGTTGACTTCATTGGGACTTGGATTTGTCCCCAACTCTTCTGTGACTGATGCCGCCAACTCTGCAGTGGTGTATTCTGCCTTCGTTTTAATGTTATTTCAGCCAGCTGGAAACATTCTTGGTTACAGAAAGGATTTATAAATACTTGCCTTAATAGTCTCATAGTAACTCTTTACTGGGCCAACGGTAATGTTAAGATACAACCCACTGGGTCTTGCATTTTAAAATTAACTTTGGAAGGGAGTTCAACTGGGAGGGCTGGCTTCCAATCTGATCATGAAGAAAAGTTAATTTTCAATTTAGATGAAGCTTTAGGATCACATTTCTTTATTTATATTTTCCAGATGCCATTAACTCATGCCTAGCATTCAGAGTGAGAAATGGTTATTCCAAAACGCAGTAGGATGGAAAGATTTAGTGTTTGGTTGAATTATTACTTAGAAAATAATACTGCAGAATGGCACTTTCACTCAACAAACTTGCTCTTTTAGTGACAAAAAATAAGCTCTCTGCTCTTGTAAGCCCTGCAGAGTCAAACACAGGTAAGGCTATGTGACCTGAAGCCTTTCTTCTTGTGCACTGTAAATAAAGTTGTGTTTTGATTTCCTGTCAGCTACACCTGTACATCCCAGCAAAGACAATGAGTTTGCATGGGCATTGAGTCACTGATTTGACTTTTAATACTGGTTGGCAGGCATAAAAAAGAAAGAACCCAGCTTTAGTGAAGCTCTAGGTTGAGTTTGCAGGGCTGGCATTTAAGAGAAAAAAAACGCCTTTTTACTTTGTAAATATGAGACAAATGCACAATCCCCTATGCCACTTTTGCTGTCATCTTACAGAGCAGAACTACACTTCTAAGCCAGATGTGGAACAGCTTTGAGAGTGACAGCTCTTTCCTCTGTACTTGCTTCTTGGGAAACTGAATGGAGTTGCCAGTCCTGCCAGCCTGAATTCACTGATGTCAAAACAAGAGCAGAAGTGTCTCTTCTGTCTGTTTGAAAACATAGTGGTAGATTATTTACATTTTGCAAAAACTAAATGCTGGGAATGGAGAATATATTTATAATGTTGTTTTGGAGGATTGTGGTTAGTTTTAGAATGCTGCAACGCACACTTTTAATGGATAAACAGAGTTTAAAATATCCACTATCTACGGAACATAATACAGAATTAATAGAGCTACAGAGAAGCATGTAACAATGATTTTCTGTATGCCAGTCCTGTTATATGGCAAAATATTATCTGTAATAAAAAAAAATTAGTGTTGGTATATATTCTGCAATGGAACCATCTCTGCAGAATGTGTCTGACTGTAGGCCTTTCCCTTCCCCCCCCCGGTCCCCTCCCTCCATGTTAAAAAGATTGTGCCTTTTCCAAAAAAAAAACCTGCTTTAAATTCAGGAAGTATCGTAGGGATTGATTACCAGCCCTTCAAATTAACCAGGATGTCTGTGCCTGGGTATGAGAAAAAGTCTGAAATGGCATTTCCTTTCAAGTATGAAAGCAGTTGGTGAGCCAGGCTTATTGACGATCCCTGGTGTCTCTGGGGCGAAGACTCACCCCTCTCCGCTGCTACAAAGAGGTAATATGTACAAGCCTAGGTAATAGGAAGAAACTACTAGGTCTCTTCTAAACTTCAGTCATCCAGCAGTGGGATAGTCTTCATCGTAGATATTTTACTCTGATGTAAAATAGTAGCATGTAATAAAGTACATTATAACCATACCTCACTTAAAGGCTGAGACTGACATTTCCTTCAAACTTATTGTGTAGCTTTTAAAAATAAATATGAGAAATGTAAACAAACATGAAAAAGCAAATATTGCATCTTTGTGAGGCCTAGAGGCTTCTGAGGTGCATAAAGATCCAGAACCCGTTACACATTGATATTATGGATGTTACTTAACCTGTAAGCCCTTCAGAGCAGGGGCTGTCTCACATTATATGTATGTATAGTGCCTGCCATCGCTGGATGCTATAGTAATATAAAGTAATAATGTGTAACAAATAATAAAGTTTTATTCTATATGATTGCAGGCTCAGTTGACGAGAATAGACCAATATGACCTGGATATGATTTCTAAAGACTAGCAGTCCAGTGGTTAGGGCACTAGTCTGGGACTCAGGGAGATCTGAGGTCAGTTCCCTGTTCTGCCACAGACTGAGGTGCTATAATACTAATGAGGGGGACATAGAAGTACTTAAGATAGAGTGACAAATGCCCAACCACTCTAATTTAAATGGAGTAGTATCCACAGTGCCAGAAAATCTATCAGAATTAATGAGTGATTGATTTATAATTACTCATTAATTAATGCATTACAACTGGGGGCAGAGAAAGTTGTGTGCATTGAATCCGAAAGAAAATTTAGAAAAGATACGTTGAGAAATAAGCTGCTGTGAGAACTGAGACTTGGTAAGCAAGCAGCCTTCGTTAGAAAACCAGCAGTCCAAGATCTGCTGTTGTGGATGCTGTTGTCCATATGTTTAGTAATAGAACGAAATTACATTAGAAATGGGTTTAGATACTAGGAAATATCCCTTATATTCAGACCACTGTGTGCAGTAGGAAAATAGGGACTGAAGAGACTTAAATCCTGTCTGCACTAGGACTGAGAAAACCAGGGTGCTCTGCAGCTGCTTCTACAGAATCTGAATCTAGAGGCTCCTAATTTTGCCCTAACCTGCAAACAATTTCTAAATGCTTTTCCTACGTCTAATGGTTAAGTACAGGCAGTGTGTGTTTGCTTTCCAGCATAGTTAGTGATGTCAGAGCAGATCCTTGTCTTCTCTGTTTACAGGATGGGCCGAGCCAGGGGCCAGGACTGTGATAGTAGGGATTGCACGTTGTCAGCCTGTGGGGGTTAGTATTTTGGACAGCCCAACTGGTTCTCAATGGTTTGGAAGTGCTGAGGAGTTTCTGACCTACTTGTGAGACTGGTAGTCAGTGCCTAATCCCGGTACACATCTCTTCAAACTTCATTGTTATATCAATTTCAATCTAGCTCAGCGGTTCATGGCCCCCTTCTGATATGAAATATTACTACATGACTTCAGTGCCCTATGTTACTCAGCCTACTTAGTATTTTAGATTAAAAATGCATTACAAAGCGTGCGTGTGTGAGAACGTATCATGTTGGGAGGGAATGTGTGTGCTGGGGGGTGCGTGTGAGAGAGAGAGAGAATGTATCTCGTGTGTGTGTGTGTGTGTGTGTGTCCGTGCGTGCGTGCGTGCGGGAGAGAATGTGTGTGTGGGGGGACCGTGTGTGCGGGAGAGAGAATGTATCGTGTGCGGGGAGTGTGTGTGTGAGAGAGAATGTATCGTGTGTGGCGTGTGTGTGCGGGGGGGGGGCCGGGGGTGTGAGAGAGAGGCTGTACCCTGTGTTGGGAGTGTGTGTCAGCGTGCTGTCTCTGGAAGAAGGGCGTTCAGGAGGAGCCTGCTGCTTGCACAGCAGAGTTGTGGTGGCAGCTCCGATTTCGGGACCCAGAGGCACCAGCACAAACAGACAGACACTCCCCCTGAGCCCTGCTCCAGCTCAAGGGAGACCGGGTAACAGGTGGGGGAAGGGGAACAGCCCGACATCAGCGCCCTGTCGCTCTGCACAGCAGACAGGAGCCACTGGTTTCCCTGGCGAGCAGCCGGGCCAGGGCGGCTCCATGCGGTGCCTGCAGCCTGGCTGCCTCCAAGCCACGCGCGGGCAGCCCAGCCCGGCCCCTCGGTGCGCCCCACCGCCAACCCCGCCGCTCCGGGCCCATCCACATGGGGTGAGGACCCAGCTTGGGCTTGCTGCCCCGCACCCCTCTGCGACCCGCGGATCTAGCCTGCGCGTTGCATAGGGGCTGGGCACCCGGCCTCCGCAGACACTGCCCCACCCAGCCTGGCTGAGACACAAAGGCCTTGCCGTGCGGGCGCCCGACGCCCCAGGCCGGGGTCGCTGGTCTGTGGAGAGGGGTCAGGCCCGCCCGCCCCGCCGCTCTCCTGGGCCCAGCGCTCAGACGGGAGAGCCAGAGCCGTGTTTGAGGTCACAGGCACTCGCCTTGTCTTCCCCCTCGCTCCTCCAGGTTGTTTCCAGCAGACAACACGCGCCTCCCGGGCCCTCCGCCGGCGCCTTCTCGTCGGCTCAGCCCAGAAGCGACCCCTGCGCAGCCCCTTCCTCCGCCCAAGGACCTACCAGGCAAACGGAACAGCCGCCCCTTCCTCAGTGTGGCTGCGCAAGCCAGACCAGGCTTCTGCCCCCCCGTGGAAACCAGAACTAGGCCCAGCGTTGAAAAGGTGGAAACTGCGATGGGAATCGGCCCCCCCGGATGGCTCCTTGGGGGCTGCACAGGCGGGCCTGCTCTGAGACAGCGAGGGGCTGGTGCCGGAGTGAGGCGCCAAATCAGATGCCCGGGGGTGCATGAGCAGCGCTGCGTTTCTAGCGCCCATTGGTGATGAGCGTTTCCTCTCACTGTCCCGGCCTGACAAGGCAGCTTTCCACGCCGTTGTAGGCGCTTGCTAAAAACGGGAGCCCTGTTCGCCTTCCTAAGTTGTGTGGTTTTGTTCGCGGGCTGGCGGAGAAAAAGGAAACTACAACCGGGGCCGTGATTTGCGCCGCACTGGGTGCGCAAAGAGGTTTTCTTTACAAACGTCGGTGTCTGAACGCCGCAACAGATGGGCCGTGTCATGAGAGCGCGGCAGTGGAGGCGCTAAAGTGCTCACAGTGATACGTTGCACCAACGGAGCCAGCGTGGGCCCTCCAAGGAGCGAAAAGCCTTGTAAAGATTCACGCATGTGCCATTCCGTTCAGTGGCGTGCTGGATGAAGTCCTGACTGCAGGCCCGTCTTGCGCTGCTGGAGACGTCTTTACTGTTTACTTTGAATGCACCTGTCCCGGTCCAGGGAAACTGCACGTGGATTTCCCCTCTCTGCTCCTGCCAGGGTGCCACCTCGGCCTTCCCGCTCCCCAGCTCTTGCCTTTTCTAGGGTGCAGGGTGCCCCGTACGGAGCCTTCCCGGACAGCCAGGCTGGCCCACCCGCACTCCGCCCCCTCCTGTTGCATGGCACTGCTGAAGCCGGCAGGGGCTGGGGTGCAGGCAGACCGGCCCGCCGGGGCCGAGGGGGCCGGCTGCCGCTCCAGCAGTGGGGGGGCGGGGGCAGGCCGGCGCTCGGCGCTGGGGCGGTTTGGTGGTCTCCGGGAACGCTTGGGCGGCGCTCTGTGGCCTGGGGCGGACCAGCCAGCCTGGGGATGGGGCGAGCCGGTACTCGGTGCCGGGGCGCCACACAGGCCGGCAGCGCTCCGGGTGCAGGGGCGGACCTGGCTAGTCTGGGGCCGGGTTGGGTCCACACTGGTTCTCGGGCAGGCCTGGCTGGCACTATGGCAACGGGCTGGGTTGGCGAGCGGGCGCGGTGGCGCTGGGATGCAGGACGCCAGCCTGGGGCACGGGCTCCGGGGCGCCCTGGCTGCCCAGCACTGGAGCCGGCCGCCCCGCTTGCTTGGGGCTCGGCCGCCCGGGGTGGAGCTCTGACATTCCAGAGTGTGGTGCCGGGGGCTAGTCCCTGTCCCTGAATGGGCGATAACATTTCACTGTTATTCCCTGCAGCGACAGGCTGCTTGCTTTCCTCTTCAGAGCTAGTCCAATTCCCCAGTCTCAGGGCCAGGGAGAGAACAGATCTGAACAAGGATCTCCCAGCACTTAAGAGAGTGCTTTATCCACTGAACTCTGGGATACTGGCTTGCCAGGGATACCCTCAATATCTCCTGTTGAAGAACTCTGGGATACTGGGATACCCTCAATATCTCCTGTTGAAGCTGTTCACTTGTGGGTAAATAATGGAAGAGGGACTGGCCCACCAGCACTGAACCCAGAGTCTCCCGCCTCTCAGTTGGGGGCCCTAATCCCTGGACTACAGGGAGTGAATCAATCTTCAGAGATAGTTCTTTCTATACAGGCTATGTTATATTTAAGGTAGAAGCACTACAGAAAAAACGTATTAAAAAGACCCTGAATACATGCCAATAAACTTGGAGACCAGCATCCTCTCTTTGGAGGGAGCTGGAGGCTGAGGAGAGGATGGCAAAGGGAGGGCCATCAGACTCCTTGCCTCCTGGAATGGGTCCGGTATTGACGGTGCCAGTAACTGGAGAGGTCCTCTCCCACTCCCCGGAGTCAGGGATGGTGCTCTTGGTGGGGGGTCGCACTTTTAGGCGGGGAGCCTTTGTCCCATCAACCCTCTCTCAGCTGCTCCTGGAGCAGTCCTAAGTTTGACCCTGCTTCCTTGGGCTTCAGTGCAGGGGAGCAGCCCTCTCTGAATGCTGTTTCTTTTGCTTCTTCCTCAAGGGCGAGGAAGAAGTCCGGTGCTGCAGCAAAGCTGGTGCCAACTGGACGCTTTGTGCTGATGCCATACTCAGCACTGAGACGGAACATGCCAGTTTGGGGGCTAGTCTGAACGCTGCCTCCATCAGCAAGGACTTCAGGCAGATTTCCCTCTCCTGATTCCACAGCCTGAAGACTTTACGGATCTTACACATGTCCTTACAATGAGCTCCCCCAGGCACTTTAGCCAACTGTCATGGGGGTCGCTAAGAGGTAATGGTATCCCACAGGAGACACAGGGCTTGAAGCCCAGTGACTGACTGGGGCATGCCCCACGCCCAGGCAATAGTCCCAGCCAGGACGATCCCTACACTAGCTACAACAATTACCAACTCCTTCCTACTAACGACTAAGAACCAAAATAACAAACAATTAACACAATACTGAAGGGTTTGTAAAGCACTTGCGATGCAAGCAGAGCAGTTCCAGCAATCGTCAAGGGCAGAACGAAGGAACTGAGGGGCGTAGGGCCGGCAGTGCCTTATATAGCGTGGCATGTGCGCAGGACTCCAGGGGGCACCAGAATCAACATGAGCAAGCACTCAAAGAGGAAACGAAGTTACATACTGTGGCTGTTGCACTACCCTGGTAGCTCACCACCCAAGACTAGAGCTCAGGAAATATGACAGGCACACTTACGTGTGGTGGGAGGCCAAGAATGTATGGTGAGGTGCGAGGCTTCGGTGATTTGGAGAAACACTGCAGTCTACGGGGTTGGTTGCTGTGGTTCATAAACCTGACAGCCTCTAATCTCCTCCTCAGTTTTGTTGGGTCTCAGCATTTAATTCTTCAGACCAACAGGAGCAGTTCTACAGCTTATGAGTAGTCCACAAAACAGTTTGTGAATCACGGCTCCATTAACAGAACAGCTGTGTGAGAGCCGGTTACAGGGCTCAGCTTTTGTGCCAACATGGCAAAGAGGGGAGCAGATGAGTGGACTCTGTTTCTGGCAAGGGGGGAAATGACCTTTTTCTGTACTAATTGTCTCGTAATTGCCTACTAAAAGCAGTGTGAGGTGTGTGGCTAGCTGGGAGTGCAGAATTACATACAAATTCTGTCATTGGTTAGAATGAGTTTGTAGCCACATTGCAAGGAGTAATGCTGAAGCCTGATATTCCTGACCGACTGGGGAACAGAAGAAAAGACTAGAAAGGAAATAAGCCTAAAGCTTTGTTTACTGAAGAGAAACCAACGGCCACTGGAACTAGAATGTTTTATTTTTAACTATTTCCTTCTCCTTTGCTGCTTTTTTGTGCTTCAGAAAGTGACTCAAGTTGGTGTGTGTTGTGTCGCAATGATTGCCTGACCGAATGTGCTTGGTTTACAAGTAAAAAGACTGTTCTGACTGCTATCAGCTAGTTACCCGCTAACTACCAGGCCAAGCTAGAGCTCTTTCCTTCTCACATACCATCCCCATTACAAAAGTCTCTACAGGCCAAAAAAACATGTCGTTAGTGCCATCTGCCTTTAGAAGGCTTGCACTAGTGTAAATTGGTTAGATTTTAGTGAACAGTCCTGGCAATAGTAGACAAGCAGGAAAAAAGTATTAATCGCTGAGAGCCAGATTCTGCCATCCTTACTCAGGTGGTGGAGCAATAACACCTTCCTGTGCAATTAATCCACTTGAAAGCAACACGGCATTTTGCAGAGTAAAGTACTTCTCCATATGAGTTGGGATGACACAATGCAACCTGAACAGGAGTTAGATATAGCGTTTGAGTACAGACGGGGAGCAGATCTCTTGCACATGGAACTGTCACTTCTCTAACACAACCAGATTTCAAGTTTTCAGCGTCTCTCTAGCTTGACTATAATTTTGGAATTTCTTGGGATCTTTGCCCAGGAGGGATTTGGAGGTGTTATGGCAGTAGGGCTAAGAGATGACTGGTGAATGAAATAAAGTGGAAAGACCCTCCTTCCTGTGGCCATTTCTTGTTCTGAATCATTCGTCTGTTCAAATTATCAGAAGATGGTTGTGTTTCCCAACAAATGAAAGTTGATAGTGAAATGACCTCTTACTGTATGCTAGTCTAGTAAATAGAGTAAATAGGGACTAGCACCAATGCTAAAGACAAATTGAAGTTCCTTTGTTCTTTGCTGACAAGGCTCCTTGAAATGTGCATGCTCATGTTACACCCCCAGGTTCTCATTCTCCGTGCATTCCTTTCTTGCAGATACTCACTCACACATCCAGTTAGTAGAGTTACAGCTCATGTTTATAAACTTAATATTTTCCCAGTTCTTTTGCTGGGCTCTATTTACTGTGGGGTAATGGGAAAGACAGTAACACTCCAGTCCCAAAAAGGAAAATAGAGATATTGCTAAGCCTAAAACACTTTGAGCTATACATGGAAAAGGACTCCAACTACCACTGTCTGTAGAGGGGAATGTGGCAACTAATCAACAGCAGAGCAACACTGCACAACATCTAGAACCAGTGAAGAAAAGGACCTCTTCCAGTGGAAAATGAAGCACTCAATTCTGAGAGGCTAGGACGCTGCCCTTGTGTGTACCATCAGAAAGGGCCTTTTCCGACTTCCCTATTGCCAAGATGACCCTTACTGAGGGCCTAAGGAGCCACTCAGGGCAGATGGTATCTCCTAGACCCCCGACTGTCCCATTGCCCATAGGGCACGAGACAGCCATGGCTGACACTTCTGCAGCTGCTGTCCCTGGGAACCTGCCTGACGCCTAAAGGTCTGTGGCATGTAACGGCCCAGGGAACAGAGGGTGGTCTTGGAGCCCTTCAAACCACACAGCTTTGCATCCATCTGAGCCGAAGACAAGGCTGACTCGTCCCAAAGGAGGGCCCTGGAAGGGCTGCTGGACCTTTTGGGACAGCCCAGGATTACAGCCACTAACATCTGAGCATGCTGATGGCAGAGGGCAGGGATCTGCCCACCGAATCAGCAGCAACTGAGGATGCCTGGCGCACTGCTCTAGTTCCTGTGGTACGCTCTTCTGCAATGGCATGCAAGTTGAGCGCCTGCTGCCAGCAGAGCTTCAGCTCACTGAATCCCCCAAGGGCTCACCTTCTACTTGCTGGTGGTACTGTTGAATAAATTCTTTTCTTCAAACAAGCCTGGCTTACAATCATCCTTGTTCTCTGGAGTGGAGCCCAGTTGCCCTGCCTAGCCCTGTAGTTGGCAGCAACCACCAACAGAAACCTGGGGCAGGGTGGTGAACAAGTATTCAAACCTCTTGCCTGGGCACAATACTTAGGGTTCCTATGGGTATGGGTCCCCAACTTAGGGTTGCTATGGGTAGGGGACATGGGGCTAGGGTTAGAGTTCCTATTAGTAGAGGTCCCCGATCTAGGGTTAGAGTTCCTACGGGTAGGGGACTTGGGGCTAGGGTTAGGGTTTCTATGGGTAGGGGTACTCGACCTAGGTTTAGGGTTCCTATGCGTAGATGACTTGGGGCTAGGGTTAGGGTT
>ML675604.1:77075624-77191924 GCA_007922155.1 Mesoclemmys tuberculata | reverse complement strand
TTCCTTTGAGTAGGGGGTCCCCCAACCTAAGGTTAGGGTTCCTATGGGTAGGGGACTTGGGGCTAGGGTTATTGTTCATATGGGTAGAGGACTTCGGGCTAGGGTTAGGGTTCCTATGGGTAGCAGGCCACGACCTAGGGTTAGAATGCCTCTAGATAGGTAACTTGGGCCTAGTGTTAGGGTTCCTATAGGTAGGGGTCTCCGACCTAGGTATAGCATTCCTATGGGTAGAATATTTGGGCCTCGGTTTAGGGTTCCTGTGGTTATGGGACTTGGAGCTAAGGTTATGGTTCCTGTGGGTATAGGTCCCCAACCTAGGGTTAGAGTTCCTATGGGTAGACGACTTGGAGCTCAAGTTAGGATTCCTATTGCTAGGGGACTTGGGCCTGACCCTTGTTGAGTGCGCCCTCATGACACCAGGAAGCTGGACGCCTGCGCACTCGTAGCAGAACTTGATGCAGGCAGTAATCCATCAGGAGATGCACTGCATGGACACCGGGGATCCCTTCATCCTGTCTGCCACCACAATGAAGAGCTACGTGGTCCTGCGGAAAGGCCTCATCCTCTCTATGTAGAAGGCAAGGACTCTCCTCACATCCCGGGTGTGTAGTCTCCTCTCCTCCTCCGCCCTGTGCAGTTTAGGAAAAAACACGGGGAGGAAAATGTCTTGGTTATAATGGAATTGGGAGACTACCTTAGGCAGGAAAGCTAGATGTGGTCTCAGCTGCACCTTATCCTGGAAGAACACAGTATAGGGAGGCTCCGAGGTCAATGCTCTTAGCTCAGAGACCCTCCTAGCCGAGGTAATGGCCACGAGGAAGGCCACCTTCCAGGACAGGATCAGCAGGGTGCAGGTGGCCAAGGGCTCGAAGGGTGGCCCTGTCAGTCTAGAGAGGACCAGGTTGAGATCCCAGGGAGGCACCGGGTCATGGACCTGCAGTTAAAGCCTCTCAACCACCTTGAGGAAACTCACCGACACAGGGTGGGAAAACAGGGACCACCCCTCCAACGGCTGACGGAAAGCCGAGATGGCCACTAGGTGCACCCTAAGGGAGGCTAGCGCTAAACCCTGGAGCCTAATCTGCAGTAGGTACTCCAGGATGGCCTGCGCAGTGGATGTACCGGGGGGTTATGCCCCGCTACTCCGTCCAGCAGGTGCACCTCCTCCACTTGGCCCTGTACATGATCTGCGTGGAGGGTTTCCTGCTACCTAGCAGAACGCGTTGGACCTGCGCCGAGCAGGCTCTCTCCGCTTCCGTCAACCAGAGAGTCTCCGGGCCTTCAGGTGTAGGGAGTCCAGGATTGGGTGCAGCAGGCGACCGTGGTCCTGGGAGAACAGGTCCGGCCTCCTTGGGAGCTCAATCAGCACGGCGACAGAGAGGTCCTGCAGCATGCTGAACCAGTGCTGTCTCAGCCATGCCGGGGCAATCAGGATCAAGTCCACTCTGTCCCTCTTGATTTTCAAGAGGACCTTGGGCGAGAGCGGGATGGGGGGAAACGCGTACATGAGGGCCCCCGTCCAATCGATGAGGAATGCGTCGGAGATGGAGCCCAGCTCGCGACCCCAGAGCGAGCAGACCCTTGGGCACTTCCTGTTCCAGGACAACGAGAACAGGCCCAGTTGGGGAACACCGCACTTGTGGAAAACTCTGGCCGCTACCTCCGGATGCAACGGCCAGTCCTGTTGGGGTAGAAACGACCTGCTGAGGCGGTCTGCCTCGTCGTTCCTGACCCCCGGGAGGTGAGAGGCGGTTAAACAAAAGTCGTGCTTCACAGCAAAGTCCCAAACTCGAAGTGCTTCCTGGCAGAGCCAAGGTCCGCCCCCCCCCTTTTGTTTATATAATACATCGCTGCGGTATTGTCCATCAGCACCTGTACCATTTTGCCCAATAAACACTGGAGGAACACCTTGCATGCTAGTCTGACTTCCCTGAGTTCTTTCACGTTGATGTGGAGGGCAGTCTCTTCCTGCGACCAGTGGCCCTGCATACCCAGGCCGCCGCTGATGTGGGCCCCCCAACCCAAGTCCAATGTATTGGATATCAGGGTGACCGAAGGGGGGTCAAATCCCTGAATGGAACCCCTTCCAACACTGTCCTGGGGTTCCTTCACCACTGTAGCGACACCAGCACTGTGGGGGCACTGTCACCAGTCTGTACAAGGAGTGCCTGCTGGGCACATACACTGAGGCCAATCAACCTTGAAGAGGCCTGAGCCTGAGGCAGGCCAGCCTCACCACATGTGTACACGAGGCCATGTGACCCAACAGCTGAAGGTACTGCCTGGCTGTCATCACGGGGCACCTCTGTAGTTGCGATATGATCGCTGCCATGGCCTCGAACCTCGATCGTGGGAGGAAGGCTCTGGCCCACACCAAGTCTAGGGAGACCCCTATAAACTCTATGCGCTGTACTGGGGACCACATCAATTTCTGCTTGTTGACGAGCAGCCCCAGACTGTTGCAGGTGACCTGGACGAGGGAGACTGCCTCGTGCTCCTGAGACCTGGACTTGCCCTTATTAACCAGTCGTCCAGGTAGGGGAATATCTGGACCCCTCTGCGCCTCAGGTAAGCCGCCACCACTGCTACACACTTGGTGAACACCCTGGGGGAGGATGAAAAGCCAAAGGGCAAGGCCGTAAACTGGTAGTGGGCACCAGCAACCATGAACCTTAGATAGCGCCTGTGGGCAGGAAGGATGGAAATGTTAAAATACGCATCCTTCAGGTCGAGGGGGGCAAACCAATCTCCTGGATTCAGGGCCGGGATAATGGCTGCTAGGGACACCATGTGAAACTTCAGTTTCTTTATTAACCTGTTTAACCTGCACAGGTCCAGTATAGGCCTGTGGCCTCCCTTGGCTTTGGGGACGAGGAAGTACCTCGAGTAGAACCCCCTTCCCACCTCGAGTGGTGGAACCGCTTCTATAGCTCCCTTGTGCAGGAGGGAGTGGACCTCCTGAAGGAGGAGTTGCTCGTGAGATGGGTCCCTGAAGAGGGACAGGGAAGGGGGTGAATTGGGAGGGAAAGCCACAAGCTGGGGGCGTAACCCCGGTGCACAGTGTCCTGGACCCAGCAGTCCGACGTGATATCCCACCAAAAACTGAAGAAGGGCTCTAGCCTGTCCTTGAAGGCCAGGGGTGAATCCAGGGGGGAGGTGTTGGTGCCACTCGGGCGCACCGTCCAAACTGGTGCTTCCCTTTGGAGCCCTGGGGGCGTCCTTTCTGGGAAGTGGCGGATGAACCGGAGAGGTTGCGTCGTCCAAAACCCCTGTTCCTGTCCCTACTCCTTGCGGGGGGGGATGGGGGGAGAGAGGCCTAGGCGGTGGCCTAGGTTGCTGCTGCTGCGGCGGGCGCCGCAGCTGCTGGCGGGTCTGTTGCCTGCTGCTTGTGGGGGTTTATAAGCCCAGGGAGCGCAGGGTGGCCCTAGAGTCTTTGAGAGCATGCAGTTTCTCATCTGTTTTTTCTGAGAACAGAGCAGCTCCATCGAAGGTCAAGTCCTGGATGGAGTGCTGCACCTCCTGGGACAGCCCTGTAGTCTGAAGCCATGCTGCACGATGCATGGCGATAGCAGAGGCCATCGCCCTGCTGGCTGTGCCTGCAGCATCTGAGGCAGTCTGTACAGCTGCGCTGGCAACAGTCAGTCCTTCTTCCAAGACCATGGTAAAGTCCGCGGCTTGGTCCTGGGGCAGGGACTCTGCGAACCTTCGCATGGAGTCCTATAAGTTTAGATTGTACGCCCCCAAGAGGGCTTGGTGATTAGCCACCCTGAACGGGAGTGCCCCTGTGGAGCAGACCTTTCTGCCAAAGAGGTCTAGTCTCCTGCCCTCTTTGTTCTTAGGAGTGGAGCTCTGGGCACCCTGTCTCTCCTTCTGGTTGGCAGCATCCACAACCAGCGTCCCTGGGGCTGGGTGGGTAAATAGACACTCGTGCCCTTCGGCTGGCACATAGTATTTTTTCTCAGTGCCCTTGGAGGTTGGGGGCGACCAAAGAAGGGGTTTTCCATACCGCCTTGGCCAGGTGCAACACCCTTTCATGCATGGGGAGGACTACCCTGGAAGGGCCTTGGGTCCCCACACGCCCGAAGAGGGGTCCACCTCCTCCTCCAGCACCTTGACCTCCAAGTCAAGGTTGGAGGCTACCCTTTTCAGGAGCTCCTGATGGGCCCTGAAATCAATAAGAGGGGCCCCTTGGTCCCGAAAGGCCACCTCGTCCAGTGACTAAGAAGAGGACGGGCGGTGGGGTCCTGTTGATGGGCCCTCCTCCAGGTCCGACTCCTCTCCCAAGGAGCGGTCCCTTTCCTGCACCAAAGGTGCCAGAGGGGGAGCTTTCTGGGCGATGGAGACAGGGGCTGACAGAGTTCCCTGCCCCAACTGCACTCCCCATGGCGCCCAATATGGCCACTGCCAAGGGGGCTGGGGCCAACCCGGTGCCAGCGTCGGTGCCAGGGGCTGTACCTCATCCCGGCGTCGGGTCTTCTGGGAGCCCAAGCCGGGGGAACGGTGCTGGCGGTGCTGCCTGGAAGGGCCACTTCGGGACCCACTACCGGACAATCCCAAAGAACGGCGGTGCCGACTGGAGCGGTGCCAGTGCCCCGGCGAAGCAAACGATGATGAAGAGTGGTGCCGCGGGACCGAAGACTTTCGTTGTCTCTTCCCTGGTGCCGGCGAACGGTGCCAGGAGCGATGCATCGATGCCGAGTATGAGTGGCGAGGACAGTCGGCAGGCAATGACGATCTGGAGTGGTGCCGTCTTAGGGACTGGGTCTGGTGCCGTGATGAGTCGGAGGAGGAGGAAGATGAGGAGGGAGAGGAGCTATCCAGCTTGACTATCTGGCGCTGGGTGGTGGGCGGCCGTTGTTCCAGTGCCGGGCGCGCCCACCCTTCGGGGACACCCATCACGGGTTTGCCCCGGGACACAGGCCCTGTATCCCTTGGCCGAGGGAGGACCGGAGGCGTGGGCAAGGCCAAAAAGGCTCGAGCTGCCTCGAACGCCTCCAGCGTGGAAGGGTCCTGGAGAGGGGCTCCCCCACTCCCAGGAGTCGGGGGAGGTTCCCTCTGTGTCGGTGCCGGTGCCGGAGACTGGTCCTAGAGCTCCAGCACCTTGGGGCTCGACCCTGACTACTCCTGCAGTGCGGGGGAGGGAGAGCACTCCATGCACTGGCGGTGCTTATTTTTCTTAGGCACCAGAGACGTCCGATGCCGAGGCCCCTGCGGTGCTGACGGAGCGCTCTGCACTGACGAGACGCTCGGTGCCGATGAAGCCCAGGGCGGCTCGGATGTTGGGCACAACGTGGACTCCATCAAGATCGCCTTCAGCTGGATTTCCCTCCCCTTCTGGGTCCTCGGCTTGAAGGCCTTGAAGATCCGGCACCGATCCTTACGGTGCTGCTCACCAAGACACTTGAGGCAGCAATCGTGAGGGTCACTGACTGGGAAAGCCTTCCCGCAGCCAGTGCAGGGTTTAAACCCTGGCAAGCCTGGCATGGCCAGGTCGCTTGAGCCCTAAGGCTCTCTAACTCCTAACTAAACTATTCCTAACTCAACTTAAACTAAGTTCAGGGAGAACTGCTAACTAACTAACTACAAAAGAGGGGAAGAATACTTACGATCAGCAAGAGTTGTTCCAGTGACCGTCACAGGCAGAAAGAAGGGACTGAGGGGCCGGCGGCACCCTATGTACCGCGGCATGAGCGCGGCACTCCAGGGGGCACCGGAGCCAGCGCTACAGAGGCTGCTAGGGCGCGCACACACCTAAGTGGAATGGATATGAGCAATCACTCGAAGAAGATCTAGGTTCTTCACTGCCTCGGTGCAGGGCTAACTTCTTGGTACTGAGTCTGTCTCTGGTAACTGAGTTTGGTGTAGCATCTGTGCGGGGCGAATCCTCGATGCAGAGTCTGTCTCCGGCATCTAGGTTCAGTGCTGCTTCGATGCAGGGTGAACTCCTCAGTGCAGAGTCTGTCTCCGGCAACCGGGTTTGGCACCGCCCGATGAATTCCTCAGTACCGAGACTGGCTCCGGTGACCGGGATCAGTGCTGCGTCATTGCGGGCGAACTCTTCGCTGCTGGAGAGCGGGAACGGTGGGATGGAGCTCACCCGGTGCCAGGGGGTTGAGAGTGGTGTGCGGTGGGTGACTTTGCTCTCTGCCTCGATGCAGGTTGGTCCGGTGACCATGACCTGGAATAACTCCTAGGGGAGCATTTCTGCTCTACCCTAGGAAACTGGTCTGCAGCGGATCGTCCTCCCCATTCTGGGGATCTCCTGAGCTATTCAGGGGGGTCCCAACATGGGCTTCCCCTGTAACACCAGCCCTTTCTCTCCGAGCACTGATTCCGTCTCTTCGTGGTGCCAAGTCAGATCCATGCCGACGATGCCCTCTGCACTGATGGCACGCTGGGTACCGCAGCAGAACGGGTTGGGTTAGAGCCAGTCAGGGGCTCCATGAGCGAGGCTTTCAGGTGGACTTTTGGTCTGAAAGCCTTGCAGATCCGTTCTTCTCCTTACAATGGCTCCTCCTTCCCCCCTCCTCCCCTGTGCTTCAGGCAGTGGGGGGTCACAGTGGAAAAACCTTCCTGCCGGAAGCACATGGCTTGAAACCATGAGACCAGAGTATACCCGCTCCCGGTAAAGTCTCAGCGAGACTGTCTCAAAGTCTCTAAGTACCAACAGCAGTTATTAAACACAAAAAAGCATTGCTGAAAGTTCAAAACATGGGGAATTAAGCACTTGCAGTGCAAGCCCAGGCAGTTCCAGTAACCGTCAGGGGAGGAAAGAAGGAGCTGAGTGGGATTAGGGCCGGCAGCGCCTCATATACCACAGCATGTGCGTGGGGCTCCAGGGGGCGCCGGAGCCTTGCCTACCTGCTCTGCTAAGGGGAAAAAAGTTCCAGTAGCCGTGCATGGAGGCGTGCACACATCGATAGTTTAATGGACATGAGCAAGCACTCGCAGAAGAACCTCTATTTCCAAAGGTGCCCAATGTGAGCTACCTTAAAAAGCCAGATTTTTCAGAAAGTGTTGGACACCTAAAAATCTTAACGTCTGGGTGACAACAAACTAAGCCCTAATACTGCTAATACAAATCTGTACTAGTCCTACTCAGCCTGCTCTGTCAAAGTACAAGGCAAAGGTTGGCAGGGTTTGGTTTGGGGTGGGGATTGTTTTGAAAAGCCCATCAAGATTTCTAGTTTGTAACTTGTACTTGTCCTGGTTAAAGTACAGGTTCAGCATATCTATGCACATTTCCTTTCTCATTAAACTTTTCTTTGTGTGCTAGAAATTCTACATAAGGAGCCTTTTGTCCCAGCTGTGTGCTTTTGTGGGTTAGTTTGCTGTTAAAACCCAATGGCCATAAGATACCAGAAAGCAATGCTACTTTTCATCATTCAGGTTTTATTACACACATCTAGCAAATGCATTCTTGCAGCAAGGTCCTGGCCACCCACTGTTCTGCATTAATACTCTTTAATCAAGTTTATATTTCACAAGACACTGGGACAGACCACTGGGTGGTGCTAAATAATCACATTGCTGTCCTCGCAGGAGCAATAGTGCCAAAGTCTTACTCAGCATTTGTCCAGTGGTTCATGGTATAAATAAACATAGATGCCAACCAGAATGCTCAAATACACACCTGCTTTTCATGGAGCCCTTTAATTTGAGACACTATGAAATTGTTTTTTGCTTAACATGTTTTAAACATTTGGGTTGTTCAGCATGTGACCATCCTATAGGATTGTAAGACAACTTTTTTTAAATTTTTTTTATTATAAGCAGGGAGTGCAGGCTGGCAAAAGATTATTTTTTGAGTAAATAGTTTAATAATAAATTAAAGACCAAGATTTAAAAATAGGAATTGTGTAAACTGAGTGACATCAGATGACAGCTATTCAGATGGGAAAAGCAATCTCATTTCAGCAAAGCTCTGTGGTGTTAAGGCAGCGGTGGAAATGAGGGTGAGGAACAGAGGTGGAAAGATACTTCAGAAAGTAATTGCTGGCCCTCTAGGACTGCAACTTCTAACTGGTGCAACTTATTCTAACAATAGGCTTCTTGTTAAGTCTTCTGCCTCCTGCCTGGTGGAGTCAAGTGCCACAGCCGTCTCACATTTCTAGGTGCTAGAGGAGAGGGAGAAAATGAAGGAAGGAGAAGCAGCAGCACAGTCCCACAGAATGAGACATGGCAAAAGATGAGAGCGGACAGAGTATTCATTTTATCACCTCGTAACGGTGCCAGCTTCTTGCTCAAGGAACCAGTACCACCGCTCTCCACTCCAATTCTCAGGGCTCCAGTCTCTTGCCACCAGTCAGCCCTGTGCCTGTTCAGCGTGAGATTTGCTTTGTAGCACTGACACAGCGCGGTTTCCTTGCTGTGCAGCTGGCTCCTCCCTCATGCACTACACGTGTCCATTCCCCACCAGTGCCATCTTGCCAAGCAGGAAGTGGCTCTGTGAAGTGCCTCAGCCTATGTTGGATGTTAACCCTGCTGCAGAAGGCCCTTTGCAATGGACGAGCCCTTTGAAGCTACTAAATCATCTGAAACACCAAGGATGCACCATTTTTCTTTTTCAGTCTCCAATAACTCTCCCCAGTCTCACACAGACAAAGAGGCTTGCCGCACCCTATGCAAAGTTTAATCCAGGGTAAATCAGCCTTACAGCTTCTAGGCTGCCCGCAGGTGTGTAGGCCCAGTTTCACAGGGCCTGGTCCTATTCAGCAGCTCAGAACACAATCTAAAGGGAAAGCAGGGCGAATGCTTTGATGAGGGGTTCTGTGAAGAGGTCTCACACTGCCTCACAAGTAGCAGGAACCCAATTAAAGTGCCATGTACAATCCCTGCTTTGGACGGGGAGGTTCTGAGAAAACAGGATGTCACCTCTTCCTGCAAAATGTTTTAGACTTTTTCATTAACTGGATGGACGAAGGCTCTAACGTTCACACTCATGTTAATGCTTTCAGCAGCTCAGCAATCCATTTCTGAGCCATGTTGAAAGCCACAATTGCCTGCTGGACAAAACTAACCCCGTGGGCTCCAAAACCCAACTAACTTCCAAACTTACCAGTCTCCACTCTGTGATTAGCATTTGTAAGAGAGAAAGAATTCACTGCCAGGCAATGTTATTAGAATTTTAACAATGTTTGGTGGAGAAGGTGTGGGAGGACCATCTCACGTAGCACTGATATCAGGGACCCATGGACTTCCAGACATCGAAAGACTTATGCTCTTACCTAATGTGTGATTGATAGCAACAAAAACCCATGTGGGCAACAGGATTTGTACTGATTTGTCATTTATTCCAATATTTAAATCCAGGCAAATTGTCTGGTTCGTGGCTATTTCTCCCGTTACTTTTCTCTCTCACAGTAATGTTATTTCACTAGAGAATTTAGCACTGAATTACATAACTACAGCAGGCAACATTGGGGTGGGCAGGAGGGCTTGTTGCTTTTTGTCAGCAGGGGGACCGTTGCCCTTTCCCTCTTCCAACGGGATGCTCTGTTACCAGTCACTGTAAGTGGCATCAAAATAGAATTTCTTTCTCCCCCTTTCTATGTAAGAGGGTCCAGCAGGCATTTCCACACTCTTGAGCATTGCTCGTGCAGTTGTTCCACTCTACATAAGTGAACCCAGGCAAAGTGCTTGTTGCATTATTTCCTCAGATCCTCGGAGAGATTCTCACATTTCAAGGTAGAGCAGGGAAAGTTTTCCTCTGACTTGTGCACAGGAAGCCGCTTCTGTGGTCATTACTTTTGTCTGGACACGGTGAAGGGGTAAACACAGCATTTCATTGAACCTGGAAACTGGTACAGAATCAAGGAACAAGACCAGCTCAAGTCTTCATAGCCAATAATGTCCCTGTCACATTGCACCTTAGACCTTAATATATTTTGTGTGGAACTACAAAGAAACAGCTTTAACACTTAAAATAGGAGAACAACAGCTGTTTCAGCATAGTGCATGGAGATGCTGGCACGAACACAACCAAACAGTAAGCAGTTGTGTCCAATTTGTTCTCTAGACTTAGTGGTGAGAGATTCTATAATCACCAATTGCTGCTGACAATTCTTGCAAAATTCTACCTGATGTATTAACTGAAACACAGTTGTGCTATTCAAAGTCATACTACTGCTTAGCACCTAATGGGTTTTTCCCCTTTCCACAAGCACTATACAAACGTTAACTAATCAGTGGATAACAGGCAAAGGACAAAGTTATTTATTTTTTGATCTAGCCCAAGTTAAAGATGTTATGATTAACCAGAGAACTTGTAAAAGCTCAAGTGGAGGCTAATTTTGATAATGTAGCTACGATACATACTGAAGGACAGACACAAATGCTATACTGCCCATTTTGCCAAACAAGTTTGGCTGTAACAGAGAAAAGCAAATTTCCCTACAATGCAAACCCTTGGCCTGATCTTTTGCTTTGGCCCTACTTTATGTGGATCTTGAGTTGGTCAGATCTAAAGATATTTTTTTCACTTTAATATGACATATCAGTATGTTTGCCTTTTATGCCTCAGTTAACATCCATCAGCAAAAGATGAAACATTTATATGCTCAGCCAATGGCCAAGCTCCTCAGCAGACAGATTACCTGGCCTCTGGAAAGTATTCCTATATATACATCTCCCCTCCATCTTCCTTGGATTGTATATTTGCTAGCTCATCCTGTGGCATAGCCTATTACAATAAGGCTGCAATTTTCAAACTTTTTGAGCTGAACCACACCTTTGCATTACATTTTTTTTAGTTGCACCTGCTCCCAATAGCTGACCTCCCTCTTCAGGTTTTCAGGGTGTGGGGAAGGCACATGTGACAGTCTCTGGGGAGAGGGGGCAGAGCCAGTGCTGGGTGCAGAGGCTGCTGGGAGTGGAAATCAGTGGGGTTGTGGCAGCTGTTGACATTGACCCATATGCTGGGTGGCCAACTAAGGTGAGTGAAAGCGGTGCTGCCTCCCTGATTCCTGCCACACAGGGCTAGCCCAAGTCTCCTGGCGTTACCATTCGCCCCTCCTGAATATTCCTCTGCCCCCCAGTTAAAAAATCTCTGCTGTAAGGAATATTTTGGGAAAAAGTTAATCAGAGGCTTTGCTCTATACATAAATTTGCACTACTTTAATTATGCCGGTTTGGTTAAATTGGAACTAATCACTGGGTAGGTAATTATTTCAGTTTAAGAGAGGCTTATTTTGGTTTAGCAGACTTGTTCCTAACTGAATTAACCTAAAGTTATTTCTGTTTAAACCGGGCTTACTTCAGCATTTCAATACAATCTGTTTCAAATCACACCTTCGGTTAAGCAGGTGCAAGTCAGCCAGTAGACAAGTTCTAACAAAGTTCCCTGCCACAGGTGGAATGAAATTTTAAAGCAACCTCACCAGACCATCCCACTCACATTTCCTAGCAATAACCTCATTTCCCATTTTTAGTGCCTCATGCCAAAATTAGTTAAAATGGTTTCATAGGGTTATGGCAAAAATATACTTAGGCACCAGCTCAAGGTTAAACACATGTAGACAAGCCCTTAGACTATCTCATCATGCAGATCAGTGGGTCTTTCAATATTTAATGCATAGCTTTGGTTTGTTTTTCCCCCCAAATATTTACATATAGGTAAGTTTGTTTCTATATTAAAAACTAGACATCTAGGATGTGCAAAAGAAATCAGAAAGAGAACTGGATTCCTAACTTGATCTCTAGTTTCCCTCTTCCAGTGCAGCTCAATATCCTAGTTATTTCCTACTCTGACCATTCCAATTTAATGGGGGTTTTTATCACTTCCCCCAGAGTACTGTAATGGTTACCACTTAAGCAGGGTTTGTTATCAAAATAGTGCACACAAATCTCAAATACTGTTGGATAATTTGAATATTTATAAGTTATTTACATTAAGGATAGATGTGTTTTCAGTTGTCACATTATCTGGGGAAATAAAGAGTCATATCAGATGCAGTTCTCAGCTATGGAATTTATTAAAATGTTGACTAAAGTAGTCCAAGCCCAAAATTTTGCTTACAAAATCTGAGACATTCTTTTCCATATTTATAAAACATAACCGGAAAGCAAAACTAGCCTAATTACACTGTCAAATCTGAAAGTGCCCAAAAATAAAGTCCCAGCATAAATGGTGAAAAGTTAAACTATAAATTGCTTTTAATAATCAAAGCTGACATTTAGTAACACAGGCACAGACTTTTTATCTCAAATGCCTAGTTACAAGCTAGGAGAATTCAAACAATACATATAAAAACAATGTTATTAGGCTATTGCATATAGACCTCAAATTTGCCTGAAATTTCTGCCCCCACTCATGCAACCCTCCCCCCCCACCAATTAACGAACCTTGGGATTTTGGGGGTGGGGTGGGGAAGGCAGTGCAGTTTTTAAGCTTGTCAAGAGTTCTTTTCTCCTTCAAATCTGAGTCTCTGGTCAGCTAGGTTTAGGTCTGAATTCTCCTTCCAAAAATCTTTGCATTTCCCTCATCCTGCAGTATTCTTTCCACTTGAGGGAAATGACTTTTATTTTGGAATGTACAGCTGATGTGAAAATAGCCTCCTAAAAAACAAGTTTCCCAATGAGTAGCCATCTTTCTGCCCTCCTCTTCCAGCAGGTTCATCAGCTAGCCATATTTAACCTGCAAGCAACTACTAAATCTAGCTAAAACAAGCTAAATCTGTTGACAGTCTTTTTGCCTCTAAAGAAATTTGATTTTGAATCACTTCCATCCCAAGCTACTATACAGCAAGTGCTCTCAGTTTGAGACAGTACCCTACAGAGTTTAAAGGCATGGTTTGTAATGGAAAACTCAGCTTTGGAGAAAACAAAGGAGCTTTCAACATGCAGAGAAAGGTGACCAGCTGACAAAGTGACATTTTGTTATATCCGTACTTTATCTTAAAGGGTTATCAATCCAAAACCAGCAGCTACTCCCAATAAAGGGTACTTAGTTGATGTGAATTTGTAATATGAATGCACAAGATCTTCTCTCCAAAATCTACCAAAACACAAATTACTTTAAAGATAAACCATTACAGCTTGACTGAATTACTAGGCTTTCCATTCTGATTTAACAGGATTCTGTTTTTACCAACATCAGTACCTTTACTGATCCAATTACAATTTTCAAGTATCTTGGTTGAGAACAATTCTGGCTAAAATCAAACTTTTCTGAATTTGCACAGCCATCTGTTTAGATGTTGCAATAGTTTACAGGAAATGTATATACCATCTAGGATTTTACATGTGATTTCTTGTTAATGATCCTCCAAGTATCAATAATACTTAAGTTGACTGTGAATTTAAAGGTTAACACTGAAAATTGATTCTTCCATTATTCCCTTTTAGATTCTACCCTTTCGGAAAGGAATAGACGATTCCACCTCTGCAATGTACGTCAAAGCTTTATTTTCACCTACTAGTGAATTGGTTTATTGGATTAAAGACTATGCAGAAACATAGTTGAGATTGGCAACAAGGGATGGGGTTAAGACAAAAAGAAAGTATGAACTACTTGGTCTTATCCAGAAAATATATCTGAGGTATGAGACTAATTGTTTACCTAACAATTTGAGTAATTGATAGAAGGGTGAGGGAAGTAAAATCAGTACAGAAACACATTGGCCCTTCCCTATCTACTGTGGCTCTTCCTCTTCTTGACATTGCAAGAGGCTTACGAGTGAAGAAAAGGTTAGGTTGCAATGAAAATACAGGTGCACTAGGGGGCTGCATGGAAGATGGTTCCAATCTTTTTTTTTTTTTAGCAATATTAACCATTCTGCCATTAAGTTTAATCATCTTTGCTACCTTATTTGCAAAAACTGGGGAAAGACTGAAAAGTTTGATATTTCATATCTTTGTGCAACTGAAACCTGTATATTAACTTGCTTTAATAGTCAGTATGTTAGTGCTGGCCTACTTTACACATACTTTGGCCACTGCAAAACTAATTGATAAATTCTTAATCTCTCATTAGACATTCTTATTTCAGACAGCAAGATTTTACTGGTAATAGATTAGTTAACTTGTTAATTATTAGCTGTATGTTTTATCCTTGATCCAAACACAGCCACACTAACTTCATTTCTTCTGTTACAGTGTATCTACAGATTACATAAGGTCTGAATCTGGCTTGGTTAACAAGTCCTTTGACACTAAGTTCCTCCCCAGCTTTGAATTTGGCTCCTCTGGTATTCTAGTATCAAATCCAAATAGGCACAAAGTGGAAAATTAGTTTTCCTCAAGCTATAGTGAAGATTTCAGCCTTAGTAGGTCCAGCACTATTTAAGTATAGATGGGCCTTCCAATATGTGAGCTCTCATCCCTTTCAGTCACTAGTAAACTAAATACTAGTTCTCCAAATTTTACTATGTAAAATTGTGAGATTAGTGATTCAGTGTTTTAAGCCAAACTTCAAGTTACTTTTAAATCTAAATGAATGTTAAGTGTAACTAACTTTAAATTCTATTTAAGAGTTTTTCATTTAGATAGTTTAACCACTTGAGAGGTGTAACAGGCTCAAGTTAAATTGCAGGTTTTCATAATTTAAAAGCAACCTCCATGGCTTGCTTTTGCTCTAGCTTCCAAGGAAGTGTCCCAATCTACAGAACTGAAATTAACATATTCTTACAAAACACTATCTTGGAAAAAATTACCAAGAAATAACTGAATTTTAAATTTAAGTAAACGGAACTTATTCTAGCCCTTTTAACGTTAAAACCCTTATTTACAAGTTGATTTCAGCAGCAAGGTTCTTAAGTTTATGCAGCTTCCAGACCTAATTATGCTAGTTATCTGGAATACAGAGAAGTCAAATTACTAAATGACTTAAGTAAATGCATGAATGTACTGTTTCCACACCTATGTATTTAAGATATGGACAAACTGGAAAACAAAGTGGAAATTGAGCTCAAATATGTGCAAGATGCATCAACTAACTTAACTGTACTTGGCACAGAAAACAAGTTTCACCTTTGAAGTTACTGTCTGAGGAAGGTGGGCTAGACAGAAGCCTTTACTTAACATATTGCAGATGCACCACTCTGAAATACCATGACTGCAACTGATTAGTGCATTGTAGCCAGTATCTTCAGTCCATGAGGAAGCACCAAGTGTACAAGGACTTAAGGATTGTAAAAATTTTCAAGCTGAATTCCATTCTACTGTTAAGGGACATTCAATTTTTATTTCACCTTCAACTCACCCAAATGTAAAATATTCATTGAATTTTACTTTAACCAATTGGATACTGCTTTCCTGTAGTGTCATCATTAATCCAAAGAACACACAAAAATGTAGCATTAAACTTTGTTTTAATGGTCTCAAATTTTGTGACAGATTTTTGGTCAAGTTGTTTCCATTAAAAAATTTACTGATTTAAAAACTAATAACTTAAAACTGCCACGAAACAAAATGGTCCACAAACATTCCTTTCCTTCTGAAGCTTTTACGATGCATTGTAATCATTAACCAGTCTTTTACTATTAAACTTAAATGGCCAATTGAGACAAACAGTTCTGAGACCGTTCTTCCACCACTGATTAAGACTGAGGTGGCAGCTGATGTACAGAATTTTCATTTAGCCTTCTGAGCCTTCTGGGCAGACTTTGTGACCTTGCCCGCTCCTGCAGCCTTCTTATCAACTGCCTTGATGACACCAACAGCAACAGTCTGTCTCATGTCACGCACAGCAAAACGACCTGGAAACAAATGACATTTTATAATTTTGTACCGGAGTATAAAGACAGACCAGACCCCCTGAATGAGGCAACCTCTTCAGAGCAACACCAGGGCAAAAAACAAAACATAAAACTGAAAGTGAGTGAAATTTAAGTAGCCTGAATACAAATTGGAATTTGGCCTCTGCAATTTTGAATGTTTATAAGCATTCATAGTCTGTTCAAAGTCTCCTAGTAAGTTTTATATTTCAATGACACTTTACAAAGTAAGGTGGAAGCACCCAAGAAACAACATACTATCCCATGAATATACAGATCAATTTTTAGAGGACCACTTACCCAGAGGAGGATAGTCAGAGAAGCTCTCAACGCACATGGGTTTGCCTGGGACCATATCAACGATGGCAGCATCTCCAGATTTCAGGAATTTAGGACCATCTTCCAGTTTCTTACCAGAACGACGATCAATCTTCTCTTTCAGTTCAGCAAATTTGCAGGCAATGTGAGCAGTGTGGCAATCTAGCACAGGGGCATAACCAGCACTAATTTGGCCTGGATGGTTCAAGATGATGACCTACAAGAAAAAACAAAACTTCAAAGTATTCACTCCAAACAAAATAATCAGTCTCTATTTGCTTCAATCCATAACTATGTTTCAAAGATCTTCAGAAGGCTCTGAAGAGTACCTGTGCAGTGAAGCCAGCAGCTTCCATTGGGGGGTCATTCTTGCTGTCACCAGCAACATTGCCACGGCGAACATCTTTCACAGATACGTTCTTGACATTGAAACCAACATTGTCACCAGGCAGAGCTTCACTCAAAGCTTCATGATGCATTTCAACAGATTTTACTTCAGTTGTTACATTGACTGGGGCAAATGTTACCACCATGCCTGGCTTCAGGATACCAGTTTCCACACGGCCAACGGGAACTGTACCAATACCTGAAAGAAAAAGGAAAAAAAAAAGGTACTCTAGAATGTTTACTCCTTCCAACTTAACCAAGATCTTACACAAGCGGGTGGAAGCATCAAAGACGCACTGTATTCACCAGGTAAAGAATAAAAACATTCTGGCAAATGTTGCCATTTTATTACAGAACTATTCCTCACAAAATACTTACCACCAATTTTGTAGACATCTTGCAAAGGCAGACGCAGGGGCTTGTCAGTTGGGCGAGTGGGTGGCAGGATACAATCCAAAGCTTCTAGTAGGGTAGTTCCACTGGCATTGCCATCCTTACGAGTAACCTTCCATCCCTTAAACCAAGGCATCTGTAACAAAAAGATCACAAATGTAACTTTTTTGTCCTTCCTATTCCCAAATCCCAGTATTTCTAAGCACATTTCCCTCCCTCGATATCTTAAGGTAATTTATGAAATATGGAACCTGATCTTGATCTCACGAGTTTTAAACAGGTAACATTTCTTAACCCTGACAATTCACCCAGGCAGTCCCTTCCAACTTGTTGGGTAAACAAGGTAAACACAAACTTACATTAGAGCTAGGCTCCAACATGTTGTCTCCATTCCAACCAGAAATTGGTACGAAAGCTACAGTGTCTGGATTGTAGCCAATTTTCTTAATGTAAGTGCTGACTTCTTTGACAATTTCTTCGTATCTCTTCTGGCTATATGGTGGCTCAGTGGAATCCATCTTGTTCACACCAACAATCAGCTGTTTTACACCCAACGTGTAGGCCAGAAGGGCATGTTCACGAGTCTGCCCATTCTTGGAAATACCAGCTTCAAACTCACCAACACCAGCAGCAACAATAAGGACAGCACAGTCAGCCTTTGGGAAAAAAATTAACTGTTAGTTTCTCTTGCATGGACCATAAAACAACCACCACCAAAAAAACACCCCAGAAAAGACTAAAACCCTTAATTGAATGAATGTTGTTTACATACTTGAGAGGTGCCAGTAATCATGTTTTTGATGAAATCTCTATGTCCAGGAGCATCAATGATGGTGACATAGTACTTGCTTGTTTCAAATTTCCACAAAGAAATATCAATTGTGATACCACGCTCACGCTCAGCCTTCAGCTTGTCCAAAACCCAGGCATATTTGAAGGAACCTTTGCCCATCTACATGTGTTTAAAAAAAAGAATGTAGCATTAGTACATCTTGCAATACTTTTGGAATTTAAAATAATTTGTATGCTAATGAAAGGAGAAAACTCCTAAAAATAGCACATGGCTGCTGTGGCAGCTAGTTTTCTGTAACACTAATACAACTTTGGCTTGAACAAATTTGGCACAACTGGTGAGAGATTCCATCTGTTTTCTCAGTTATTTAACCTGATGACACTAACTCTCAGTCTGCTAATTATATCTAACACATCTTTTAAAAAGTTAGACCTTGCAAAGCCAAGCCCTCGTATCAAATGTCTGCTGCAAGTTCCTGTTTTCATACCACTGTAATCTCTTCCATATCTAGAATGTGTGTTGTTCACCCACAAGCATTTTTATAGCTAGTATAATGTTGCCACTCAAAGTCATTCTCATTTGAAACCTTCTCTTCTACTACAAAGAAATGCAAGTACGCGGATGAACATATGCAGTGGGCATAGGCAGCAACATCAAATGTGTTTCAGCTTGAAATAGGAAGAGCCACGAATTCCTCAGGCTTTAGAGGAAAACCTGAGCGCAGCAGTTGCTTACACAGAAGAGTTTAGTGGTGCCTGTCTGAATGAACACCCAGCCAGAGGCTGGGAACTCTGGCAAGCCCTGCCCTTACTGAAGTCACTGGGTAAGTCAGGTATTTTGTCCCTGTAGATCGACTGTTCGCACAAAGGTTTAAAAACACGGTGGGACTGGTGTTATTTCACCAGCCGCGGCTCAGGGGAACCAAAGCAGGCCGCTCTCAGACACACCCCTTCGCATGTAACCTCGGGGATGTGGCTAATTAAATTTGCGGGCAGGGACGGTACCTCCGCGGCTTCCTTCTCGAACTTCTCGATGGTCCGCTTGTCGATGCCCCCGCACTTGTAGATGAGGTGCCCGGTGGTGGTGGACTTGCCGGAGTCGACATGGCCGATGACGACGATGTTGATGTGGGTCTTTTCCTTGCCCATGCTGGGTGGCTGGCGGCGTCCGGCTCGCTCTTTACAAACTCAACACCTGGGGAGAGGAAACGCCGGCAGGCGTCAGCCCGGGCCGGGGCTCCGCTCCCGGGGAGCCGCCCGTTCCGGCCCGGCCGGCGGGGGAGCGGCCTCGCGGCTGTGACTAGGCCCGGGCGGGACTCAGGCGGCGGCGGCTCCGCCCACCGCGGGGGGGCTCCACATGCCAAAGGCGCCTCCCGCTCCCCACCCCCGCCGGCTCCGGCCGCCGCGCTGGCCCCTGCATGCGGCCGGCGAGCGCCGGGCCGGGCTCCTTTGTGTGGGGCGCTCACTCCGCCCGGCCTCCATTTTGTGCGCCTCGCGGGGCACGCGGCCATCTTCGCTGAGCAGGCGGCGGGGAGGGGCAGCGGCCCCGGCCGGGGAGCCCGTTCGCCGGGCTGGGGGCGGCTGGTCCCCGCCGCCGCGAGGGGAGACTCCAGGGGCCCGCGTGTAGTAGCCCCTCCCCCATCCGGGCCCAGCCTTCTCGCTCGCCGCCCCCTCCCCAGGGGCAACGCGGGGGACACGTCGCCATTTTGAGGGAACACCCCCACCGACAGGGCCGCCGGCTCCAGCCCCGGGCTGTCTCCCCTCTCCCCGCGCGCGGCGCCCCCCTCTGTTCCGGCCATATGGGCCCGCTCCGCCCCTCCCCCCGCGGGCCCGCTCCGCACGGCCGCCTCTCACCTGCCAGGCGTCGGCAAACCCGTTGCGAAAAAGAGCGACAGCGTGAAAGCGTGGCGCTTATATATCCTGCGCCGGGGCGGGGCCTGCGGTACACGTCACCGCTCCCAGCGTTCCACTCGCTCCTCCCCCAGCGCCGCACGCCGCGGGCGTGGCGCCCGGCCCGACCCCCCGGGAGGGGCGCGGGGACAAAGTGCCGCGCCCGCCCCCACCTCGCTACAGGCCGCAGGAGGGTCAATCCCCGCCGGGAGTCGGGGGACGGCCCCTCCCGCCTGCCCACACCACGGGGCGGACGCCGGCCTTCGCTCGAATCGCGGCTGCCCCTCCCCCGCCCCGCGCTGGGCGAGCCAGCCAGGCTGCCGGCTCCACCCTCGGGCCCCGCCGCCGGCCAGCGGCTGAGAGGCACCGGCGGTGGAAGGTAGAGTTCCCCGCCCCCTGGCTACAGACCCGGCTCGGCGCCCGGCGCTGTCCCACAGTGCCACGCACCGTCCCCGAGCGCCGCTGCCCATCCCCCCCAGGGTACTTGTCCCACCCCCTCCCCCGTACAGCCACCCTGCCTATCCCCCCTCTGCTCCTTGCTGTCTGCCGCTTGCCCCCTGCAGCCATGCGCCCTTACCCCAAGCCCCAACCTCTCTGTCTATCTCCCCTCCCCCCACCAGCCCCTGTACATTTTGTCCGTTCCCCCTACATCTACGCTCTCTGCCCCCACCTCTTTCCACATCTGGCTTGTCTCCTTTCCCATAGCATACACCCATGGAGCCCTGCCCTCTTGTCTGTTCACCATATATGCTGGCCTCCCCCTTCAAGCATTCTCTACTCCTACCCAGCCTATGTATGTACAGCCTACCCTTCACCTCCCACCTTCCTTAAATTCTCATCTACTGCCCCATTCCCCTAAACTGCCTGATGCCCTCAACTGCTCAAGCACCCTTCCCCATTCCATAAATAATTCCTGATTACCACAGATCATGTCACTTCCTCCAATGTTTTCAAATCACCTCCACCTGTACCACTCTAGTATTCTCTCTTTACCTATTTGATGCAAACTCCATACTCCGTTAGCTCCCCATGCACCTGCCCACATACCACCTTCTCTCCCTGAAGCTCACACAAACTGCCTCCATCCTGTGCCATGGGCTCAGAGAGAATTTTTACATTTCCATTCTAAAGAGTGGCTCTTTGCTCTAAAATGGGTGTGAAAACTGTTCAAAAAAGTGTTCTCATTACCCTCTAGGAATCAACTGGTACACTTCACAGTACATGGAATTCTGGGATTGATGTACATTGCATTATAAGCATTCCCTGCCTACAAAAGTAAGCCAGATTGGAAATTAGCAGAGTACACCTTGAAATAAATGTGCAGCTCCAATACTATAAACAACCCTCATAAACCTCCTGTCACTGAGGACATTCAACAAATGGTTAGTTGAGGTTTTGGATAATCAAGGGAATGTTCAATGTGCTTTTAGATATTAAAAGAAGCGACCAGGTTTTGGACAATAGACTTCTAGATGATTGAGTTGCATGGCTATACTGTACAAAGTTTCTTCTACGTTCATTGATACGGGATGTGTAACAGTTACCAAAAAGGGAGATGGAACACCTGTTTTGACAGTAACATCCTGGCCTTCCAGACTTCCCATCCCACTACTCCTTCCAGATTTCCTTTCTCCACCCTTTTCTGCTTCCCCTGCCCGTTCCTTTGGGTGAACAGTGAAAAGAACTGAACAAAGCTGAGAGGGGAAAAAGGTGTCATCTGATCTGGATTATTTGTAGATAGGATTCGCTGACTCCATGCCAGAAGCAAATAACTGCCATTTGGTTTCCCTGGTGGGGTATAAAAGCAGCCTGTTTTCCCTCCATAGGTCACCATAATTCACCCCACCCCAGAGCAGTCCCCCATTTCCCTACCTAAAACTTGTGGGAAGGATCAGGATTTATTTCCTTTCCTAGGACAAGACTAAAGGTATGTTTACGCTATGGGGACTATAATCGGCATAGCCCTGTAATGTAGCTGCAGCCTACACCAACCAATGGGCTTTCCATGTCACTGTAGGAATACCACCTCCCTAAACAAAGTTAGCCATTTTGATGGAAGCCCTCTTCTGTTGACATAGCTGATTACAGCTACGGGGTTATGTTGGCAGAGATACGAGTGGGTTTGTTCAGCTGGACAGACATCATCGTGAACAGCAACTCCTCTCTGGAGGATACTGCTACAGTTTCCCTCCCCTCCACCAGAAAGGGCATAGGATGGGCCAGTTCTGCTTAGCTAATATAGATTAAACATGCACTACCTCTTGACATACATATTTGTGCCACTGAGAAGGCACAAGTTTCACAAACTGGAGCATTGCCATGTTCTTACAGAACAGGGAGCCCTGTTTTTTTTAAGATAAACAACTCCCCTAGAGAATGCTCTCAGACAGACCAATTGTTCTCCTTAGTACAGATGCAAATATTCTCAGCACAGAGAATAGGAAAATATTGTTCAAACCATAAACTGATGAGCCTGTTTTTGGCTGGAGTTGCTCAACACACCAGAATTTAAGAAAAGCCTTTATTATCTTAGGAGCTTCACAGGAATGGCAAAAGTCAAAGCAGTCTTATCATAATGGATGCAGCTGTAGAGGTCTGGTACATTTTGATTTAGTGGACTTTTTTCTAACACTAGAAAAAATACAAGGTGGTTGACATTTTATATACACACCTTCCAAGTTACATCAAGGCAGGCCAAACTTCCAATGGGCATTTGTTAAGGTAGTCTCTGGTCCCTCCTTTTTGCAACTACTACTGAATCTTTGCTAGAATAAGAGAAACAAGAAACAAAAAGTTTCAAATCTGAGCTGAGAGAGATGTTTGAGTGTCTAGAAAGTACTTAAAAAAAATCAAGAAATCAGATTTCCAAAAAAATTGGACTAATACTATATCCCATTTACATATCAAATGTTATCTTGGCCAAGAGAACCATTGAATGCACTGGTAACCCTAACAAATTAGTTCTCAGATTATGTCAGCTGTGAGATGTAAAACAGCTCACAAAAATAATATGGATAAAAATCTTCACGATTTCAGAGGATTCAATTATTTTCTGGCCTGTTCACTTAAGTAATCTGAGTAGGAAATCAGAGTAATCTCTGTAAGAACGCTCATGACTATTCCAAAATTCATATAAAGGTAAAAGGGAAATTCAGTTCCAATAAAAATTATTTGGAGGCAACAGACTAAAATATTTTTCCATTTGTCACTTTTAAAGGTGCCCTGCAAATGACAGGGAAGAAGGAAGTGTGTGCCCCATTTTCTTCTTCATGCTGTACAGGGAAGACCTGAAATGTTACTGCCTCTGTGTGTGGTGCACACACAAATATACATACATGTACACTCACTCTATAGAGACCATGGTCACAGTGAGAGAGCTTCTACTTCATGTCCAATACCCATAATGCATCTTGTGTACCTCAGCAGCCTTCCAGGGCTCCAATGAAGCTGTGCTGCCAGTAATTCCTTCTGTCTGCAGCTTCCCTTGACTTTCTGTTGGGGTTGGGAAGAGAAAGAATAGGAAAATTAGGCGAAAAATTAATCCAGCATAAGGCTATTCACAATAGGGGTGAGGGGAATTATTTAAAGAAACATGCCCAGCCCACTTTCAACAGTTTTCCCATTTGGTGGGAGCAGTTAATTGCATCTCTCGCTGTTCCCCATCCATAACTATTCTTAGGTAACTTTAAAGCACCTATATTAGAAGTTTATTCACCAACGCATAAAGCCCCAATCCAGCAAAGCACTTAAACAAGTGTAACTCTAAACACCTGAGTAGTGCCCACTGAAGTCAATGAGACTCTTTGTTCGTTTATGAGAGTATGTCTAGTGGATTGGGGCTATAAAGCAGAGGAGCAGTGAACATTTTAAATAGTTATCTTTGCATTCTAACCTTACTGTAAGTTTCTCCAACTCAGACTGATGCAGCATGAAGCTCACTGCAAGCTGTAGTCTAGTGTTGCATTATTTTTTTTTTAAATTGAAAACATTGCAGGCCAGAATTTGATTCTCTAACATATAAGTAAAGTTCACATAGTTTCTGGTGGGCTTGTCCCAATTAAATGCAGCTGGGGTGTGTGTGTAAACAATATTATGTATAGTTCTGGCCAAAATTAAAGGAGTTTTAAAGTTTGAAAGCATGCTTTTCACAGAAATTTAATTAATTTCAAAATATTTTCATTTAATATAGTACATAACTGACTAAACTAAGGAGGGGGAAAAAAGAAAAAAGCACACTAAATATAAGCCTGTAAGACAGTCAGATAATATTAAATTAATTCACTGATTTATGGGAAGGAAAGAGACATGTTAAAAGGTTGGTAATTTCCATTTTCTCAAAATAAAAAAAGTATAAACAAGGAAAAGCAGAATAATTTAAATGCAGTTCAATTATTTTTCAGAATGTTAATAATACATATCATACCAGAGAGGTCAAAAATAAATACAATCACATCAAATAATTACCTGAGAGCACATGCAATATGGGGGAGAGGGAATTGGATGATGTCCCTGAAATGAAATTCTGTGCCTTTTCTAAACCAAAAGACAACACGCTTTATTGTTAACAGAGCCAAACGTTGATATCTTGGTCAAGCAGGTGATGTTTGAAAACTGAATACCATTTTTAACCCTTACTTTAAAAGAGATCTAAAAAAGCTTTGTTTAAGATGGTTCAAAGACATTTTTTCTTTTAAAATAGTATAGAGCAAACAGGGAGGTGTTTCGCATAGACTGATCCTTTTCGGTTCCTGCCACTCACTGATACATGGGTTAAAATGTGTCTGATAGTTGACAAAAATTCTAATTCACAATGAAACTGAGCATTATATTTAAACAGTGGTAAAGATTTGTGTGATCTAGTTTCACAAATGGAACCCTTTCCCACCTGTAGTGGATATTGTGGATAGACATTAATATCTTCCCTTCAAAGTAGTCTGAGTTTTCTGATGGGAATGTTCATAAATCAGAAAATTTTAAGCAAGTGTGAATTTGGAATGCAAACAGTTACTTTTCAATCTTTCAAAGGGTAGTCAGTGACTTTAATTTCATATTGGGGGAAATTTTTTAAATTCATTTCTCTCTATAGCCCCTTCTAAATCAAACATCTCCAAGTGTTATATCAAAATTATAAAGGTGGTTGCATTTACAGCCATGAAGTCATTTTGAACTAGAAGTCATATTCCTTAAGACAGCTATAACTTCAGCAATACACAGCTGAAGGTCTGTGGACCTCATGGGAAATATCTATTTAACTATGGACCTGCGTGTCCGAGTCAATAATAGCCTCCATTTACTTGAATGGCAGTTGTATCATGGCCCGTGTAAGAAAAGCAGTTGCCCCTCAAACAGAAAGGGCCATTTCATAGAATATTGGCTACAGAAGGCAACGTACACCTAGACTCAGAAATTGCTTTGCGTACAAAGGCACCCAGGGATTGTGACACCGTAGGGTTTTCAAAGAAATACTGGCTGTTTTCCAGGGCAAATGGAATGCCACAATGGAAGGAAAAAATTCATTATAATCTTCATAGCTATAAATTGTTAATGCTGGGCCATTTTGATGGCTCTTATGTGACTCTGAATCTGCCAGCAGATAAATCAGTGAACTTTAAAACCAATTCTGAACATTGGCTGAAGCTGTGGAGTGAGCAGCAGAATGCACGTTTTTAGAAGTAGCTTTGAAGCCGCTCTCTGGGACCTATGTAGAACGTTTACGAACACATGCCATGTGTCACCAACACTGCTTCGGATGGCCTCTGTGTTCGGGAGCATCACCATATGGACAATTGCTTGGGCAAGACTAAAGGTGGACATGAGCGTTTCTCATCTTTCATCATTTAACTGAGACTAGTATGAACAGCTGTAGGACAGAATTACACAGCAGTTGGCTTTCTACACACATGGGCATGCACGAGGGGAGGCAAGCAGGGCCACAGTCCTCTCCCCCGCCCTGCCCCCCCCAATAATTGTCAGGGGCACAGAACTCCTTTGGCCCTGTGGCAAAGGATGATGATGGGCAGAGGGGAGAGCAAATTCCTTATGGCCACAGGGCAATGCGGGGAGGGGAGTACGTTCCTGCCAGGGCAGGGGGAAGCAAGATTGAGCTCCTGCCAGGGCTGGGGCAGTGAGGGCAGGCAAGAGCAAGCTCCTCCCAGGCCTGGGGAGGGAATAGCAAGCTCCACTGTGCCCCCCAAAAGGGGTCAAAGTTAAATTTCTGCACCCACCCCATACATACAAATTATAAAACATCCAACCGTCCCAGAAAGAAGTTACTAGGCAGACAGACCAGACATACTGCATAAGATACCCCAAAATGTTTGCCTCTCACTTAACATGCATTTTAAATTAATCTAGGCACTTCTATGGCTCACATCACTGTGGTATCTGAGCACTCCCAAACATTAATGCTTCATCCCCTCACATTACTCCAAATCCTAGAAGAGAGAGATTAAGTGAATTGCCCCCAAACACACAGGAAACCTGTGGCAAAGCCAGGAATCAAACCCACATCTCAGGAGTCCCAGTCCAGTGCCTTAACCACAACATCATCCTCTCTCTATTTTCATTAGCTATTGTATTTCAGTTACAGAAAATATTTTATTTTAGAGCGTTAGCTCTTTGCGACAGGGACTCCCATAGACTCTAAGGTCAGAAGGGACCAATATGATCATCTAGTCTGATCTCCTGCACCATGTAAGCCACAGACTCTCACGCATCCACTCCTGTAGTAAACCTCTGATCTATGCCTGAGTTATTAAAGTCCTCAAATCATGATTTAAAGACTTTAAGGTACAGAGAATCCACCAGCAAGTGAGCCGTGCCCCATGCTACAGAGAAAGGTGAAACCTCCCCCAGGCCTTTGCCAATCTGCCCTGGGGGAAAATTCCTTCCCGACCCAATATGGTGATCAGTTAAACCCTGAGCATGTGGGCAAGACTCACCAGCCAGACACCGAAAAAAGAATTATCTGTAATAACTCAGAACCGTCTCAACAAAGGTCATAGTATTGCATGTCTACAAAGCACCTTTCACATTTATAGCACTGTACATGACATGCTACGCAACTGATAAAAATTAAGTGGGTTTTGCAATTCCCTCTCTCTCCCCTGACACTCTTATTGAAGTCTCTCAGCTACCACTGGAGCTTCCATTGCCCAAAGTGATATCAGATCTCCCTATTAAGGGCTCAGTCCTGCAAATATTTTTGTAACTGGGTAGTTTCAGGCAGATGAGTAACCTCACAGAAGTCAGTGGGACTTACTTACATGAGTGCAGTTACTCGTGTGCAAGTGGCTGAAGGATGAGATTTTAAGAAATGAACATTGGCAGGTGTTGATAGGACTAATTCCTTTTACTAGTCAGGTTTCTAGGAAAAAAGTTACTGATAAACTTAACAAACAAAGTTTAAAACAAGAGATGAATGTGTAGAACTAGTCTATTACTCTCTTGTCTAATGTAGAATTAGTCTATTACTTTCTTACTTTAATTACTTTCTAGGTAAGCTGTCTTTAAACATCTAATTTATTCCTTGATAAATTGAAGAGTTTTTGGAGTATCACTTTGTTAAATGCAGTTTGATCTGCAAACTAGTGAGATTTTATTTTGTAAGAACAGTTAGACCTCCACTGTGTACCTGTGAGAATGCAAGTGTAAGGTATACATATGTGCACAGTATAAGAGAACACAGTTACATCTTTGACAATGTTCCTGTGAACTGGAAACCTGTGCAGTATTTGACATTTTACAAGAGATCTTTCATTTCCTATGAGATCAACCCCATATTTATTTAAAATGCCACTGTCAACATGTCTAAACCAAATATTTGACAAACCTTAAAATTAGGCTAGTCTCTCCCCGCAGTTCCACTTTTAAATTAATGAGTGCCATTGTGAAATAAAGGAATTGATTTTCTATAAAATCCACCCCAAATTTAAACATATTAAATTATCAGAGACACACCAGAAGATAAAAATGAGTTCACATATTCAGTCATCCTCAGCACTCCTGCCCACCTGACCCTCCCAGAATGAATACATTCCATTCCACCATGCATGTAAAAAACAAAACAAAAAAACCCCCACACAATTTTAGTGCCCAATCCAATAACACTTATACACTTAAATTTTACACATGGCAAGTCTCTTTGAAGTTAACAGGGCCACTCACATGCATAAAGGCAAATTCAGTCTTCCCAGGCTCAAGGCCTCAGTGAATTATATTTATCTGATCTCTGTATTGCCAGAGGCTCCCCATGCTCCCTCCTGCATGTTAATATTTTAGATTAAGTGTTAGTGTAGACAGAGAATGACTGAGCACACATAAAAAAGGTAACTAATGCTGCATGTACAAGTCAGAAATGTATTTTAATTTGTTAGTTCCTAGGATAAATTAACAACTTCTACATAAATGTATGAATTGTTATAAAATTCTCTTTTGCCCCTTATAGTCACATATCTTTGGATAATGAACAGTGGTTATCGAATGTGAGAGTCTTTAATAGACCAACCGGGGCCATGTAAGTACCAAGAGATTAGATATAGAGCACTCTGACAACTGGATTAATTTAACATGGTTAAATAATTTAAGCCAGTTAAAAAAACTGGATTTTGTTAACCATTTAGTGTTGTACTAGTATGGACAGGACTTATCTATAGGTCCTTTCTCTGAACAAAGGACTAGAAATTACATTTTAAAATTACTTCTGGGATGTTGCAGCCCAAAATTGCAGATGCACCCAAGTAATGATGAAATACCCAGGACTATGCCAGGTGAGGTGAGAAAATGTGGGGGGATATTTATGGGAAAGAACCAACAACTTACATATTTTTAGATGCAAAGTTGGGAGGTAACAAAATAAAGCCACCTCAAAGTATTTTGTGAAACCTTTTCAAATCAGCCCTGAAATTTTTTTTCAAAGCACTTTGAGTTTAAATAATTTTGCCATGGTGCATAAAATTTTGTACATTGGCCATGTGCAGTACCAACAAAGCTATAGGTATTCACCTATTTGGGCCTATCCTTAACAGGAATATGAGAAGTAATTTCTAGAAAATTAGAATCAGATTGCCAGATGTGCTGAGCTCTTGTAAATCTCAATGAAGTCTGTGGAAACTGCATGCTCAATGCTTCTAGAAACTAGGCCCTTAGTCATGAAATTCATAGTAATGTAGGACTTCAAGGGACATTGATAGATCATCTAGGTCAGTCCCCTGAACTGAGGCAGGCCTAAGTATTACCTAGGCCATATCTGTCAGGTGTTCATCACTGGAAGTTTTTAAGAACAGCTTAAATAGAGAGCACAGAGCCTCCCTATATAATTTGTTCCAGTGCTCACTACCCTTCCAGTTAGGAAGTTTTTCCTCATGTCTAATGTAAATCTCCCTTGCTACAATTTAAACCCATTACTTCTTGTCTTGTCCTGTGCTCAGTGTTAAGGAGAACAATTTATCACCCTCCTCTTTATAACAAGATTTTATGTACTTGAAGACTTGTGTCTCCCCTCAGTCTTCTGCTGTAGACTAATCACATACAGATTTTTCAATCTCTCCTCATAGGCTTAGAAAATATGACCTATAACCCTTTTTGTTCCCCCCTGAACTTTCACAATTTGTCCATCTTTTCCAAAGTATGTTGCCCAACACTGGACTCACTATTTCAGTAGAGGCCTTATCAGTGCTGAGCAGAGTGGAGGAATTACTTCTTGTGTCTTACTTACAACACTCCTACTAATACATCCCAGACTGATGTTCAATTTTTTGTTTCTGCAACAGTATTACATTGTTGACCCATATCTAGGCCTGGTCTACACTAGACAATTTTGTCAACCAAAGTCCGCTTTTGTCAACAAAACACTGCTTGTGTATACATTGCAATTAACCCCCTGTTGACACAACTCCCCTGTTTTTTTCAACAAAAGGTTTTTTCGACAAAAGGTGTAGAACTTTTATTGACAAACTCATCAACAGAGCATCTGTCTAGACACTGTGCTTGGTTATGTTGTGGGAAATGGCCTCCAGGAAGCCCACAATGCACATTCTGACTGCTCAGACCATCAATTTGAACTCTGCCGCCCTTCAGTCACCTGCCCTTCCCCCTTTAAAGTCCTGGGATTTATTAATTCCATTTCCTGCTTGGTCAGTGTAGAGAGCTCACATAGCGTCTTCTCAGCTGACCATGGAGACTTCATGCACCAAACGCTCTCCTGCTTGGAGCATACTGGAGCTGCTGAATCTGATTGGTATTCGGGGAGAGTTGACCGTGCAGTTCCAACTCTGCTCTAGCCATAGGAACTATGATACCTATGACCAGATTTCTCAAGCCCTGGTGGAGAAGGGCTATGAGTAGGACACGCTGCAGTGCTGAGCAAAAATCAAGCAGAAAAAAAACAAAAACACAAAAACCCGTCTCTCTGGTGCAGAACCAAATATTTGCTACTTCTATAAGGAAGTCCTCAGCGGAGACCCCACCTCCACCCCCAAGATACCCATGGACACGCCGTACCCCCAGGGTCAGTGGACACCGGAATCAACCCCAGTGATGAAGTTGTTGAGGAGGTGGAGGAGATGGAAAATGATCTGGAGCTGGGGACCAGTTCATTTAGTGAGGTGGGGAGTCAGGAGATCATCTTGAGCCTGGAACGTTGCAGCTACTCCCGTTTCTACAGCTCTGGCATGCTAGATGCAGGAGAGGGGCGCTCAGGGAAATGGTTTTTAAAATTGGATGCTGTTTGTGTATGTGAGGTAAACCAATCCTTTGGTTTGTTGCATTAGAGGTGGTAGAAAGGATAGAAATACACAACAGTAGATGCATTTGCATGTGCTTCCCATCCCCCTCTTCAGATAGGCACTGCAGTGAAGAAGCGTGTTAATGCATGCCAAGATTTCACAGGAATCTTCAAGGGAGCTCTCAAGAAAACTTTCCTGGAAATACTTGCAAATCCATTGCCAAAAATTCCTTGGCAGAGCAGCTTTGTTCCTTCTGCCATTGAAAGTAACTTTACCACACCAATTAGCAATCATTTGTGCAGGGACCAAAGCGGCACACAAGCAAACAGCATAGGGACCCAGTTTGAAGCTGCTTGGATGGAGGAGATGCACTGTAGCATCCCTGCTTACTCTGAGGAGTGCGATATCAGCTTCTATGGCCTTCGCCTGCGGAAAATGGTGGCACAATTTACAATTTTGCCCCTCTCAATCTGCATCGAGACAAACAACCTTCCACCCGTAACCTCTTCCTCAGGTTTATGGCCCCCTCCCACACTCTGGGAAAAACTCACCATGCCCTGCTTCACCATGGAGCCGTGCGCTTGCCAGGGGACAATGAGAGACAGGTATATTTAATAGTAATGCATCAATGCTGTTATTGCACTCACAATAATGCTACTGTCCATGGTATATTGTGCTTCTGCAGATGTGGCCTTGGCAGTCAAACATCCAAGACGACAACCTCGGAGAAGCAAAAAGGAGACGTTTCATGAACTCCTCCACCCCTATGAGACAGACAAGAAAGAAAAAAGGCATGGAGACACATTGATCACCAGGACAGAAAAGAAAACCAGGAGCACATGATAAAAGCCAGGGAGGAGCAAACAGAGCTGCTAACCATACTGCAGACTGAAATCATACTTGCTTGCCCCCCCCTTGAGGCCAGTACAGAACTGCTACTTGTGCCCTCCTCAGGTTCCACCCACACGTTTACAAAAAAAGTCCCAAACTGTCTCAGTAACCCCTTCAGACAACTACCAGAACTGCGATAGCTGGATTTAGCTTACACTGCCCTTCACCGCTTTCTCCCCTCCAGTCCCATTTGTGTATTTGTTGTCAATTACTGTTATTTAATAAAAACATAACTTCTGAAGAATAAGCACTTTTTATTTGTCTCTTGCACACACTGGTTGCACCTCTCATTGTTGGATAGCAGTCAGCATGACACACAGTGCAGTTTACAAAGAGACACCTTATTGGGGCTTATTGTCAAAAGAGTACCTCAAGGCCTCCCTGATTCAAACAGCCCCCCATTGTGCCCCTCTAAAAGCCCTAAAATCAGGCTGCTCAGAGTCACCTGCAAGGCGATCCACCTCTGTGCTCCAGCCAGGGGCAAACTTTTCACTCTTAGCTTCACATCAATTACGGAGACCTCCAGTGAGTCTTTAATCTGCCAAACGCACATTCAGTGGTCATTCGGCATCTGCTCAGCCAGTAATTGAAACGCTCCTTACTGCTATCCAGGTTGCCAATATAAGACTTCATGAGCCAGGCATTCAGGGGCAGGCTGGTTTCCTAGGATCACTATGGGCATCTCAATGTCCGCCACTGGAATCTTTTGGTCTGGAAAGAAAGTCCCTGCTTGCAGATTTCTGTACAGGCCCGTGTTCCTGAAGCTGCGTGAGTCATGAACGTTCCCTGATCAACCCACGTTGATGTTGATGAAATGCCCACGGTGATCCACAAGCACTTGCAGTACATAGAGAAGTACTCCTTCCTGTTTATGTACTCCATCACAGGATGGTCGGGGGCCAAAATTGGGATATGCATGCCATCTATCACCCTGCCACAGTTAGGGAATCCCATTGCTGCAAAGCCATCCGCTATTTCATGAACATTGCCCAGAGTGACAATCTTTCAGGCATGATATTATTACAGGGCCTGCACGCTTGTGAGAACACAACACCAGCAGTGGACTTCCTCACTCCAAACTGGTTAGGGACCAATCAGTAGCAGTCTGGAATTGCCAGCTTTGAGACGGCGATCGCTACGTGCTTCTCCACTGAGAGGGCAGCTCTCATTCTGGTGTCCTTGAGCTGCAGGGCAGGGGCGAGCTCCGCACAGAGTTCCGTGAAGGCGGCTTTGCACATTCAAAAATTCTTCAGCCACTGCTTGTCATCCCAGAGCTGCATAACAATGCGATCCCACCACTTAGTGCTTGTCCCGTGCGCCCAAAAGCGGCAGTTCACTGTGCAGACGCTCCGTGAATGCAAACAGCAATACGGTGCTGTTCGTTTGCATGACACACAACAGCTCAGGCTCCTTGGATTCCAGTTCCGATTGGGCGATCATGATATACCGTGCAGCCAGCCATCATGTGTTCAGAACACTGGTAACATTGGAGAGCACTGCAGGATCCATCTTTTCAGATAGAGATGGTGGGCGCTTAGGAAATGAGGGTCATTGAAAAATGCCACGAAACAGTTGGAAACCCAGAGAATGATGGGACAGAAATCAATGCATCATGGGATGGAGAGCCTGCACCAATGATGCACTGCGGCCCAAATGCTTTCCCACAACTCCTAGTGGCACAAAGTGATGAGTTTCACAAGGGGACAGCTGCCTACAGTGCACTGCTCTTAATGTTGATGCTAGAGCACCAAGAGTGCACGCACTTTGGGGACACAGTGAGTGCTGTGTGTATGGGCACAAGTGCTGTAATTATAGCACTTTTTGATCACCACTGTAACTTGCATCAACAAAACTTTCTGGTGTAGACAAGGCTAAAGCAGGCAGGTTAAACTAAACAGGAACAAGGCACTCTTGTTCTGGGATAAGCAAGTCCACGCATGAAGTTATTCAGGAAGAGCTGTTCTGGAATAACTCCATGTGTAGATAAGCACTTAGGCTATGTCTACTCTGCAGCTTATGTTGGCATAATTTATGTCACTCGGGGGCGTGTGTGCGAATAAACCACTCCCCGTGCGCGATGTAAGTTACACCGATGTACGTGTCAGTTCTCCTGCTGCTGGTGGAGGTGATTTGATATGCCAGTGGGAGAGAGCATAGAGTGAATTCACCAGACACACTGCTGCAGTGCTGTATGTGCAGATAAGACCTAAGAGTGATGAATAACAGGGAACATAGGTGAATGAGCTAGGAAACCATTCTTCCAGAGATTTAAAAAGGTCTTTACTACCTAGGTCCTTGGATAACCACAAGAGCCAGACATGACATTAAATTGATTCTTGAGCTCTTCAGCACAGTTACTGAATGATTTAGTTTTCATTATTAAACTGTTAAGCCAATCAGCAAGTCCATTTTAGTCAAAGACAGAAGACAGAATTTCCACCCTTCCTACCAGCTCAAAAAAGTGATGAATATGAATTCCAGCTCATGCTTATACACCTACTATCAAATCACAGGCAGGCTTAAGATCAGTAAGAACAGCCTATAGCTGGGCAGCTTATTAATAAATCCCAGCAGTTGTCATACCAAAGCAGTCTGACTTGATTAGTGAGAAAGCAGCAGGGCATTGAATGTCTGTATGACCCACTGAACAGGATTTTACGTTTGTGAATGTTTTATTGCTCATGGAAATGGCCTAATGCTGATTTAAATCAGAGAGAGTATGTGCAGCTGTGCACAAGCTTCCCACCTAACTCTTCTAGGATTAACAGCTGTTTCCAAGTCCCTCCTTCCTTTGCCGAACTACTCCTATAAAGCGGTGTTGTGAATTTCAGATTTAGAACAGGAATATATGTAATTTGTAGGGTACTTAATGGGAGCTTCTTGAGCCTGTCAATCCCTGGTAAGTGCCCCCAGCATGGCAAAAAGTCAGTGACTAGGAAAAATACGGCAAAGAATTGTATGAGTGGGGGGAAAGGGGAGAAAAAAAATACTCATTGATGCTGAACTTCTTTCAATGTTTCTATAGCTCATCTATGCTGGAGAGAATAGTGCCTGGGGCAGCTTGACCACTCCCATTTTAAAAGGAAAAAAAGGGCTTGCTCATAGTTTCTCTCTAGTACACGTCCCAAGTCAGCATGGGAAATGGAATTCCTGCATAGAGATGGCCATTTTGATAAGTTAGCTGTTCTGGAGCAGGATAGAGAATGGGGAAGAGACCAGGGATCACTAGATCTTCTTAATTCCCAGCATAGTGGACCATGGGCCAGATCTTTCGCTGCTGTAAACTCACATAGCTTAATTTACTTCAGTGTTGCTAAACTGGCTGACGATATGGCCCGTGCATTCAAAGAGTGACCAAGCACCAATGCAAGTCAGAGCTTTAAAGAAGTAAAGGGGAGGGGATGTTGTGGAATAATCAGTATGGTATAATTTGTTAGTGTTAAACTGTTGTGTGGTTTTGCCTGAATATTTTTGGTGTGTGTATATTACAGCATTCTCCTGTCTCTGGTGGATATATTTCATGGTGAAATAAACATTGGTATTTTATTTTACCACTTTCTACGGAAACCATGGAGGGACCCCAAAATACAGATACTCTATACGCCCCTTACTCACTGTAAGGAAAATCCAAGGAATTCATTATAAAGATACGTGAATACACTGTGCACAACAACAGATAGCAGTGAAAGTTTACCGAAATTTGCTGGGTGGGGTCAATCTGGGTAATTGTTCTAATTTTTTTTAATCATGTATTCTCTCACCCTGCAATGCATTTTAAAAATGTTTAAATCTCTTGCCTCTCATACTGTTAGTGATAATTTAACTTCTTCCTAGTGACTAAGCTTTTCCTTTCAGGAAAGTCTGGTAAGGAATCGCTGTGCCAAGCAGTTTGCTCAACTCCAGGAGTACCTCTTAGCTTTGTTCAGTTTATCTTGAGGCTGTGGCACTGTATAACGTTTAGTCTGTCAATGGGATACTATAGCAATTCCAATGCCTGCCTGCCTGCCACTTGCATCCCTTTGGTCACCACGGTTACCACATCAAATCATTTACAAACATCTAAAAGGATGCTGGAAAATTGGAACGGACTCAGAAAACCACCATAGGAAACATGCCTTCTAATGACTTGAGGGGCTCAATCTATTTATTTTACTGAAGAGAAGATTAACCCAATTAAAGCACATATCTGTGCTACAGAGGCACACTTATGGCGCCGCAGTTTCACAGCAAAATTTTTCACAGCCCTGAGTGATGGAGCTATGTCTACTTAAGTTTTAGGTGTAGATCAGACCACAGTCTATAGGGACCTACTCAGGCAGACTGTATCCTATACTAGAAGAACTTAATTTAGAGACAAAAGGCAAGAGACATAAGAAGATCCAAAGGAAGTGGAAGCTAGAATAATTCAAACCAGAAACAAGGACCAAGGTTTTAACAGTAAGTAATTAACCACTGGAACATCTTATATGAGTAAGTGGTTATTTTTCCAACACTTGGAGTCTTTAAATCAAGAATTAATGTCTTTCTGAAAGTCCTGCTGTAGTTCATCTGCAAGTTATTGAACTTGAAGCAGGAAATTCCTGGGTGAAATTCAATGGCCTGCATTCTGCAGGATTTTAGACTAGGTGATTATAGTAGCTCCTTCTGACCTGAAAGCTATACATTTATAACATGCTGCAACAATACTAATAGGGTAGAGGAACCCCATGCTGCTGTAGAAGCTCTGCCTTGCCTGCTGCACACACCCCATATTTTGCCATCTAATGCAGCAGCAACATCTCCACAGCATGTAACACTATTCAGAATAATAAAAAAAAAGTTCCACATATACTTAAGAGATATGGAAGAGAACCACTGTTACTCTGTTTCAAGGTCTAGCAAAGGAAAGGTTAGGACTGTACTTTAGAAGGGGGGCAGGATATCAGGAAAAATCCAAACCAACAGATACACCCTACCATTCCCACCAGGCACAGAAGCAGCTTATTCCACAATTGTCCATTATGGAGTTCCTTGAATCTTCCTCTGAAACAACTGGTACTGATAATTCTGAAAGAAGGAATACTGGACTAGATGGACAACTACAATAATAAATGATAATTCTTCTGGCAATTTTTATGTACCTAACTGATGATCAAAATATGCTCACAAAAACACAAGTGATTTCCCACAGATGATGGTAAACACACGACTGTTGGCAAAATGTTTTGAATTGTAAAATAATGTAATATCCTGAAGGTGGATTCATATACACTACTTGCCTGGTCCATTCAGTTGTAATACTTGCAGAAAATAACAGCCATGCACTTCAGAGGTTAAAAGCCTGTATTAAAAGTTGCAAAAAGTAGACTTCATCCCCTTTAAACTGTGAACTCATGTGAGTCAGCTCCCATGGCATTCAAACGGAATTTAAGAATGAATGTCAGCCAAGACTGACACGCTGAACTGTCAGACTCTGCCAAACTCTAATGTCACAATTAGAGGGGATTTAGAAGTTGGGGGAAGGAGGCAGAAATGAGCAGTGCTAGGAGACACACAAACCTGAACTTAAATATGTGGACACATTGCAAGTCAGGGAATCGTTACACAAGTCAGTCAAATATGCCCAAGGGCAGTGCAGTTTAGAAACAGAGGTTGATAATAAATTGCCTAGTGAGTCATGTGTTATTACCCTCTGCTGGCTGGAATTGGAACTATTCAGCAGTGTGTAGTACTTACACTGCTAACTAGAATCAAGGCTCTACTTTAAATGTAAATGGTAGGTAGAGCAGGAGGTTATAAATTCTATCCTTGCTGGATACTCAAATGTGACGCTTTTTGCAGCAGTGAAAACTGAATTCCTAAAGTGATCAAAACTTTAAGCTCCTTGATGCACACTGTGAAAGCTACCAAGGTACAAATAATTAGTAATCAAAGTAATACTTTGTTCCAATACTAATGCATAGAAATATTTTTAAAGGTAACTGCAAATGGTTTGGATTAGAACTGGTTAAATTACTTTATTTAAAGCTCCCACCCCATAAAAATGGCTTTGTAATTAAAGAGAGACATTTCCATGTTTTTTTGAAAGGGAAAAATTCATTGAAAAGCCAAACATTACAAAAATAGTCAGTTTTTGGCAACTGAAAAATTTCATCTGGTGTGCTAAAAGTTTTCAATAAAACCAAAAAAAATTGTATCTGATGGGCCAGTGTTTTGCTTGCTGAAAAATGTTTCATTTTTGGATGAAAATAAAATGTGCAAACATTTCAACAAAAACTTTTTTATAAAGCTTTTGTCAAAATTGTTTGCAGGGGGAAAAACATTTCCTGATCAGCTCTATTTAAGATCACAGAGCACACTGAAACAAAAACAATTGTAGGATGTACGAAAGTGTCAAATATATTTAGATATTTTAAGTCTACACAAATCTCTAAACTGATTTAGGAGCATAAAGAGTTTACACTTTAGATATGTTTTACACTTCAGCATTAAACCCACAGATAGCACTATTTTTCCATTCCATATGAACTAAAATTAGAATGGTTCTTTGGTGTGAAAAGGAGGACAAACTGATACAGTAAGTGAATACATTGATACAAAATGTTACCCTACACACTATTTTAAGATACTTTGATGAGAGCTTGGGTACTCCTAGGAGTATGAGAACCCCAGTTTGAAAACCACTGGGCTAGTTGATCTGCCAAGCTAGACTTTCTTAGAACCATCTTCCCTGAGGCATCTATGAAATGCATGGGCATGTAGCTCTCTTACCCCACTCCACAGAACCGAGGCACTTCCATTTCAGCTATCTTACAGCAGCCAGGCACTCATGGGATAGGCTGTCAGAGGTAGGACTAAGCCTTGGTAATGTAATATTAAATCACGATTTAAATAATACAATGTGTTAGGCACTGTCCACAAACAGCTCTGTCCCACAGAGCTCACCATCTTTGGAAAATGAACCTGCCCCTGTCTTTACTACTCCAGTGAGTCTAAAAGGGACACTATACCATTCTGGTTTATCTTCTAATAATTTCAAAATAAACAAAATTCCCAGTGGATAAAATAAGCAGACCCCATATTATAACAACGGCAGTTATAAATGAAGCATTTATAGACGTACAGAACATGGTAATCATGTCTGTCAAGTACATAAAAGCTACAAAGTTGTAGGAGAACCTTTTTTATTTGGCTAAGAAAACTAAAAGAATCAGATTTTCTGAAAATCAGTCTCTTCTAAAGCAATGCAGGAAGCATGGGCTGCCAGACAGTCAATAATGTCAGTGAAAGTGAGATCAAAGGGAGAGGATACAAAAATAGAGCAAACTACAGGTGTGGTGGCATGAAGTTTCTCACATTTGTAGCTCTGTCTGGATTGAAATGACAGCAGGTTTGATCACTGGGACTAGATCGCAAAAGATGAAATGAGATAAATATTCAAGAGAAACATTCTTCAGCCCTTGAATTCAGAAACTCCCCAAACTGGTTCCTACATTGGAAGCAATTCAGCTTACAGTCAGTGTAATGCACCCTCTCACCAGTATCAGTTTTTTTGTCTCTTTGTTAAATGAGAAAGTTCAGTCTACCTGGCTTCTTGTAAACCTCCTTGCCTTTGATCTCTAAATTTCATTATGAAGTCTGCACCCAGCATGCATGCATGCATGCATGCAATCTGCTCAAGAGACTGCCCCCTCAGAGCCTTGCCTTAACAAACCTGTCTTTAAAAAGAAAATCTAGTAAAATTCTCAGTGGCAACTGAGAGAGTTATCATACAGATGCCTTTTGCCAAGAGGTTGTGCCACATGGTACTTTAGGAGGTTAAATATTTGTCTTGTCTTTTTCAAAATATTAAGCAGGAGTAGATTGTTAGGGATTAAATAGCTGCCAATTTCTCTCTCTCTATCTTTTTTAAAAGCAACCTAGGCCCACATCATACCAAATCTTCACTAAAGCATCATATTCACTTCAGCTACAAAAAGCATGAAGTCATTTTAACCATGGCACGACAAATGGCATTGCAAACTATCACAGCTTTTGTTGCGGGAAACAGTGTTGTCTCGTGATTTGAATCTGGGATCTGCTTCCAGCTGAGCCACTGACTTAGTTTTAAGCATGTCCTTTGGTATCTGTGTGCCTCAGTTTTCCTCTCTGTAAAATGGGTTCAGGAGTCAGCCTTTGAGGTACACAGGTTTTCCAACCTGTAGAACTCTTTAGCATAGTTTTAAAAGAGTGGTAAGCTTCTAATCATTCTCATTGCAAAACTTGAGGTGATGACTTAAACTGAAAACTTACATGCCCCCGGACAATCAGGAGTTGATTACGGTCCTTCTGAAAGCCTTTGGGGGATGAGGAACTGGGACCTACTGATCCACCATTTTGCTGGATGTGTTTGTGTTTAGATGGGTGTTAGATAATCATCATATCAGCCTTCCCCAAACTACTGAGACCAGTCTTGCCAGTAAGGTTACATTTAGACTACCATTAGATACCCACGTGCTAGGCTCACGGGGCTCAGGCTAGGGGCTGTTTAATTGCAATGTAGATATTTGGGGTCAGGCTGCAGTCCACATTTGGGGACCCTCACCCCTTCCAAAGTCCTGGAGCAAGCTCCCACACCTACACTGCAATTACACAGCACTTTAGTCAAAGCTCCATGAGCCTATCAGCCAATGAGTGTCCAATTACAATGTCAACATACCTTAATACTACTCTTCCTAATGGCGGTGATGTCAAACTGAATGCTTGTTACCTGCTTTGAGACCCTCAGACAGAAAGCTCGAGATAAGCATCAATCATGACCATTCATACTTTATTATCATATCATTAATAAGAGTTATACTTTACCAACCACTAAATTCCTGGTCATCTCCTCTCTCAGAGAATCACTTAGTCAAACCCTTTGCAGACCCAGCTACGAGGTCTTTCATCAAGTCTTACATAGCCTTTTCCCCCCCTTGATTTTGAAAGCAGAGGAGTTAAAATTCAGCTTGAAGCCATTATCCTTTTAAACATAACAGTGTAAGGTGCTGATCATGCAATGGGCTGCACATGGGTGCAGGGGCTCTCCCAGGGAGACTATTTGGAAAGGTCTTGAGCATTCTTTTAAGGGTAGCACTGAAATCAAAATCAAGCGCTGTTATGGTGCTATACACATTCTGATGAGATACAAATAATAATGCTTTGTTATTACTGCACTAATGTTTTATCTGCTCTGCAGTTTCATTTTGGATCACTGGCTTCAGATCCAAAAATCCTTTAATGGATCAGTATTTTAACAGCCCTTGTAATTAGGTCCAAGTGTTTTGCACCTTGAATAACAGCTTGTCTTAAGTTTCTATAATTGTTGATCATATACTTTCCTCCTTCCCTTCTAGAGTCTATCATAATAGAATGCCTATAGGGTAGCCATTCCGAGGGAGGAGGATGGGGCACTGAGCGTACTGCAAGCTTTTCTCTATAGCGTGGGGGCCTGCCGTCATTCTCTATTGTTCCACAGGCATGCACCAGCTCAGCAATGTGTTTTCAGTAACTCTAAATCCCTTCCTTTGTGTTTTCCTGCTACCAGGGATATCTGCTCTAAACAGTAACCTCCTTGCCTCCTGCATTGAGACAAAGAAATGTACATCTAAATAGTTCTGACTCGTGACTCAACTAAAAAGGTATGAATCAAATTGCAATCCCCTTTTTCAATTCCTGAATCATAAATTATAATTCAGAAGATTTCAAACAGGTGGTGGTGGGGTGCAAGGAACAGGAAGGAGGAATCTGCAAAGAGATTGTTGTGCTCTTTTTAGAAAAATGTCTGCCCCCTTGTAAAAGCATGTTTATAAAGCATAACTAAGTTGCACATTCTCTGAAATAGTTAACCTTTGAAGCCTAGCTGGAAGTGACGCATGCTGTGTGTTTAACATTCAGTGACCAGAAACAGACAGATAGGCCCAACTTTTGATTTTTGTTTGGCATGTTTGTGTTTTTCCAATAGGTCCTCAGCCAGAAGTGAAGCCAGCTGTTCCTTATAATTAAATTTCAGCGATTCAAACTGGATGTTAGTGTTTTGACCACTTGCTTAATAAAGTTGGTGTTTCAAGGGCCAAAAGGAAGCTTTGAAGTTAGCACCCTGTGAAGAAGGATGGGGTAAATCGCTGTTCCCTGGCCTTGTGGTTTCACTCTGTTCTTATGTAGAAGAAACAAGACTGATGTCCATTGATTTGCACAGAGCAGCTATTTTTGCAATAAGACACCAGAAGCACTTCCAGAATGAAAATGATGAACCTGGAGAATGTAGCCAACACCTACAAAAAATATAGGTTTTGATTGTGTCTTAATTTGAGCTGACAGCATTTCACACTGGTCTTGCTATTTTTGCCTCTCCATGACTCTTCTAAAACCAAGATGTTTTACTCAAGGAGTGAAGAAAGGAGGCGTTTCTTGCAGCATATGGCTAGTTTCCTTACTGACATTGTTATCGCTAATTCAGTATTGCCAACCCAAACATTAAAAAATCATGGGCTCTTTAAATATAACATTTGAGCCTTTTATTTTTCTGGCTTTTCTGTATTTTGAACCATTAAGGTGGTTAAAAACTGGACGGGAACTCAGAAGACCTGGTATCTATTCCATTGGCCTGCTAAGTGACTTTGGTCAAGTCACTTCACTGCTCTTTGCCTCAGTTTTCCGCCTCTGTAAAATGGGGATAATGATATCGCTATAGTAAAGTACTTTACACTCTACTGATGAACAGCACTCTGCGAGAACTGGATGATATTCTAGCACTATTATTAGATTTCGTTCACAATCACAAGGGCTAGAAACTTTTAAAAAAAAATTAAAACTGAGATCCTCAGATAATCCAAGAACTCCAGGAGCTGGGATGTCAACAAAAATATCAAATGTACTTTTAATAGAACTGCAAGTGACAGTAAAAATGAAATTACCTTGTGCAATAATGATGGTTCTTTGAGACGTGTGTCCCTATGGGTGCTCATGGTAGTTGACTCCTGAGCAGTGCCCACCACTGGATGCTGGGTCTGTTATAGATGATAGCACCATGGCACTGAATCTGGCGTTGGCATCTGAGTCCCCGAGGATGGCATAAGGTTCTGCAAAGACGCATGCAGATGCCCAGGTAGCTGCTTAGCAGATTTCTGATATAGGCATGTCCTTGGAGAAGGCAAGGGAAGAGGAGACTGATCTTGTAAAGTGCATGTGTATTGAAGAGGGGGGTGCAACATTACACATCTGGTAACAGAGCTTGATACAGCTTGAGATCCATTTGGAGAGTCTTTGAGCTGAAGTCATGGTACCTTTTGACTTATCTGCAATGGAGAGGAGCAGTTGTGAGGATTGTCTGAAAACTCTTATTCTGTCCAAATGGAAGGCCAAGGCTCTTCGTTCGTCATATGGCAATGGCTTCCCTACTGTCCTGACGAGGGTTAGGATAAAAAGTTGGAAGTTTGAATAAGCTGATTTATATGAAAAGTGGAAGTTACCTTGGGAGTGAACGTTGGATGTGGTCAAAGAGGGACTTTGTCGGGGAAGAACACAGTGAAAGGAGGATGCACCAGCAGGTCGCTATCTCCCTTGTCCTTCTTGCTGAGGGAATGGCCATCAGGAACGCCATCTTCATTCCACTGCTGGCAGACAGGTGCAATTGGTGCTAGGTGAATCTCTAGCGAGCTGATAGAGAGACCCAATTTCTTGAGCACCAGCAGGTAGTCCAGGACTACTGGCAGGGTGGCTGTAATCAGAGTGCTGCCCTGGGGCTGACACCAGTTTGAATTTTTTCCCATTTTTGTTGGTAGGTACGATGAATAGCTCCTTTCGCACTGCGTAATAACACCTCCTGCGCCTCCTCGGAGCAAGCTGATCCTATGCACAACATAGCCAGGCTTTGAGCCTCAGAAGTGGCAAGCTGGGCTAGAGAGCGTGTCCCCTGTTCTGTGCTAGCAGGTATGGCGTGATCTGACGAGTCATTGGAGGACATAGCGTCAGCTGTGACAGGCCAGGGTGCTATGTCTGCCTGGCCCGGGGGAGCAATCAGCAGGATGTTTGTTTTCTCTTTTCTTCACTTTCAACAGGATTTTCAGTATTAGAGGGAATGTGGGAGAGGTGTAAAGAAGACCCTTGCCCCACGGGAGGAGGGGAGTGTCCCCCACGGAGTGTTGTCCGATCCCTGCTCTGGTGCAGCACTGAGGACATTTCTTGTTCTAGTACGTAGCGAACAAGTCTACTGTCAGTGTCCCCCATTGTCAGAATATGTCGTGTAGGACCACCACATTTATTTCCCATTCGTGGCTGACTGGGAATCTGCAGCTGAGATTGTGCACAGTACTCCCAGGAGTCTAGGAGTAGCTCTAGGTGGGTGGACATCTGCATCGAGCCCTGTTGACATCAATGGGATATTAAGCATGTATTAAGTAGATGCTCAATTTTCAAGTTCTTTGCTGAATCAAGGTCACACAGGAAATTGTGGCAGAGCTGGGAATCAAATCCAGATGACTTGAGGCCTCTCTATGCTTCAGTTTCCCACCTGTACAATGAGGATACGATTATCCTATATTATAGGGTGTTGTGAGGACAAGTTGCTTATATTTTGTGAAATGCTGTGAGGAGCAGTAAGAGGCTGTGCAAGTAGATAGTGATTTATGTACAGCTGATGATTTTTAAAGCACTTTATGACCACTGAGTCATACCTATCCTTTCATATGTTTAGACAGCCAAGGTGGGTGAGGTAATATCTTTTATTGGACCAACTTCTCTTGTTGAAAGAGACAAGTTTCTGAGTTTACAGAGCTCTTCTTCAGGTCTGCATGAGCTCAAAAGCTTCTCTCTCTTACCAGCAGAATTGGTCCAGTAAAAGATATTACTTCACCCACCTTGTCTTTCTACTATCCTGGAACTGACAGCTCAACCCTACTGCAGGCTTGCATACATTTGATAGTTACCATTATCCCTACATGAATATTTCTCTACATTTGACCATTTTCTACTGATATTTCCTCAGTCCTGGATTAGCACTTGTACATTCCCTGTGCTTAATTTCACTGCTCCCCCACCAAAAGTATTCAGCAATCCCATCTGCTATATATTCATATAGTTGAAAGCACTTGCTTAATATATTTAGTCTCCCACTCTTTACCCATAGAAATTTTTAAATAGAAACAGAGGGCTTTTTTGTAGGCCCATATAACTCTGAATTAAATATTAATAAAGGTGATTTCATAGAAATAGGCACATTATGGAATTAAACTCCATGACCTAAAAACCACTAACAAAAATATTCTGGACAGTGAATTATGCATTTTCATGAACATTTCCAAAGGATTTATAGAACAAGTTACAGACAGAGAGAGTCTCTTTTTAGTCATAGACCCGGTCTACACTTAATTTTGCGATTCGGCGGCAGTCGATGGGAGATATGCAAGTGACGTAAATCACTTGTCTATCTCTCATTGACTTTGCGGCATCTGCTCCGCGCGGCGTCCCCACTGCGCTGCGTCGAAGGGAGCAGTGCTCCCTTCAACGCAGCGCTACGCCACTTACCGGGGTGGTTTTCCTCCGTCCCTTGCTGGATCGACTGAGTGGGTCTACTCAGACTGCTCAATCGATCCAGAGCAATCGATCTGTAGACCCAGCCAAAGTTCTCAATCCTTCAGTGATGTGCAGAGGCAGTCCCTATACCAAACTCCACTGATTTTAATGGGATTCTGTGTGCATGTTACGGTTTGCTCTTTGGAGGTCCTGAATGTGCAAAAACTAATGTCACTGACAGTAGCGGTGAGTGACATAGACTGAAGGTAAACCAAGAGGAAACTAGATTCTAGTAAATAACCAATTTCTCATTAATCAAGAGGCTGATTTCCCCCCCTTAATTATGTCAAGTAGTGTCCTACTCTGAATATTTTCTTTGGTGAATGTAACTCTTTTTTAAGCTAGGTACTTTCCCAGCCTAGCAAGGGAGAGAAAAAAAAAGGAACTCTATGCAATGGGTACTGCACATGCATAGCATGCAAATTTAAAAGGGTCAGAACTTGGTCAGATTAAAAGCTGGATTTCACTTGAAGAGTTATATTTGTACCAAATTTCAATTTTTTACTGCTAGCCCTTTTTCCTTACGAGAGTTCACAAAAAAGTTACAAGAATTTTTTAAATAATGAGAAAAGGCATCCCCCCCTTTACTCAGAAATAGCAGAAGTGTGTTTGTTTAACCTTTCAAAACAAACAGAAAAAAGCATCACTGGTTCTCTTCACTCAAAAACTAAAGTCAACAAAAACATATGTTGACTTACAGCCACCGCAGTAGTGGCTGACATCCACAATATCCTCCTGGGGTCAGTGGAGTGCATCCTCACCAGGTGCACTTCCACAGACCTAAGAGGGGCAGTGTGGGGAGCTGAAGCACCCATCTCTCAGCTCCCTGCTGGGAGCCCCACAGGCTGGCTCCCAGGGAGCCGTCCCCCCAACTCCTCATTCTTGCTGGGGGCCAGCCCTGAGTTCCTTCCCTCCCTGTTCCCCATTGGAGCCAGGGGAAGTCGCCAGGGGCTTCCCTCCTTCCCATTCTCAGAGGGAAGCAGTCCAGAACTTGTCACCCCTGAGGAGTGGGGTCCAGCTACCCCAGCTTCTCACTTCCTCCCCGCCCCCTGCCAGGAGCCAGGCAGCCTCTCATGGATCAGCCGTGACATTGACAAGGCTGCCGGCTTCCGACTGACATTTATCATCTTATATTGTGTACTTTGAGACATGGCATGTATCTCACTACAGAATTACATTTTATTCTAGAAGGCTATTTGCCTAAAAGGAGGAATGAAGACTCCTAAATGGTCCTAGTCCACCAGGAAGCTAGTACATGGATAGTGTACACAGATATATGTACATCGCACACTACATACAAACTATTAAACAGATATTGGCATAATCCATATTAAATTAACTGCCCGCGTAGGCGCTTGGTGAGTGTTGCAGGCCATAGTTTGAAGCAAACCACTTTAAGTGGAAGGCTAATACAATCAGTTGTCTCTTAGCTGTTTTCTGCTTGAACTTCCTTCTTTTTGGGCTGTTTCATTCTCACAAGATATTAACTTTTAACACTATGACAAATCAGACCTAGATCAATTACTGGGATTATAGGTTTTTCTTTAGTGGAGAAGGCTAAGTAGTGTCTCATGACATTTCAGTTTTATATTAAAGCTGGGAGCACCTCTATGTAGCACCTGGTAAATCAGAAAAGTTAATCTGTTACTTAACAATCATAACCATCTTTGGTGTTAATAACTACGCATGGTATATTAAATAGCCTCCTTACACCAACAGAGCAATGACATTGCAACTTAAGTCTGCCACCCACCCATTTACTCTTCCTTTTGGGGTTTTTTAAAGTAAAGGTTCTTGTACAGTACGAGCTTAAGGGGGCTGAATAGCAGCTTGTAAATGTTTTACTGAGACGTCTCACAAGCAGAGTAGAAATTAGGCCAGCTCAGATCTAGGCTGGGAGAATTCCAAGGGAAAGACACACAAAGCTGCATCCGGTAGTGCTGCTGTGTGTGTTTGTATGGCACCTAACACAAAGGGGCCCCAGGCACCATTGCAATGCAACTGATAAACAATAACATTATTGCTATGCTAGAGCGTTAGTTCAAAGAAGAATGTGTGGCTGAAGCTGCCATCTCTAGGGCGTGATGGAAAGCCTTCATTCAAAGCACCTGCAGCTGTTACAGATTTGTCAGTGCCTTCTGTTGTGATTGGGGCTTCAACGCTGCTGCATAGCTGAATTGCAAATATTCTTTATGTCCCAAATTTCCTCTGTAGCTTTTTATTACATGATTCTTTACTCTTTCCCTAACCATTGTTCTGGTGGCTACACTCAGGTGGTCATGGGTAAATGATCTCTAGAGATGGACTATATATTGCCTTTAAAAAAGATTGGGGTACTTTGGCATTAAAGACACTTATTTCAAAATAAACATGTTCACCATTGTACAAAACAGAGGACAGCAAAGTCCTTGCTCACAGGAGCATCCAAACTAAACAGATTGCCAAAACAATTCAGACTCAAAAGCGGCAGTGTTTTGCTCTGGTTCAAGACCTGGTAGGTTGTTGGTGGGTTAAACAGATATATTTAAAAGAATTGATGATCATGGTGCCATGACTAGGTGTCGTGATGCTGAGCAAGGCATCACCTATCTTTTAGGTACCTACAAAATTCACAGGAATATTGTCACAACCCACAGACTAAGTTAGGTACCTAAGCCCAACCCCTCCCATGGAGATAGATGTCTAGCTGTGCTTGCAATCCATCAACTGAGGGAAAATAGGCATTCGGCTACCTAAGTTGTGAGTGGGGCCCAAAACAAAACCACTAGGGAGAAGAGGAAGAGGAGGCCCTTCCTTATAATTAAATATTAATTTGAGCTAGAGAAAGAGTGGGACTGACTCTGTAGCCTAGTAGTGGGAGACATGGACAACCTATTCACTCTCTCCTTTTTGGCAAGGAGTGTCTCACGCATCCTATTCCCTACACTAAACATTAGCCTCTTCCTCCTCCTGACCCCCCAGTTGTTTTGTGTGAACTTGCTGGAGGGGCCTTATGCAGGAGCTGGACTCTGAGCATGCCAACCGGATCAGGTCCCCCTAGATGAGTTAGTCAATCGAATGCCCATCTTTCCCAGGTTGTGATTCTCTCTGTAGCCTAGCTCAGACACAGGTGCCCTGACACCTAGAGGGAGGCAGCAGTACAGATGCCCAGAGACTAAAACATACAGCCCCAGGGAACTTTTACTGCAAAAACTGAGATACTGAGTGAGTTTAGGCACCTACATGGTTAGGTGGCAGCCAAACAGTTTTGTGGCTTGCAGTGTCACCTAAAGATGGAATTTAGGCACCCAAGTGCCTTCATGGACGGCACCTCTTTGTCCTTAGCATGCAGACTAAGTTATCCAACTTTAACTGTTTATCTGTATTTTGAGTAACTCTTTGCAACATTTCCTTTGGGGCCGCTGGTCTGATCATGGAGGCATGATTCTGAGTGGTACTGTACAGAAGAAGGAAAAGGGTGGGCTGGCTGGCATGGAAAGAAATGCATTTTTGTAATCTCTCCTTGGAAGGGACCAGCATCTTGAATAAACATAGTTGTGATATTTTTGCAGCACTGGATACTGGAGGTGGTGAATAAAGAGGACAGGAAACTTCTAGAAATGGTGAGAAGTACCTACTAACTCTTTTTCATCCTGACTGTTTAATTCACCATTGCTAAACTTGGTACTGCTGGTGTTTTGGCTTCTTGCCAGCAGAATATCCTAACTTTTTTCAGTACTTATAAATTTGGCATTATGTTGGTACTGTCACAATACAGGGGAAATAGTAGATCATTGACATATCCTTTTAAGTGTAATCTGGCTATTAAACTCTTTGTATAGGCAGCCAATTTTTGTTTACCCTACTGCTCCCAGAATAGGACTTGGCCAGCCAACTACAGCTGTTTATAGGAAATGACTTTGAGACACATGAAGGATATGATATAATGGGTAGACAGTAGACTTTCCCAGTACAGAAGTGTTTATGTGAAGAATGGAGGAAGAACATTTAAGCTGTGACTAAATCAAGCTACCTTTACAATATCCAGGTCTTGTTTCGTATCATCTTCCCTTCATGACAAATTCTGGAAACAGTGAGAGTCAATTAGACTCAATTACTAATTATACATGGTAGAAACAAACTTTCAGCAACATCAGGAGGGGAGAAAAAATATCTTTTGAGAACAAGAGCTACAGTCAAAGAGGGTATTTGACAGAAATAACTCAGCTCCTGAGAAAGTGGATCAGCTAATAGCTTGGTGACTAGCTACTAAAGGAAGACTACAGTAAGATGTGACACGGGGAAGCACAGAACACCATTACTTACATGAAAAATATACATTAACAAAATGAAGTAAGGAACTAGTTATGCAGGATAAGGAGGAAAATGAACTGATGCTAAATTTAAAGAGATACTTTTTAAAAAATGTAATTCATGATTTTGGGTGTCCAACTTAAACTTCTGAACAGGGCCTGATGGGTGCTCAGAACTTTCTGAAAAAATCAAGACCTTCTAAGGTGTCAAGTTGGTCACCCAAAACATCCTGAAATAATACAAGGAAACAAATAAACAGATAAATTGAGAAGGCAGAGTGAGCAGTAACACGGTGAAGAGGCAGAAGTGCAATAATGATTTAAATTATTTGGGACATTTTAATAGCTTTTCTATTCTATGGGCTTGATCCTGAAAGATAAAGTTAAGCATATGTTTAAATGCTTTGCTGGATTGGCGCCAGAGTGCTTAACACCTTGCAGATCAAGCTCTGTTATCAAATGTTCCAATTCCTTCGGAATAACCCCATCTTGCCTTGGTCTGCTTTCTAGAAATAAGCATCAGGACCTACTGTAATTTTTCTATCCCTCTTTTCTGTTCCCCAGCCAAGCTTTTCACTTACAATTAATGGAGTACTTGTGTCAATGAAGCATGAGATTAGAAGGAAAAAAAAAGGTATGAAAATCAGAAATTCCAAAACAGTCTGGCCTGACTAACTATAATAGTCAGTGGTGTTAGATCTACTTAATGTCTTAACTCACAGATGAAAACAAATAAAAATAATGCTGAGATTCCATTTTTCTTCTGGAAATTCAATTTTAGTGGTCACCAAGGTGCCAGATTAACAGCACTGGAATCTAAAGCTCTGCCTACAGAACAGACCTGAAAAAAGGAAATGTAGTGGCCATGCAAACCTCTCCCCATACTGCCACACCTCTGACCTGGAACATAACCTATAGGTGGCCAGGGAAGAGGTTTGTTCAGTCTATGTCCCAACAATCCTTTTGACTATTTGGCTCTATTTTTGCTGAGATCAGGAGAAGACCAATTGCTTTGTGAACACAAAATGAAACTACCTCTTTCATGGTGACTATCGGTTGGCAGACAGTACTCACCTCTCTCTGCTAGATTTGAAACTGTGCTGCAGTGCTTAGAAGCCCATTCGTAATCACCTAATCCATCTACCACCCAGTCGATATAGTCTCTGTTTAATTAGAGGATACAATTTTGGGAAGTGATCATTTCCAATAAAGTTTGCATGTACCAATATTAATTCCACACGAATTTGGCATCATTTATTGTAGAAACAAATTGATACAACACAGCTTTAACATACTTCCATAGTAAGACAACATGACACTTCAATGCAAACCAAAACAAATAATTTTAAAGCTGGTAAAGAGGCAGTTGCCATTTCCTAGAAATGAGGTCAGTCAGACTCCACTGGAGCACCAGTAGGCAGGTGAGCCAGGTTTCTCTTTTTGTATTGGTAGTAGGTGGAAAAAACACAGCAAAATGTCCCTCACCAACCTGCTCCACTCCAGGAATCTTTGGCGTGTTTTTTTTTTACCTGCTGTATGTAGTGACTACTCTAAGTGGGTGATTTTCAATCACCCATTCCTTCTAGACTATCATTTTCACTCATAATTTCCCTGGTCCTGGTTTAATTGGGTGTGTAGCATCCAAGTGTACATTTACAGTAAGAATGATCCAAGTGTGAAATTCCATACTAATAGCACAATTCTCTCCAACTCAGAACAGCAAGAGCCTGGGGCAACTTCCAAAATGAAGTTGCACTGATTCATTTCCCACTATCACTGCTTTTTAATCTGTGAGCAAGTCAAGAGTAGGGCTAAAGACCTAAAAAACATTCTCTCTCTGCACTGGTTTCGTTTTAGTACATTTCCACTGGCAATTTTACATATATTGACATGAGTAGAATTTGAGAGTTCCATTGCTTTGATTGCTTATTGTCATGACAAAAAAAAAAAAAGGTCAAATGAAAAAATTGTTTTAATACAAACACCCAGCCGTTCTGCTTCTAGTGCAGTCTTCACATTGCTTAGAGTTCAAACCATAGCAACATACTCCTTTGTCTATGTACAGACCACTGAAAGTATGGTGTGTCAATATCGTACCCTACTGTGTTCATCTCAGATGTAAGCTGCTTGTTGCAAATTTAATTTCTGATTACTCTGTGTGTTGTGAATCCATGTTCTTGAACATGGAACGTTCATTTACATTTGCATGTTGGAAACGTATATAGTAGATAGAATAGAGCCCTGTAACACCAATTAAAATATTGGTAAAAAGTAAAATGCAATAAAAACCTCTAGAAAACCCAGAAGTTCCTGGAGATTAAAATTGTAGAAGAATGTCCACTTCATCATGAAAATTAAAAAAGGCTGCATATTACATACCATTCTTTACATTCCATTCCTCCTCTCAACACCACAGACAATCCTGTCTCTTTTCCTTTGTCCTGTCAATGATAGACTCCTCCTACCCGTTTTAATTCAGAAAATATTAAGAAGTGGCGGAAAATGGGGCCTAGCACATTGATTTAAAATTCTACGTTTCAGATCATGTATCTGATATCAAGTCCTAGCATAACACTATTCTACTAGAGCTAAGTAATTTCTTGTTACCGAAATAACATGCATGCACTGTCAAGTGACTTCCAGTACAAAGATAAAATGGTTAAACTGAAAAGCTTTTGTAGCTTTCTGGGCATCAATATGAAAGGCACTTTTCAGGTCACATGACTCTAGAACAGTGATTCAGTATAGCCTTGATATCTCAATAGCTCCTTCAGTTTCTGTGCAAGTGGCGACCATTGAGTGCCCAGTCCTGCACTTCTCCACTGCCAAATAGTGCAAAAAAAATTGCTCCAAATAAATTAATAGAAGCAGCAATGTAGAAAACAGTCTGCCATTCTCCCACAGTATTCTGCCAAGAGAAAAAGAAAAGCAATCAGTTTACACCATACCATCTTAGAATGAAGTGTTACTAAAAAGACATTCTCCTCATCCTCTCTCTTTTCAAATGAAAATTCTATACAGTGCAGTTTCATGTTGACATCAAAAGCATTACTAACACAAAAGGTCAACTTAAATAGCAATATGAGTCAAGTACATTTTAAAAACATGCAATTTACAAAGATATTCTAACATCACTGTGATAAAGCCTGGCCCACTCAGTTTGTGATTAAACAAAGTGAGAGAAGGTCCTAACGTATAGTTTCAAAATTGTATTTGGGCTAAACCAAAGCATGGAGAATGTCAGCCTAATAGAAAGGACTATTTAGTTTTCAGAGCAGCAGAAAACTTTCCTATGCTTTACTGGTAATCAGTTTTATTATTTGTTATTATGTTATTATTCCAGACATGAGTTTTATGTCAATATTGCAGCCATGGACTGATTTTGGTCCACAGAGGAGTGAAGGGCTGTCACTGAAAGCAGGGTGAAAGTTTGTAGTCTAAAATAAAGTCTAGGATGCATGAATGGCATTGGCTAACTCTTTTCTAAAAAATAAAAAACCACTGAGGTTTATGTGTATGTAGATGTTTTTAAGGTTAAAAAGCCATTTTAAAATAGCAAGTGATTATTCAAACAAGCTTGCTAAGTGTCTTTACCAGTAACGAAAGGAGAAGGGTAGCTGAATGAGAATGTATTAATATAGGCTAAACCGCGTAAGAGAATTTGGTTAAGCTGTCTAAACAAAGCCGATCTGTTTGGACCCTCAGCATTAAATACGGCTTCAGTGTTTTTAAGACAATGGTTGGAGCAGTTTAGCAGTAGGTGACTCAATTTGCCATTTGAACTAGTAAAATCACTTATCCCACCTGCCCTCGCTGAAGTATTTAAAAATAATTCTACCAATAATTCTAAAAGAAAAGGCTTTTCCTTATGTACATGATAGTTTCTCATTTTATGACTAAATAGTGGTGGGAACAACAAGTCTCACAATGGGTATCTAATTCAAGTCTCTGAGGAACAGTAAAGTGTTTTATAATATACACTAAAATCCTAGGATACACGTTACAAATATATTTGAACACAGTTCCTTTGCTTACCTGACAAGGCTTTTAATTCAGGATTCAAACGCTATCATTCTGTCATAACTAACCAAGGTAGTGTTTGCTTCAGACTGTTAACATGTTAAAACCATAACGGTCTTGTTATAGTAATCTGTACAAGTATACCTGATAGCTAACATGTGAACAACTGACGTGGTAAAATACGTACACCGTTTCTTTGTTAGTGAAGTGTTGGCCTAAGTCATTGGCAGCCAAATAGCTAAAAGTCCTACGCAGCTCTTTGAAATGCAATCTCACATTTCACTGCCAGTATTACAGCCACAAGATAAAAGCTAGGGCATAGAACTTTATCACAACCCAAAACTAAGACTGGCCCAAACAGAACATCCCAAGTTCTTTCTTTACATAAAATAGCATCTCAGAATGGAGAATGTCCATTACAGGACATATGACATTTCATCCGTGAAACAACAAACAAGTAGTCTTACCTGATGAGTCAGGCTTTTTCCAATGACTGGCCCCACCATTCCTGGGATAGTGGCAAATGAATTTGTGATTCCGAGCAGGATCCCAGCATACCTGAAGAAGAAATTGTTCACACTGCTTATTTATTTATTTTTTAATTGGTGAAACTGCTCTTTAGAGGAGCCAAACGAGCTTGAGTTGTAGTCTCATTGGATCATATGACCTAAACAAAGTCAAGACAAGTTAGTACTTGCATGAGAATAGCTCCCTTTTATTTATTTTCAGAGCAACTCCGTGTCACCTTAGTATGAATTACTGGTTTAGGAGCTTCATGCTAGCTGGTTATATGGTTGTCACCTTTTAGCTAGGCCAAAACCGAAGTGAACTGGCCAGAGTCCTGCCCAGCCTCTTACACCAAACCATGCCTTCTTTGGGTATGCCACAGCCAATTTGCCTAGGATGGATTCATTGGAGAGGTGAGGAGAAAAAGGGGGTAGGAGGTGATGGTGGTAGCGTGTGCAGCATGACAGGACGATGTGTGGGGACAGAGAAAGACGACGCAGATGCCACTGTTAATAAGATAGGAAGCATTAAGGATTTCCCCATTTACCTTTTATTGCAAAGCCTAAGTTCCACCGACACAGGCCTTTAGAACACATGCTCCATTTGTTCCCTTCAGACTTATATAGGTTATGGCTGTAGCATGCAAATGGTGGGTGGCTTTAACTGAGGCCACCCATGTTCTTGGTCACCACACCCACTTTTGCAGGTCCACATGCAGACAATTGGATCTCTCTGGGATCCCAGGGTATGCTGCTTTCAACACACAGCAGCAGTCTTATTTAGATGATGACTTGCTCTGTGATCTTGAGAAACTCACTTAGCCTCTCTGAGCATCAGTTTCTCCTCTCTGTGCCTGTAAAATGAATATATGTACCTCTTATAGGGGTCTTGCAAGGTATATTGATACCATGTTTGCAAAATGCTAAAGCAGAGCATTAAAGCAAGTCAGTGGCACAAGTGAGACTAGAACTAGAAATTTTAGGCTTCCAGTTCAGAGCCTAAATCATTAGACTGCGGATCCCAGAAACTGAAAGGGGTAACAGGGCAGGATTTGCAGGCTGGGTTTGCTGCCCAGAGAACCCATATAAAAACATTGAGAACGGCCATGAGCTAATAAAAGGCAAAAGGAGATATTCCCAATAGCTGTATTGGTTTAACTCACTGTTTAACACTCACGGGATGAAATCCTGGCTCCCCCCGATTTCAATTGCAGAGCTCCTATTGACTTCAGTACTTCACCCCCCAGAACCTATAGCCTTCTTGAAGAGATATTCATAGCCCTGCTATTTTACTTACTGAAGCAGGAGAATCCAGAAGGAAACTCACAGGAGGGCCTGTAAAAGGCGATGATGCATATGTACAATCAGATAGGATTAGCAGCATATTTGAATAAATCATTTACATGGGAGCTACAAATTCAAGCATCAAGTCTATTGGCTGATTTTTCTTTAAAGTCAGACTTACCAGCCCTTATCAAGGCAGTGCACTACACTTTAAAGTAAAGTTCAAAATTTTTATTAAAGTGATACTTTATTTCTTTTAAATAAGGCATGTATTTATACTCCTTTGGTAACCTGAAAGTGCATAAAAATTAATAGGGCTTTATGAAGCTGACTGCCCAAGTATAAAAGCCTCTAGGGGCAGATAAGTGTATTACAAGACTCCTTAAAATGTTTAAGCACTGCAACAATATTAATATGCACTTTCAAAGCTCATTTCGGCCCCAGAGAAGCATTTGCAACTCATTCCTGGCTAAATGTCTTGCATTATTAGTGTTCCTGACATGGATCATGTACATGATAATACAGTCTGATGCAGATAACTATGGTGCAACTCCCTGCACAAGGTGAAGACTCCAATGTGAAACAGAAAGCTAAAAAATATGGCAAATCTGCAAAGCAAGACAGTCCAACAGTTGACAAAGCTCTTCTTTAACATCGAAGGGGATGAATGACTACAATGGACTCTCTGATAAACTAAGAGGCAGAATGAGGAGCACAATTCAAGATACATGATGTGTTCAGCACACCAGAGTGCCATGGGAACAATATGATGGCTTTATGAGGAGTGAGATACTAAGAATAATCATCATGAAGGAAATATATTACTGTAGTCATTTTGGGAAAGAAGCCAGAAGTGAATGCTTTTTCCCCCCTGATAATTTTGCCCCCTTCCCAAAAATTTTAAATGAATAATGGTAAGAGACATCTACATTTTTATATTACATTTCATGTTTCCTGCTTGGGCATGAACATTTTTGTTCATTTATGGAAATATTTCCTTGCAACTTAAATTTAAATAGTTTGGCTTAAGGGGTTGGCGGGGAAGTGGGGGAGATGGAAACTGGGACTGACTAGGCAAAAAGATTGAAAGGACCAGGATCTGATAGGTGGGGGGTTGACGGATTGGATGAGGAGCTGGTGGAGGGGGAAGAGTCTGGGCAAGGACAAGAGGACTGACAGCCATAGGGGCAGGCAGAAGGAGGTGATGAGGGTAAGGAGACAAATCTGGTGAGAAGCTGGGGTGTAGGTGGTCAAATACATTTGGGATGGAAACTCCAGAGAAGTGAGACTAAGACCTGCTGGGCAAGAGAGACTGGGAACAGAAGCCTGAGGAATGGAGACTGGGGCTGGCTAGGTGAGGAAGTGGGACTTGGACAAGGAGCCAGAGGTGCGGAAAAGACAGGACTGGGACAGGTTGGCAGAGATAGGGTGAAAAGGGGGAAAAAACGAGCAACAGAGTCTGTACCTATTACAGCGCCCCCCTTCCCTGTGCTTAGAATGGAACCCAAGACATCCTAAGTCTAATCGTTCCTCTGCTCTCAGCAAATTATCTGTGAAGCCCATTTACATCCCTCTCTAATGCTAGTCCACGCAGAGGACAACAACCTACTATTATTCTTAGTTACTCTATTAACTCAAGCGCCAGATATCTGTGTGGTGGATCTAACATTTCCATCCTGTTGGTGTTTTTTTCAGTTTACTTTTTTTTTTTTTTTTTTTAAAGTTTAGGAAGTTACACACAAAACTATGATAAAAACATCAAGGTTGCTAAATCAAGCACTCAAAACTTTGACAAAGCTAGAATTAAGGCTAACCTTGTGTGTATGCATTATAATACAGTCTTTAATTATATGATTGCATAATATTTTTTGCATAGGTCTTCTGCGTCATTCATTGCAAAGGATGGCCCCACTCTGGGGATAAATCAGGATTGTGTAGGGAAGGAGATTTGTCTCCAGGACCCCTGCCTCATTTGTTGTAAAAGTTGGAAAGTGTGCAAACAGCATCACTGAAATCTTTCTCCAATGGTGAACTATGGAGCTGGCTTGAGGAGTTTGACATGCAGCACAAAATGCTGCATATCACCTGATTTCATTTTGAACAAAAACACCTAGATTAATCTTTTGTTTAAAATGAAGGAAATTTCAGGAAAACAATGTGTCTGAACACCTCTGACAATTCATTCGCCACTTTGGAATGACAGATGAAGTACATCTTTGAACAACAGTAGTGCTCCACTAAAGAGGCCACCAGTCTACAGCATATCGTCTTTATAAACATGAATAATTAAGGATGACCCCAACAGAATCTAAGTCTCACCCTGCTGATGATTTAGAAGAAGACAAAAGTGTGGGGAAAAACAAAACTGTGCGGCATATTGTTGGAGAGGAAATTCCTTCCTGACATCTGCAAATAATCAGATGGTGCAAAGCAAGCAGAAATCAGTCAAAAGTCCCCAATGTGGGGAATCACCAGTAGGGACAAATTGACCGAGCTGTCTCAGCTTGCCTCCCCTGAACTGCCAGCACATGGGGTGGGGAGGGAAGAGTGACCAGAGTCTGGCTATGGTTCCTGCGGCAGACATAGGAATAGAAAGTAAAACTATCAGGCTCTCAGTACAGTGCTCAAACCATTACACCACAGCTCCCTGAAGCTGGGGGATCAGACAGGGGACGCAAGCTAGAGCAGCCCCTTCTATTCACCACCCTCCTACTTTGCTGTGCCCAGATCCGACACAGCAAAGAATTTGCCCTGGTAAGTGTACCAATCCTGTACTTCACCAGGGTTCTGTGCACGAGGGTAAATCAAACAGAGCTGAATATTTTTCCAACAGCTAAACCCAGGCCTTTTAGGAAGGAGAGAGATCTGTCAGGCTCCGGCCTTGTACAAGGCCAAAGAAACAGATATTAGAATCTAGCCTTCTCTTTTGAAGAAATTACATGATTACTGAAAACGACTGTACATAAGGATTGATCTGCTCATAGCGAGTCATTATATACTGCCTGCTTATGACACACGAACAGCTGACCAATTTATACAGCACGCTTTTCAAATGCAAATAACTTCTCAACGGTTGCAATGCTTCACCACTGTTAACAGTAACCCTACATGGAACACCCTACTCAGCTTTCATGTCACTTAACGCTGAAGATCATCAGAATATCACCTGTATTAAAAACAGCTTTAGCAATACTTACGATGGTGCTATGTCCAGGTGGTTTATGCCAAAGCCAGATGTACAACAGCCTCCTAGTGCTGTTGATATGGTTAGGAATGCAACAGCCAATGTGTAGTCGCAGCCTATGAATCCAGCTGCTACTAAAAATACTGCAGGTCCAATCATTCCTTAAAAACAACAACAAAATTATTTAGAAACCTCCAGACTCTCACCACCACAGAGATGCTTAAACGTTATTTATCATACAAAGAACATAAGACTAAGTTTTTACTTTGGTGTATTTTCTGTATTACTACTGCCACCTAGTGCACAAAACATAGCATGGTACTAGTTAAATTAAAACAGGGATTTACAATTTTATAGCTCCGTCAGAAGAGAATCCAGGAGATCTATGCTACATGAGCCCACTGAAGTCCATGCTGGTTGCAAATAGGAGAGCAAGCTAATCTAATCAGATCAGGTCACTTTTACATATATACTGATAAAATTAATCTAGGCTGCCCTAGCAGATAAAATGGGCCAAGACTAGAGCTGGGTGAGTAAGTTATACAAATTGCACACTTTTCTTTTGATGAACGGAGCCTGACTTCTGCAAGTGTATTCATTATTTGTAATTGTGCAGACAGATGATTTGAACAACTTTCAGCTGGCGGGGTGTTTGTGGGCTGTTTAGTTTGACTATGCACTAACAGAACTGGGATGGTCACTTAAGCCACATTTCTGCTCCCTTAGTAGGCGACAAACTTTTTAAGACAGAAGAATAATGAACAACAAAAGGTGAATAATGAATACTGATGTTTGGTCACAAATACCCCAATTCAAATGCAAATACAGGTCTTCATATGGAGAAGAGTCATTCCCCAACCCTTTATGTGACCAGGCAGAAACCCAGTTGCATGAATATTTACAAACAACAGATAAGGATGGGTATAAGTGAACCAAACTACCATTCACATTCAAAGATATGTGCGCAAATGCTTTTGGTCTTCAAGAAATTCTATATGTGATTACTCAAAACAGTCTTGAGCTTTGCAAACAATCAGATACAGTGCAGGAATAAGATTATGAAGTCTGTAGGGAGGTTCAGACATTATTCACCATGTAAGTACACTAATGGAACAGCTTGTTATTACAAGACATTACCTTAGGGTGCCCCGTCCATAGCCCGTGGGTCATACACAGCCCACCAGGGCATTTCATAATGCCTGTGGCCTGCTTCAAAACAATATACTAATGGCTGATTCATTGGTATTGTGTCATCAGGCTTACATCATTTTAGTTTAGTTGTCTCCCCTTCACTGTTTTTTTTCCATTTTCTATCATTCTGATACACTTTATGCACTGATTTCTTTATTTGTTTTTAAATAGACAATACCGTACACAGAAACAACCTACCTAAATACATATGAAACAGAATCTGTTTGGCCCAGACAAGGTTGTGCTTAGGTTTATGTGGCCCTCCTGCAGAGTAAGGTTGGGCACCATTGTTTCAACTAGTGGCCCCACATGCTCCTCAAAAATGTTAGCTGCAGAAAATTTTGATGCAGTATTTTGTCATAGCTCTTTGCAATAGGTACGTTTTGGAGTGTCCTAGGAGGTTGGTCTCATGCAACTAAGACACAAGATTCTGATTTATGGAGAGTTTTGTCACTGTACTGATATGCCACAACACTTGGATACTGAAAATATGGCAGGTAGTTTTTAAAAAAAGCCAAAATGTATGCTCTAGAAATACATTTGTAAACTCTGAATCCTTCCTTGCCCTCTTTATGGCAAATGGATGTGCTTTGAGTTTTGTTAGCCTGGATTTCAAAGTGTTCTGTCAGAATTTTCTATCAGATTAATTAATTAGCTGTTCTCTCATTTACAGGCATGTAAAAAAATTATAATTAATAAAGATTATCTTGGGCATAGGTGACTAAAGTCAGCCAGATATTGCAACCTTGGAAATACCAAGGTAAGTTTGTGACAACCACTTTCTATCATTCTAAACTGCACTGAATTACAGATAGTGATTTACGAGTTTAAGGGCTTGTCTACGCTTTACAGCGTTGCAGAGGTGCAGCTTAGTGAAGACGGTATCTATGGGCACTCCACCTTCCTGAGAGATGGTAGCAGCCCTTCCGTCAACATAGTGCTATCTACACCAGTTCAGTTAGTGTAACTGTGTCGCTCAGTGGTGTGGAATTTTTATATCCTTGAACAACATAGTTATACTGACAAAAGTTTGTATTGTAGACCAGGGCTAAGTCTCTCTGACTTTTAATGGTTCCCTCAGTCACTTAGGTGACTGAAAATTTCACCCTTTGATGCAAGTACTGTAAAAGAAATCTCTTCTCCAGCAGAACCGGTTTCTTTGAGAAAGGATGACAAAAGTTGCTTTAAATAAACATCTTCATCTTTGCTCGTTAGAAGACAATATATAGGACTATATATAAACCTTTTTTTCCTCAGAAGACATGTCAGTGCACATCTCTGGAAAAACAGCATCTCTGGAAAAACTTTTTTTAGCAAAAAAAGTGCCACATATAGGGCACAGCTACACTAGAGCGTTTAAGCGGTGCAGCTGCACTGATGAAGCTGCATTGCAGTCAGTTCTTTAATGTAGTTGCTCTAAGCTGATGGGGGGAGAGCTCTCCTGTCAGTTTAATACCCCAGTCTTCGTAAGCGGCAATATCTATGTTGGCAGGAGAAGCTCTCCCACAGATACAGTGCTGTCCACACCAGCACTTATGTTGGTGTAACTTATGTCACTTGGGGGTTTATTCACATCTCTGAGCCACATAAGCTATGCTGACAAACTGTAGTGTAGCCACAGCCTTAATTCGTTCAGTCATGTACATGTAATGTACCCTCAACAGTGAGGCAGACAAAAGTTTGGCAAATTTTAAGTTTAGAAGTCTTCTAAACACCCTTCTTAACGCAAACATCACTGAAGACAATAAGCACATCCAGTAGCTGAACTAATGTGTAAACATTTGCAGCTCACCTTTTAAGAACAGAATATGCACTTAAAATAGGAAAAGAGACTTTGATTTTTAAGCTAAACACAGAAAGACAAGGTGAACCCAGCTAATGTGGCCAACACATGATATGTGCATGTCAAACTTAAGACACATAGGAACAGTAGGAACTAACTGAATACTAATGTTTATTCCATCAAACACACACGTCTTGTGTATGTACAACTTGTCTTCTGCTTGTACCCCGACTCCCAGAAACCACCAAGATCAATAGCATTGAAGAACAGCACAAACACATACCTGAACTGATGGCAGACCATTTGTAAGGAGCCAAACTTATGATGCCTAACTTTTCCCTAATCAGGCACTATTAAGTGCTCTAAACTCAAGAAAAAGCACGCACGTTTTTAATCTAATTTACCTACCTATTAGGGTGAATGTTTTGCGTACACACACAGTGGAAAAGTTCCATTTTTCCCTTAAGCAATCAGCAATTTGACCAGTCACAATTATAAACACCCAACAGCCAAAATAAGGCAGTGCAGATAAAAGCCCATTCTGGAGAGAAGACAAAAAGGCGGTTAGTTAAAATACTGAAATAAAAATAAAATATTCTGAAAAAGGACTTGTTTTGCAGTGATAAGATAATTAACTCTACTAAAAATGTCAAGGGAGCAAACAGAATAGCCATCAGATCTTTTGTAAGACACTCAGATATCTGGTGATAAGGTAGGCAAATCATTACACTTTTTATATAATTATTTTATTAAATGTATAGAATGCATGAGTGCATGAATACTGCCCAAGGCCGCCATACACAGTCAGTCTGATAAGTGTTCCATTTAAGAAAAATGGGCTTGGTGATAATGGTCAGATGAAAACCAACAACTCAATTTAAAGGACAAAAGAGAAAAGAAGAAGAAAAAAAACCCTCTATATAATCAGGTTAACATACACCAAATGGCCAAGTGTCCGTGCAGAGTTCTAGAAGTATTCGTTTCAAACAGGAGGGGTTATCAGTTGGATTGCTGGGATAAGTCACAATTCTTAATATTAACAAAAATTTTGGAAGTGATATTAAACCTCATGGTTCTGCGTTTAAGCCAATATCTAACAATTAGAGATCCAGAGGAGACTTAATACGGAGGGTGGGGTTGTCCGATTATCCCACATCTGCTTTTTGTGGGATTTCTTATCCCCTATGGCAATTCCTACATTCCTAAAATAAGCCTATTAGAAAGGCCCAGTACAGTGTTGCCACTAAGTCAATTGCAACACTGACTTCCACAGAAGCAGGATTGGGTCCTTAGTGCATCCTGCACTATTCCACATGGTTTTGTCTGATGTTGAAATCCTCTACACTACTCAACTGTGTTATATGGGTCAACCTTCTTGCCTTTCCATTTAACCTGATAGCTGATTATCTGTAGTGGCAGTGTAACTTGCAAGCTCCTGACGTATTCTGACTTGAAGAGCTGTTTTGATGTCCACTGGATGGGGTACATCTCTTAGACATTAACAAAGTGATACGCATAAAAATATTGCTTTGTACGTTTATTGTTATATTACCCATTAAATGTAAAATAAATCAGGGAACCAGAGAAACTTCTGTATGACGTTTAATTTTAAATCAGAGCTTACTGTTATATTTGAAACTAAATATCCCAAGCAAATTTTATCATAACAGGATTCCTCCTGCTCAACACTTAAAGATGCTGTCCACTCATTTTTAAAATTCTGCTTTTAAGAGTAATAAGTAAAAATACCTAAAAACAGGAGACAGATTCAGCAATAAAGATCCCCCTTTGAAGTGCCTTTCAAATATCTATCAGCATTTTAACAAATTCCCTTTTATTAATTAATCTGATCCTGGAATAGCACTGACACTGGTAGGTTATAAAGCTGTGACAGCGCTGCATTTTAAATGTTAATGTAATTCCTACAGAGAGCGAGGCAATAGGCTAACACAACACTCTTATGCAAGTATGCACTCTTTATGCCCCCCCCCCCCTTTTTTTTTAATGTCAAACATGCAGCAGCCTGAAGTCAACTTGCTCTAAAAAATGCCAGGGAAACAGGAAAGCTGTACTCCACACAGTACTTGCTAACATTTAAGCAACAGTGTTTTACAAAGTAGCAGAATTAAAGAATTAAGTAGTGGACACCTCTGTCATGGGCTTGCCCATATGTTCCCTAATACAGCACATTGAAGATTTCAGCCAACAGCTCCTGAGTCTTCTGATTCAACCGCCTGTCTTAAATAGGTGGGACACTACATAACATGCTTTCCTAGCTCTCATTTAACTCTGAGCCCCTCTGAATTTGTTCCCTACCTTCTTCTCCTGGCCAATATTTCAATGGTGTGGTAGGAACTCTCTTTTTAATACAAGCACCACAGTCAAGTGGCTTGAATGCTTGTCTAGCAATCTGAATACTTGGGTACCAGGCTCAGCCCTGACCTGCTATGTGAACATGGGCAAGCCACTGCACCTGTTTCCTGTCTCTCTCATCTGTTTAGACTCTGAGGGAGATTTTCAAAAGGTGCCTGGCTCCCATTTGTGGCTTTGAAAATTTCCCTCTGTAAGGAAAGCAGACCTCAATCACAGCTGGGACCTCTAGGTGCTACTGTAATACAAATAAATTATATCTAAATTAGATTTTCCTTTTGTTCAACTTCAGACAGTCAACCTTGTTTTAAGATGTGGCTTTTTTCCCTTTCATATCATCCTCATTTAAATAGTTATGCAGCATAAGCAAATTTCCCCCTTACACACACACTTTCAGGCTAAACAATTTCAATCATTTTCTTTTATGTCCTGTCATTGTATTCCTGAATTATTCTACATTTTTGGACTTCAGCTGGGCTGTAGCTCAGCTAACTCTTATTTACATTACAACAATCATCTGTATTTTACTTCTGCTGAGAAAGGAAAAAAGGAAAAGAAATACCATGTTTTAAAAGGGATCCCATCAGATAAAAAAAATTGCCTAGATTTCAAAGAAAAAAAAGAGTTAAAACAAGTTTAAGAACATAAGAATGGCCATACTGGGTTAGACCAATGGTCCATCTAGCCCAGTATCCTGTCTTCCGACAGTGGCCAATGCCAGCAGCGTCAGAGGGAATGAACAGCTTCAGATACCATACCTGCACCCCAATATTTTTGGGTTTTACCATTTCTCCCCATCCCCTGCTTTATTATTTTTCCTTTTAAATTACAGCTTTGTTTTGGTTGTTGCCAGGTGGAATACCCATCACTCCCTGCCCTCCCCCTCTCCACAACCAGCCAAACCAAAAAACCCAATCCCACCTCAAAGACACACTGCCTATACTGGGGAAACTATGAAACTGACTGACAAAGCACTGACAAATGCACAAGGAAAATAAAGTAAAAAAATTCAAAGAAAATTTATTTCCCCACTTATTTTCCAGTTACAGTAATCTTAGATGTTCTAGTAATAGGTAAAAAATTCCAACAGAAAAAAGTGATTTGGAAGTTGATGTTCCTATATGTAGGTACTCTAGCACAGAAAATATTTCAGTGTAGACAGGAGCTCAGATGTATCCCTTTAGTCCTGGAGATATACATTTCATTAAATAATACTACACTATTTCCTAACTGCACATGTATCCTCCTCTTGTTCTTTGAATTTATGCCACTTTTAGTACACTGACTCTTCCTTCTTCTCGACTGTTAAGTCATGAGAAGTATTTATTTAGGAATTCTGTTTTCCCCCCTTCCCTGTTCCACTGTGCTCCTACTTTGTCCTTTTCGTTTATAAAATTCTTTGCCAGACCAAAAACAAATGAATAATGGAGCGACAACACCGTGAAATTAAACAATGTTAGTACCTATGGAATAATTCAGTGGATATCAGCAGGTTAAATTCAATGTGCAGATATAGAGATGACATGTCAGTGACAATCTGGGATGGAATTCAAGCATCCTGACTGAGTACCCTGTTCCAAACAAAACACCAGACTGTTTCACCATTCTGCTATACAGCGAAAAACTAGTCATGAACTATAAGAGGAAATGGATTGGAATATTTGTTTTATCTCACCTCTTGTGCATCAAACCGCAAAATCTCCTTCATGTACGTAGGCAATAAGGTGAGAAGAGTATAGAAAGTCCAGTTATAAGAAAAGTGTGCTACAACAATAGCCCAGAGCGGAAGGGATTTCAGCATGGGTTCCCATGGTACAGACTTCTGAGTAGAAAGCTAAGAAAATGGAGGGGAATAATCAGGAAAACTCATAGGAATATTTTTTTCTAGATATTTTGAACCTTACCTAAATCTGATTATTTTGCATTTTAAAGAGCATATTCAAAGTCAGCCTGAACCTTTTGGTGCATTACTTACAATAACTAGCAAAAAAGGAGCTAAACAAAACTTGTTAGGAAGCAAATGGAAAGTCAGAAGTCTATTATGGAGTCAATTCCATTAATTATGATGTATTTTATGCCTTTTTTATTTAAAAAGTCAATGCAGCTGAAACCCTACTGAAATCAATAATAGAAGTGAGTTTATTCTCTCGGTTACTTTAAACAGGTACGTAAGCAAAACCCTTACTTTTTTCTGTATTCAGGTTTCACTGAAGATGCATTAAAAACATATAGGACAAGAAAAAGTGTTGCTCTATTCAGTGTATTGCAAACTGACAATAATTTTAAATAGTTTTAGAATCAAATTTTTTCTGAATGTTCGTCCTTCTGTAACCACTCAATTGCTCCCTCCTTCCACTATCAACAATAACAGACCTTAAAATCACCCCTCAAACAAGAATGAACTGACTTTTTCTTATTCTGAGATCCTGAGCGTAAGCTTGGATCTCAGTTGAAAGTAACAGACTGTTAGGATATACCACTTGTATATCTTGTAATTAATAATCATTATAGTGTGTTCATGTTCTCAATTACGTGTAAGTGTTCCTGTATGCACCCAAATCACTTATCAAATGTGACATCATATGCCAACATACCAAAGGAAGCTTTTTAAAAAAAATGTCAAACACTGATCTTCATGTTTCATTTTAGTGACCTGCAAATAAGAGCCAAGCCTTTCTTTTTTTAAATCCACTTTAGTATGAAGTATTTTTTGTTAATCATGGTATCTTTTATGCCGAATTAGACACAGAAGCAAATCAATTCCTAGAATCTGCATTTCCCAATTATGCTCCTTTAATTATACATACCCTACACTGTCCAGGCAGAAGAAGGTATGTTGAAATGCAAACCAATGCATTAACAGGAGACCCATGTTGCTAGAATCGGGATAGCATGCACCTATCTGCATTGTCATATTGCATTAATCTTTTGGGGGGATTTACAAAATTAACATGGATACACATTACTTTTTGATTAAATATATTGAAGTGTAAACTTTCCTTTGTCAGGCTTCTCTCTTTACATGACTAATGAGTGACTGTTTCTCAAGGATCTAACTGTGCAATATCTTCACATCCTTCATTTTATTTGAATGCTTTTTTCTTTTTTTTAGTTTAATCAGTTGATTCAGATTAAGAATGTTTATGTAAGCTTCAATATTTCCTTCAGCATTATGGCGGGTCCTGTCCCTCAGTTGCTCCTGCTTTTAATTAAATAAGAAAAGCTGCATCAAAGCTACACACCTGATCTTTAAGGGAAGAAAGAATATATTCCCTTTCAGTGGGAGAGATTCTCCTGTGAGTTTCTGGAGTATCACTCACCAACCAGATCCAGAAGAAGAACCATAATACTCCAAGTGCACCTTTCAATGAAAATAAATAAAGCTGCACATTAAATTGAAAAAAGCCCCCAGATACATCTCAGATACAAACATTTAGCAAATAAAAATGGTATTAGAATATTTGGGCCATACTCTACCCTCATAGCAACAGTCCCTTAGCTGTAGGTGAGGACAGAGTATGGACCTTACTATTTAATGTGAGCAAGGACTGAGCATGGAGACTTCTTCAAAGTGACCTTATTTGCAGTAAAGGTCAATATGAATTTGTCAGTCCCTTCCATGGAACAGATACAGGACAAGGGATCTGGATGATACAGGAAGGAAGGAACAAATATATATATCATTTTAATCTAAAAAATACACACAATACAGTTATGAAAAGCCCAAAGGATTGTAGAACATCTATTTTTTAAATTAAAAATAATAAACTAGGGCTTTGTTCAAAAAGGTTTTTAACAACAATAATGTTGGCAGAGGCAGCAATAAATACTACATTATAAACTACTGACAATGGTTTCTGGGATGGAACAACAGGAGACCATTGCAGTACTACTCAATTGTTTTTGTTTGCATATAATTAAAAATGGTCTCCTCTTTCCTCTACTTTACCCAAGTTTTTCTGCTTTGAACCCTTTTCTTTGCCTGGAGGTTAGGGCTGGTTTTGTTTTTTAGGAACATGAAATCAGGAGCTGTTTAATACTTCATAATTTAGCCATAGGAAGCCCTTGTGGATCACTATTTTTGTAAAGTAGGGTAAAGTGCTTCTCGATTTCCCATGACATAAAACGTCACTGCATCAGCAGCGCCAGAATATTGACAAGCCCATCTTGCAGTCCTCTGGTAGGAAAGGAAAGTCCTCTGGTAGGCAAAAGGAAAGCTTCACGAGGTGAGTACGTTTAGAATTTAAAAACACCTAAATACTTACCAAATATGTAGAACACATAGATCCAGTTCATGTAGTAGCAAATTAAGCCAGACAATGGAAGAGAGACAACTGTTCCTAGTTGTGTACCTAGAAGAAAAGTTTGAAATGACACACTGAAACCCATTTACACCTTTAAGTGGTGGATGGAATTACCAGTGGGATTTTGTTGTTGCTGCACTGATTTATCCATAAGGAAGTATGCAGATAAATATTTTCACCACCACTAGAGGGCTGTCATTTCAACTAAGGGAACAACAACAAAATGCAACAGTAGCAACTGCTTTGGCAGAATGAGAAAATGGCATTGCAAAGCCTCATAACATCCAATGATACCAATGAAAGAACTACAAAAGTGAGTGAGGAACACAGGTGAGTTCTTGTCTTGTTACAGACTTCTGACAGATCTTTGGTGAGCTCCAAATGTGAAATGGAGGCATACTAAAAACACAGTTCTACTCTGAAAAGCGACAGCATAAAAAGAAGTGCACCTTTCTTACTCAAATTTAAGGTATCTTATCCAGCACAGTTCCTGCCCATAGGGCTGGCATTTTAGAGCCTGATTCTCCTCTCACTTATACACCTAGCTTATGCCACTGTAACTTCACTAACTTTTTTGGACTCTATCTACTCTAAAAAAATTCTCTCTTTTTACTCTTGCCTGTGACTTTCTTTCCTCCTTGATTCCTGAATATTTTAGTTTATTTACTATACAGCATAATTTTCAGTAAATTATTGAATCAACTTGTATAACATAACTCTGTCAAAATGTTTAAGGACCGCAGAGACAAGGTGTACTACACACTGGACTTTCATGTGTGGAGCAGATAGTAAGGAGAATCTTTATCTTTTATTATGGGCTATTTTCTTAAGCATTATCCCAAATAGACATTTGAGAACAGATACTGAAACAATAAACAGCAACTCCCACAATAAGGATAAATTATTTTTTTAACATGGTACATGACTAGTTTAAAAAATTGTATAATCCTGTTATCAATCTGGACATTGCATTGTCTTTCACCTGCAGTTGAAATGCTAAGGAGCTTGCTGCGTTCCAGAGGCGGAGCCCAAGATGACCACATGGCATACATAGCGGGAAAGGTAACACCCTGGAAAACAGTTTTTTATTCTGTTGAAAAATATTGTAATTCCAGAATTATCTACTCAAACTTTTGTGTGTGAATTAAATCATATACTTCAAAACAGCAGCACAACCTATTAGTCTCATGAATCAATGAGAAGCTGTTTGACAAAAAAATGCACGTGAGAGGCACATGGCACAGTTAGGCAGAATTTAATTTCTTGCTTGTTTTTGACTCTCCAGCTGAATATGCTTTATGGATGAAGAAGATGCAAAAATACAAATAAAAACTTTCTTTTTAACCCTTGACTTCTCATAAATTAGAAGAACAAAACTATTTTGATACAGCAAATTACTCTAATTTGGATTAAGGGTTAACATAAAACAATTTGGTGAAAGGGGCCCCAATTCACACCCTAACTAGGCAACTGATTATAAACCAAGAGTAGGGTGGATTTTTTTTTTTTTTAAAGAAAAAGTTGTTCAGCAAGAGTAGAAGTAAAATTAAGCAGCCATCCGCAGAAAACATCCCATCCAGTTACCCATGACAATGACCCTCATAAGACCCTGTTTCTGTGGAGAATTATATTATGAGCTCTTCAGAAAAGTATTTTCACATTTTAAGGCAAAGAAAACAATTACCTCGCCAAGCCCCTCCAAGGCTCTAACTGCTATGAGGTATCCAACCCCCAAGTCTGCCGCTAAGGGGGTGAACAAAGTGAAGACAGCAGTACACAGGATGCCGAATCCCAGCAACAGCTTCCCTCCTACTTTACTTGCAAGATATCCACCAGGAATCTGTGTAATGATGTAGCCGTAGAAAAAGGAACCAAGGATCCATCCTTGAGTATCTGCATCCCAAGAATACTTTTTCCCCTGAAGAAAAAAGAAAAGGGCTTAACTAACACTCTCTCTGCATAATACTTCATATCACACGAAGAATGTAATTAAACCATGGTTCATTATTTAGCCCTAGATGGCTAAACTCTGAGGGTCTCACTGCATTTCATCTTGGCTTTTACTCAGGCAGACAGTTCTTGGAATAGAGGTAGCCTGAAGCCAGTCAAAATGCAAAGAGATGAAAGGAAAGTAGAGGGGAAACGAAAAGACTAGGAAGTGTATAGAGGGAAGGAAAAGCAGCAGAGGGAAAAGCAGACAGATGTATATGGGAACAGCAAGGCTATGCAAGGGAAGAATGTGATTACATCAAATTCAAGAGGAGACAGAGATGCACTAGTGTGTGTGGGAGAGAGAGAGATCAGACTAGCATGATGGGCAGACAACCTTAGCAGAAGGCTGGAGGACAGAATGGTAAAAGCAGAGAGAGAGGTGAAGTTTACAGTTATAAAGGTAAGAAATGGAAGAGCACTGACAGATGCAGAAGTGGTGGTTTTGGAGAGCATGAGACATAGAAATTCTGAATCAATTATTTCTGAGCATCCAAGTGCGTGTCAAGCATCTCACAGAAACAAGGCGAGACCTATCCTTTCTCCAAACAGCTTATAATCTAAATTCAGATATGACTCAACAAGCAAGTCCTAAATGAGCCAAAAAGGTGGAAAAGGACAGTCAGGATGAATTTTACATTAACAAGATGCACAACTGCCTGTTAAGACATGTGCACATCTTCATGGGCCCTGAACTTTATATTTTTTAAAATCATCAACTCATTTCTCATAGGTCATATAATAAAGTTTCTAGGAAGAGCTTCAGTGAAGAAAGATAGCTTGGCAAACAGGTGTTCTAGGGGAGAATGGTAAAAAGAACAGACATGGAAGAGACTTGGAAACAAGAAAAAAGTCAATATATTTCTTAGAAACAGATCAGGGAAGTTACTTTCAAAGGTCGGAGAAGGGGGGGGAGAAAGAGGATGGATATGAACGACAAATCAGGATCGTAAATGAGATCACAAGTGAAGAGATAAAGAATATTATGTATGCAGTAAAGATGTAATGAAACTTGTCCCTTTCATCAAAACAAAATTTCATACAGTCAAGACTCTGAAAAACAGACTCTCTTAATAATATAGCAGAGACAATAAGTTCTCAATTGCTCTGACAACAGATACAACAGGAAATAATCCACTTCTCACCACACAATTCAGAGTGAGTCATATTAGACCTACAAAGTCAGTGTAGTGATTTTGCAAAGTACAGTTTAGAAAGGATGCAATACAGTCTGTCTCTTAGGACAGCACCACACTTTTCATCTAAATGTCTTAGTTCTCAGAACAGCTCTAAAAGTGCCAGTCTGTATTCTGAAGTTTGCTTTCAAAAAAGCCCAAACCAATAAAACAGCAAGCACACCGCTTCCCTACTGGTACTAGAGCAGTTAAACTTGAAACTCAGAGTACATTGTTAAAAATATCATCAGATATTTTAGAAAACATATATTAAATCCTACCGTTGTATTCCGAGGGATGTTTAGGGCAGAAGAATGTTCTGGACACACCTTGGAAGTTGTATTCTTTGCTAAACTTTCATTAGTTTCTACCATGTCTACCAGAGCAACGCTTAGATTCACACGTAAGGCATACAGGAGGAATAATCCAAAAAAGGCCAGAAGTGCTAAATTGTAGCGAGCGGAACAGCATGCAGGCACTGAAACGACAGATATTTTACAAAGTTATGTGCTGCCAAAAAGGATTAAAAGCACTTTTAGTCAGGCTAACTTAGATACTAATGCATAAAAAATAACCAGAAAACAAGTTTACCCATCCTGAAAGACATTTTAGATACTGAAGCTATGTCTTCATTGATGGCGGCAAATTCGCTGCTTTCAGATTGATTCAGAAATCAACATATTAAGACCACCTTTTCAAGTGGCACAGCGTTCTGTCAATGGGAACGCGGTTTCTGTCGGTGCAGTGCAGTGAAGACGGTGCACAGAACAGAAGCAGAGAAGTTGATGGGAGTTACGCAAGATTTTTGCATAGCTTGTGTAACTCCTGTCAACTGTTGCTGAATCTTGGAGGTAAGCATAGACGGCCTGAGTGATTGGGCAGGGGTGGGAAGAGAAGTTTTTTTAAATCTAGTTCCCTGCTTACATGCGAACCATACAAGTGTAGTAACTCTCCTACATGTATTAGTGACTGTTAAGAGCATAAATATCTATCGATCAAAGGACTGACCTCAAGTATAAATATGGTACCTGGTTTTTAGAAGGAGGATGTAGCAGTATGGTTACAGTGGTTTAAAGAAGTCTTCTGAAACATTGTTATTCAAATTGAAATTTCACAATCAGAAAACAAGATTAGTGGCAAGTATGTTATACACTTGAAAATGTGCAAGGTAGCCTGCTTCCCTTTGTGCCTTAAGTAAGAGATATTCCCTAAAGTGATGATGTAGAATGGCCACTGTCTCGCTTGCTGGATTGGTGGGAGGGGAAGGGAGGTTATTATATTATTTAACATCAATGTCAAAATCATAGTAATTCATGTGAGATATGCCATGTCAGGTACTGTTAGAAAGGCTATAATATGCCAAGTAAGATGATTGTGTTTATGCTCATGTGTTATATGTGTAATGGAAGTTATGGATATGGTTGATATATCTGTATTTCAAATTGTGCTGTCTGGGCCACACCACAGACAGGACGGCTGCAGCAATAGCCTGCTTAATGGCCCATGAAGAAATTCACAGGTACAAGGGACCCAGGGAGAGAAGCCAGGGATATACCTGATGAGTCATCAGGACTTACTTATGTGACTCTGGACTCCATTTTGGTTCCTGTAAAATTCCACAAGCAGCAGGGAAAAAAGCCAAAGGATCTAAAAGGCAGCTGCACCCACATCCATTTTGTCTTTAGTCTCCAGCCTGCCTCTGGATCAACTCATCTATAACGGAACTGAAGCTGTGAAACAAAGGACTGAGACCCATCCAGATACTGGATGTATATATGTACATAAGCCTGCAAATGCCACAATTCTTCTAGAAACCTGATGTATATGGACTTTCAAATCAATTGTATTTGTCTGATTGCCTTAACCCTTTAATATTTCTCTTATAGTTTGTTTGTTTCTTTTTATAATAAACCTTTAGTTTTATCTACTAAAGGATTGGCTGGCAGCATGATATTTTGGGTATCCAAACTTATATTGATCTGGTACTGTGGCTGATCCTTTGGGGTCAGGACAAACCTTTTTGGTAAAGAGCATAGAGTTTTAAATAACTGGTCTCTTTACTGGACCTAGTGACTGATTGGGAGCCAGAGACTGGAATGCAGTAAAGGGGGCTGTGTATATTTTTATTCTGGCTTCTTGATAACTGATGTGGGGAATCAGAAGCACTGTTTGTGGATGATTGGGAAGTATGACTTCAGTGTCATCCACCAGTGCTGGGAGAATCAGCTCTCCCTTGTACAGCCTGCCCTGACCTTGGCATTTTCAGGTGGCTACCCTAGGCATGGACAAGTCACAGCCACCATGGGGGTTCCACATTTGTCACATAGCTTCCAGGACAAATTTTGCTCTCGATGTTTACTTTATCAGTAACAAGATGAGATTTCTAACTCTCAGTTGAAATCAGCCTTGGATCTGGAAGTCAAATTGGGTTCTGTCTTGCACATCTCCAGCACTAATAGCATCATCAACAGAATTGAAAACATGACCCAGGAAAGTCCAGTTCACATTATCGGCGCTGATGGGACTGAAGAGTAGTAAAAATGTATTTTTGGATCAGTAAAGTGAACAGATCCGACAATTACACATGGAAAAAATCTGATCCTCTCCTTCACAGCTAGGGAGATATCTCCAGCAGCTCAAACAGTGCAACTCCTACACACTGGTTAGGAAAAATTTTGTAGCCCTGTGCACTATGGAAATTGGGGACCCCTCCACCTTCCTTAAGCTAGACAGAGCATGTACAGTTTGTACATATGAGAATATTGCCATTACTAATTAGATTGAAAATGTTAAAAATATAGTAATATTAATAAATCTAGAACATTTAATTTCAATAAACATGGCAATTTGGATTTTAAAAAATAAGTTGAATTTATACCTCCTGCCAAAATCATTCACATTCAAAAGCATGGCCATTAGGCCAGAACAAGGACTAATCAATCATACAAAGAATGGGGAATACAAGTATGGGTTGACAATCAACGGTGGTGTGTGGCTAGACCTTCAAAGCAACATTTGCAGAACTATAAGTAACAGAGAAAGAACAGGCTACTTAAACCTGCTTACTCAAAAAACAATGGATTATAGTAGTGAAAAGCTAAAATTATACTATGGGTATGACACAAAGAAAATTTGCTCTGCAAACGTATCAGGGCACACTACTCTGTGGGCAGCATCTAGTATGATAAGACAGGCAAATCAAAGGAAAACGTAACAGGGAAATATAATGCTCTTTTGCTAGAGGAATCTGAACTGATGCCCAAGGCTTATAAACAGAAGTTTCAAGGAGTTAAAAAAAAAAAAAAAAAAAAAGAATTATGCTGAATTTGTAAAAGGTTGTAAGACAATAGGATTTCCACTACTGAGTGGACTCTGGAGCTAATGGAAATTTTATCAACAGTGCACTTAAAATGTAAGTATATACTGGTGACCATTACTTCAAAATGATGCATCCGTGTATACTGATCAATTCTTTTTCTGCATGTTAAAAATGTAAGTGACAAAAGAAAAACCTAAAACTACTGTGCAAAAGATCAACACAGGTCCATCTTTACCAGAATGTAATAATTCTGAAAAATCTTGTTTAACAGTATTTAAAAGAGGCACTTTCATTTTTAAGTGACAGCAAGGGGGACAATTGAGATTTATTGGGTGCTTAAAATTCAGGGAGTAGTCAGTATGCAAAACTAGCCAAGCAACTTTATCCTTCCTCAAGTTGCTTTGGAAGCAATAGTTCCTTAATGTAAATTGATTGATCATGATAGTTTTCAAAGAATGAGTACAAGTACGGCTAAATCTGTTTGGACAACATGGTTAATGCTCTGTACATACATATGCTAAACAAATGATAGTAACAGAAGCCTCACATTTTCATGATCTAACACTTCATTCAAAATGTAGGTTGATTGCAATTTCTATTACTCTTCCTTTAGAAATGACATCTGGAAAATGAATGCACTATACAAAAATCTAGGAAATTAAAATGAGGGAACCTAATAAACATATGGCTCCACCACAGTTTTAAGTTGTAAACTGCTCACGACATATTTTGCTTAACAGATAGATCAACATGTAGATGCATTATTTGCGAATGCTCGATCAGATAGTCAAAGCACAGAAAACTCAAGACTTATTAAGATGTATCTCCCTCTCCTCACCACATTTTAAAAATAATTAAAAAGGAAGAACACAAACTAACAAAGAAATCCACTGCAGAGTCCAATGGAGGGACACAAGGTTCAATTCCTCACCTTGAACAGTGCCTTCAGCTCCTACTTCTCTTGCTTTCAAACCCATGCTTTCTTGTCTTTTTGTTAGAACTGTAAAAAGTCTTTTTTTTCCTCCCTTCCCTTTTTTTAAATAGTAAAAGTCTGCACTGAAAGTTAAGGATGTTGTTCTATTATATTTGCTCTTGTGGGCGAGGTGAGCCACTCACTAGGCTATGGCACATTGTGCAAGCTTAAGAATGTATTGCTTTAACAACTGACAAATAGAAAGCCACAACTTGCAGCAAGCCTATATCCCACGCCTGTCTGCTACTCTTGTGAGCACCATGCTTGTTTCTATACACCCCTTATTCCCCAAAAGCTGTAAAGCAACTACCAATCCTCCTTCATGTTCCTCCTCACAACTAACTTCTACCATGATTTCTGGGGAATATTGTCAGCTGGTAATAGTATTCCTCATTTGTCTCCATTAGCAAGCAAGCAAACCTCCCTCCTCTGCTCCCAATATATCCACTGTGTGCCTACAAGTTGTCTTCACAGTTCAGCTATTAAAAGACATAGTTGTATTAGTGTTATTAGAACTGTTTCAAAATTTTAGTTTTAAAATGTTCAAAATTGAAACAAAACATTGTCAGACCTAAACATGTTGTTCAACCCAAAACAATCTCTCTTCCATTTTCTGAAAATTGCCAACAAACTATAAAAAAAATATGGTTTTTGTCCAGTTGTTAACTTCCTCCTCTCTTGAAATCTATTTGTTTGCTTTTTCCACCAATTAGTATTTACAGTCCAAGACCCTGATCCTGCAAAGACTTATGCATATACTTAACTTTAAGTCAACAGGACCAGCCCTATACTTAAAATTACACACAGGAGTAAATAAGTCTTTACAGGATCAGGGACCAAAATTGCATACTCTTTGGTGCAGAGATGGTCTTCAACCATATGCTTAGACAATGCCTAACATAAAAGCTGGGGCCTCTAATGTGTTATGATAACATACATTTTAAATAAAACTGAGAAAGTTACGAGAACGCTGGCTCACAGGGGCGGCATGGAATGATTTCTCCCGCCTCGATCTTTAAGCTGACCTGTGTTCTCGCCTTCACTTGCCCTCCTGGTTTTCCTTCCCCTGTACGCACGCCCCCCCCAACACACAGCAAGTAGCGCACAGAGGACCACGGACGCAGGTGAAGACGCACACGGCAAGGGTGGGGCAATGTGCAGAAACAAGGGTTCCGTTTCGGACGGGAAACCCCGACAACGACGCGCGCCGCTGCGGGGACATGCCAGCGAGACCTCTGGCAGGCCGGCGGACGAGCACGGCCCCGCGTGAGCCGGGGCTCCAGCCACGCCCGTGACCCTCAGCGCACGGAGGGGGCGGTTCAGAAGAGGAGCCCGGGCCCCTCCGCAGAGACAGCCTTGGCCAGGCGCCTGAGCCGGGCCGAGCGCCCGACGGTGCCCCGGGGAGCGGCCAGCCCGGGACACCCGGCCCGGCTGCCACAGGGATGCCCTGGCGCGGGGCCCGGCGGGCAGGTGCTCGGGGGCGGGACACGCCGCTTCTCGGGCGGGCGGCGGCGGAGCAGGCTCAGGGTGACCCCCCGGCAGGGCTGCACCGCCAGGACCCCCGGCCGGCCGGGGCCGAGCCGCCCCCGCCCAGCCTTGCCGGGCGCTCCGGCCCCTGCCTCCCGCGCTCTCCCGGGGCCCGGCTCGGGCCGGGGGCTCGGGTGCCATGGCAACGCGGGAGCGCGCCCGGGAGCGCGGCTGGGCGCGGCGCCGGGAACCCAGCCTTCCCCGCCGGCTCTCACCCGTGCCGCGCTGGGACTCGCCCAGCAGCGGGGTGCGGTCCGCCGCGTCCTCCTCCTCCTCGGGCTCCGCCTCGCCGCCCGCCGGGGCCCGCATGCCGCCCAGCGTCAGCCAGGCCGTAGCCACCGCGAAGTGGACCCGGGTCCCGCTCCCGGCCAGGGCGCCGCATCCGCAGCCAGCCCGGCGGCTCTGCCGCCCAGCGGCAGCGGCCACGTGACTGCGGCAGGGCGGAAGTGGCCTCCGCCGCGACATCGCTCCAGCTCGCCCTCCGCCGCCATCTTCGGTGCTGGCAGCAACTCGGGCGGGGGGGGGGGTCACAGAGTCCCTCCCTCAGGGCAGAGGCCGGGGCCGTCTCGCTCGGGCCCTTTGCGAGCGTGTCTCCTCTTCCGGCCCGAGGGGACGCGTGTTTCACGGGGCGATGGGGGGTTGAAATTTGCAAGGCACCCCTACGTTTAGGGGCACGAGGGGACCTAAATCCCAGCACCTCGCCCCATCCGACCCGCAGGCGCCGCCGCAGCCCGTCCCCAGCGGAGTGCAGTTGTAGGGGGACGCCAGCTTATGCTCTGTTTTATTGCCTGTGTTTCATACGTAACTCAGATGCCTAACTGAGGGAAATAAGGGACAGCCCCTGAAAACTGCCAGACAATCTTACCTGGCAGAGCCCCCCTTTTAAGGCCTCAACTCCCACCGCGCGTATCCACTAAGCAGCTAGAGCGAAGCCTTTGCGCTGTTTTCCCCACTCCGGGCTTGTCTACACTGGTGCTTAGGCGGGGAAACGTTTGCCGCTCAGGGGTGTGTCAACCCCCCCCAACTGAGCAACTTAATTTTGCCGGCATAAATGGCAGTGTAGCCACACTTTGTGGCAGGAGAGGCTCTCCCTCAGACATAATAAGACCATCTAAACCAGGGGAGGTAGCTGTGTTGGCAGGAGAGCTCTCCCACCAAGGTAGCGCTGTCTATACTAGAGGGATGTTTTCTTCACAGGCCGGAGTGACAAAAGCTTTGCTGGCATAAGCGCCAGTGTAGACAAACCCTAACTCAAAAATAGTTTGGCATAATTTTATTTAAATCCCACTGATAAATTCATTTTGATTTAGGTTTGATAAGTACATTACCTTTGCAATACCAGCTTCAATAGCTTCCACTTGATCTCTCAGCAACAGCATGGCCTGATCTGCTCTAGAAATTTACGTTGGTATACTTATGTTCCTAGCTATACTTACAACATAGCAAGACCTAACCCTCGGTGTAGAATTCTTCTGTCAACCTTTTGGGTAGATGGCTTACATATTAACAGGAGAACTGCTCCCCAGTCAGCGTAAGTACATTTAAGTATACTTAAAATACTACAGTGGCGCAGCTGCAGCATTTTAAGTGTAGACATAGCGGCTTGGTCTACACTACAAACTTACGTTGGTATAACTATGTCACTCGGGTGTAGAAAATCCACATCCCTGAGCAATGTAGTTATACTGACCTAACCCCTCAGTGTAGACAGTTCTATGTTGATGGGAGGGGTTCTTCCCTCAACATAGCTACTGCCTCTCAGGGAGATGAGAAACTCTCCTATTGAAGTCTATTCTCAGGAAGAAATGTGCTTAAATTGTAGCAAGGACAGTTTAGGTTAGACATTAGGAAAAACTTCCTAAGGGCTTTTCTACACTGATGCTTGTTAGAAATAACCAAACAGGTTGTCCCTGGGGCAGACTGGGGAGACAGAACCCTTTATTGCCTGCTTGTTCCACCTCGATGTCGCAAGTGAGCAATGAGGGGGTTACTTTACAATTCTTTTATCCATAACAGTATGTAAATGTATACATTTCCAGCAACTCCCCATAGACCCTTATTTGGTTACATTGACACCTATAAAATGAATATTAACAACTGCAGAATGAATACAATTGTCCTGTTTGTTGTTACAGGATTACCATACAGAGGTGAGGCACATCACCTTAAAACCTATAAATTTTACACTAACATTCTTTGAAGTAAAGGTATGCCAGGAGAGCAAATACTTACTAAAGAACAACAATACAGAAATCATTCAAGTGCTGAATACTGTTGCAGATGCAGGACATCACTCTTGGTGGGAAACACTATTGGGGTGGTTGCCTTCTGGAACTGGTATGCTAAATATAATGGTTCACCCCATTGTGGTGATCAGTGGAATCCAACTGGCTTTATTAGTAAAGCCTTGTCTACACTAGTGCTTATGCCTGCAAAATTTTTGTCATTCAGGGGTGTGAAAAAACAATCCCCGAGTGACGTAAGTTTTGCCGGCATAGGTGCTTGTGTGGACAGCGCTATGTTGGTGTGAGCTACCACCACTCGTTTAGATGCTTTTATTATGTCAGCTACAAAAGTGCTCTAAGTTTTAAGTGTAGACTAGTCCTAAGCATAATAGTTTTGGCTTGCTGGATGAAAAGAGACTATAAGATCTGAGGCCTTGTTCTTTTTGGCTAAACAGCAGCAGCCATAAGCTAAGAATCATGATTTTAATACTTGCTTTCTGTTATGTTCACTAGGCTAAAAATCTTCTTCTAAATTAACAATAGAACTGTCTTCTAGCAAAAACAGCAAACAGAATCCATCATTTGTGGTCAGGTAGCCAGATCTGCCTTGTCAAAGTCAAAATTCTGCTTTTGTAAACCACATGCCTAATAGGGAGATATCTCTTTAAGAGATCTCTTTTTGGGGTGGGGTGCGGGGTAGGAGTGTATTGTGTCTGAGTCATTGTTCCTATTGGGTTCCAAGAAGTGGGCGGGCCCAAGTTGTTCAGGGGACAACTAATGAAAAACAGGAATGGGTTTGGGGATCGAAGGGTCAAACGCAAGGGAACCTGAAGGGGACAACAAGCGGAGAACCCCAGACAGCGCCCACGGCTCCTCAAAGGTGTTTAGGGAGCCACTGGATGCAGCCCAGTCTGAGTCATTGTAGCTAGCCAGATTTAGCACTCCACATCCAGAAGTTTTTGTGGTGTGGTAGTTTTTGGGCATGCTCCAATAGGTTCCCTTTTGCTGGGGTCATCTCCATGAGGGCAAGCCGTCAGGGCAGCTGCTTTACAAAAAGCGTGAGTGGGAGTAGCTGAGCCCCCGGCTGTTTTCCCTAACTCTGAAGCATTCTGCAGCAGGGTATTTTTAAAATCTGTATATTTAACTGGTTGGTTAATCAGTTAGCTGACTGGCTAACAGGGATTTCAGCAGAGGAGGAGGAAGAGTCTGCCTGGATTCCAGCTGAAGAGTCCTACAAGCAAGTGAAGGGAAGATGTTGATTTTGACTAGGCAGACTATAGACATGATGATTAAAGACTCCAACTGAGACTCAAGTGAACTCAGCCTAAGCTTTTGGGAACTCTTTCTCCTCACTCTGTTTCTGTGGAGACTGAGCTGTTTCAATTTCATTTTTTCCTTTATTTATGTTTTATGGAGAACTGTGAAGATAATGTATGTGGATTATAAAATAGCCATGCTAAGTTGTAAAAATTAAGTTATTGTTATTTATTATGTCTCTTAATCATAAGACTTACAATATTTTTACTTAATTCCTTTTTCCTTTTTGTTCTTTTTGGGTCTTGACTGTGGGGCGATTGACCCTGTGCAATCCTTGCTGAAAATCCATAAAGACTGAATTCTGGGTCTCCATTTGCTTTTCCACGGGAGCTGAGTTTTTTTAGGCACTGGAGGAGGGCAATGAAGTGAACTCTAGCCCACCCAAAGGTTAAACATTCAATAGTTGAATCACTCTCAGGATCCACGTCCATCATAATCGCACTTGCAATCAACAGAGAACTTTCGATCCTGGAATCAGAGGCTCCAGGACTCAACAATTCAGCACCAAGTTTTGTGCCAGAATCAGACTCCAGCACCAACAAGCCTGACAAACCCAAATCAACATCCTCACTAGTTAAGGAAGGCTCAGAAATGAAAGTTGCAGAACCAGCCACAGATTGTTCACTAGGAACATGGTCAAATGTCACGTTTCAAGAAATGTTGCAGACCACTTGCACTTTTTCTGATCCGGTTTTTCATGGGCTTGCTGCTTGCACTTTTGAGAGCCACTCTTGTGCCTGTAGGCACTCAGGGTGGAAATCACAGCTGACGGCAAGAATTCATCTACCAAGCTCTTCACAAGTGGTTGTGAGGTTTGGAATGACTGTGATAGCGTGTGGAACTTTCTAAAAAATATCTCTTGGAAACTGAGAGAAATCAGGCCAAAGGTCATGATAACTCTGTGAAACTCAGAGCTATAGCCAGAGCTTAAAGAGGGGAGGCCATGTGTGGAAGTGGGTGACACACCACTTCTTTTTTTTGAAGCTGAAGAAGAGTTGCTGAAGCCCATACAGAACTTCTTCTAGAGCTGCAGCCTCATGCAACTCCTGGGGCTCCTGCTCCACTGCCCACGCATTGGACCATCCATCAGCACATAGGAAGTGAGCAGTGCATGGCTACAGGGGAGTGGAGTGGAGAGCAGCGGAGATGGCTGCTCCCCAGCTTCTAAATTGCACTGCGCCCCAGCGCCAGAGCTGCTAAGAGAAGCTGGAGAGGATATGGAGCTTCCTCTGCCAGCTGCCCAGCATCTTGTAGAGAGAGGCTCTGAATTTATGCCAGGCACTGAGCCAGGCCAGCAGGGCGGGACAGTGCTGGGAAATAGGAGGGTTGTCAGTGTCCCTAATTACAAGGGATGTCCCTTATATCTTCATCTCTGTATAAGATTGGGAGTTGCTGAGTGCTGCTAAAAGCAGCAAGAAATACCTGGTGAATGTAGGTCAGTTCTGCTTATTATTATTAATTATTATTATTAACAATGATAATAATTATAATAATGATATTGGGAGGAGAGCTGGGGCGGTGGTGCTAAGAAAACAGTCCCTGATTTTTGAAATACAATGTTGGCAATCCTAGCAGGCCCCAGGGACTCAGAGATACATCCCATCCCATCCCCACTGTCATTGCACCCCAGTCCCAGAGAGACCCCCAACCCTACTCAATGTCATTGCAACCCATCCTCATGGAGACTCCCCCCTATTTTGGTGTGAATATCAATGTCATCCATACTAAGCGGGGAGGTACTAAGCGGGGGCTCCCAAATGATCCTTTTGTGACACTAAATGGAGAAGGCTATGGTCCCATCACAGAAGGAAATAGCGATAAACAACCCTCCCCTCTACGGGGCTAAGCTTTGTTCAAACTGGAATAGTTTGAACCTTCCTTAGCACAGTCTTGCTGTGGCCTGCAATCTCCTTCTGTATGCTTTTTGCAGCATTTAGCAACTCCCGATCTTGTTGTAGAAATAAAGGATGTCTCTTCTAATAAGGGACTGTTGGCATCCGACAGTGCTTAATTTGTAATGAAAGAGGTGCCGGGGCTCAAGCAATTAGGCGCCATAGCTCAAGCAATTTTTTTACATTCATAACTGATACACCAAGCCCAGAGGTGCCGGGGCTACAAACTGCCAAGCCTCGAGGCGTGGGGGCTCAGCCCTGGCACAAATTAAGCGCCGGGTGAGAAAAGTTCTTTAGAACTCCCTCTGCTCAGAACAAGCACACACACTTACGGGGCTTCAGTAAGCCAAGTCTTTTCAGTCCTTCCACAAGGATTGGGGCCTTCCATGGACTAGGGGTATTGTCCATTAGCTGGATTAGGAAGAAGGCCCCCTGAGTCTGTTTAAAATCTAAGCCTTTATATGGCTGCCCAGGAGAGGTATTGGGGGTTTTAAAAGGTAATAATGGAGGAAATTTATTAGCATCTCCCCTTCCTTTTAGAGAAGTGACATTCAGTGCAACGACACACACACAATGGCATTTTTAATGCCACGTACCCCAAAGGTATTAACCATAATTCAGTAAAGTTTATCTTAATTCCATAAGGTTTATTCAAGATATTACAGGATATTGTTATAGAAATGGGTATAACCAAGGTGCTGACCAGCACCCTAGAGGAACTCATTGACTTATTGCCTGGACAGGTTTATTCCCTGGATGTCACTTTTGCCATTACTTTTGTACAATTTCACATTTCACCTGTTCAGATAACAAATCTCCTGCTAGCAAGTCTTTAAAACTCTGTACCGAGTTGTTGACAGCCGTCCTCTAAAAGTTTTTTCTTTAGAACTTGTGAAGCTGAGCTTTCACATGCCCTTTCTACCCTTGTTACCCAAAACCTCTAGGTGTAAACTTGAGACCTGATGCTCCCACTTCTATCTCCCATGCAGTTTTTAGAGAGTGTGTGTGGTATCCTATGGTTCCCCAATATGTTTGTTGCCTCAAGTCTGGACTGAGATTCCCATTCCCTCTGGGAATATTACAAGCAGCCTTTCTTTTGGACCAAAGGGAGAAATGTGTCAGGGCTGCCTCCTTGTGCAATGGCTCTCAATCATGCACTGCTTTTAACAGCCAAAGAGTTGGGCAAGGGAGAGTCTTCAAGCCTCTCCCATAACCAAATTCCTTTCTCTGCTCCACTTCATCTCAGATCAGGACTCAGGCAGGAATCAAGGGAGTCTGCTGGCCTAACCTCAGATTCTCTGGGGGAAGGGGAGGAGTATTGATCCCCCCTACACTGGGGTGGCCTTTTGTTCCCCACACACACAGAGTCAAGGTGAGCAGAATTCCCTCTTCCACCTGGCTCAGGATCCTTTACCATCTCCCAAGCAGATGTCTTACCCTCTACTTGGGCATTTCCACTCTGGACTACATCCAAGACTGTGGGAGAACAGGCCTTCGAAAAGACTCCATAAAAAAATTGCTGTGAGTCTATGTTACACAGGACTTTTGGAAATTATACTGAAAGACTTCACATAAGACAGTGCATGTTTATAAATATTTTAAAATACGGGGCCCAATTATTGAATGTACAGAAGGAATTGGAATTCTTTAAGAGACAGCACATTTTCTAACACAGAGGTGCATGGCATTCTGCTTAACAATATCTCTGCAGAACCTTCTTGCAGAAGCACATCTGGGGAGATTCCAGAAAAACAAATCTTTTTATGTTTATGTTGCCAGTCACTGAGCAGGACAACCTCGCAAAAACTTTCAGAAGTTTTGACGAAGAGCTGTCAAAGAATTGAGAAGTAAGTAACATGTAAATTAAGTAAGGGTAGGTGCCTTCTCCCCCTGAAGCCCTATGGATTGGAAAAGGATGGATGGCTGCCTATAAACCTTAAAGTGTAAATTGGAAAAGGGTAGGAGTGCCTAAATTAACTGGGTTATGCCTTAAGCCCTATGGATTGGGGTAAAGGTGGGGTGCCCTAGTGTGTGGGTAACATGTAGACTAAAGTTCCTCCTAATGGAGGCTGCACTTCCCCCTGTGTTGGAGCGACGAGACCAAACTCCAAACACCTACTTAGTTAAAAGCTGAATGGCCTCAAACAGAGAACCACAAAGGAGTTGGGTATCCCTGGCACCTAAGACCACCTGGCACCCTGACACCTCCCCAGCAGCCAGGAAATGGGCATTGTCAGCGTGGCACCGCTCCCCGTCACTGGTGCTGAAGAAGAAGTAAAAGAAATTGGACCGGGGACTCTCCCCAACAAGGAAGAACATGCAGAAAGTTAGATCTATAATGAATCTGTAATGGGGCAGCAGCTGCCTCTATACTGTGCCATGAGGGTGCCACTCCCAGGGGCATCAGAGCCGACCTGGTACGTACCAGTAGGAAAAAGTTTTTGGTGATGGCGCACTTGGCATGGGTACACCTACGTTGTAATGGACATGAGCAACACATCCTGAAGAACAACAGTTATGGAAAAAGCAGTAACTGTTTTTTCCTCCTGAGGTCATGTCCACTGGCCAGGCTGGAAGCCAGCGCTGGGCTGTGGTAAGAGCCTCCCAAGGAGCCCAGGCCGCTCTTGGGAGCCCCAGATCCTCCACATGCCCAGGGTGGGGTGCCTCAGAGCAGCCCCTGGCCCATGCCCCCACACTCTCAACACCCCTATGTCTAGCACCCCTCACTGAATGTGATCAGAGCCCAACAATTTTGTTTGCCCGTTGCAGTTGACAACATCTTGAGCCTCAATAACAAACCATATACATATAAATACTGTAAATCTCCAAAAACAAAATAGCTTCTTTTTAAAATGCTTTGATCTCTAGTCCGCAAACATACCCTGCACTTGCATGGGTTGCCATTGAAGTCAGTGGAACTCTGTCATAGGGATCTGCACTAGCACAGTGATTTACTGGATCGGGGTCTCTGACTGTAAACAAGTCATATGCTCTGTGGTAGCTTCTTGCTATAATGTCTTTCATCCAGTGATATCACTTGTCCAGTGATAGTTGCAGGCAAAACTCCTCTGTGTTGGTTCAAACAACTTAAAGTGGCTCTTCATCTTTAAGGGCTAGATTCTGTCATCTTTACTCTCAATGAGTAGTACCTTATGCAAGTAATCACATTGAAATCACAGGGACTATGTACATAGTAAATTACTACTCCATGTGAGTAAAGGTGGCATAATCTGGTGCTGCCATTTCTTTCCTTTGTGTTGTAGAGCTGGGGGCTTGATCCTTAAAGGTTTTAGCATCCACAACTCCCACTGAAGACCATTGACAAAATATACTAATGGCATAAACATGCACATATCCACTGATTTCAGTGTATTTATTCTAGGGGTGTATTTAGCCCAATGGGAGTTATGGGTATACAGCACCTCAGAAAATTAGGCTGTTTGTGAACAGTGAAATATGTATGCAAATATGAGAGTAATCCTTATTGAAGAAAAATCTGTGACTCTTAAGATTTAAATTTCCAGGGTAGACCAAAAAACAAAAACAACAAAATTCTCTGGCTTTACAAAAATCTGTCTGGAGCAGGTCACTCCAGGTCAAAGTTGCACAATTTCAAGTGGATAAAATAGGAAATAGCATGAGAGGATGAAAGTGCATGAGCCACATTTTTCCCTTCTGGAAGCAAAAAGAGCTTGCTCAGAAACCTGTGGCTGAATACACCATAGTCACATGAGTCTTCAGATTGCAAGAGGAAGCGGATGAGACCACATCTGTTCTCCTGTGCCCTTTGCGAGGCTGTAGTGCTGCTGAGTCAGACTAATGGTCCCATCGGTAATCCTTTCAGAACATCCGGCTCTGCTGGATATCCACTGCCCTTATCATCATAGATATGTAAAAAATAGCTGTCCGGAAGATCTGCAGCACTAGCAAGTGTGGGATGAAATCAGAGAAATACTGATATTGCTGCCGACTGCAATGTGATAGACTGAGCTTGCAAGCGTCAGTGGAATGACCACCTTTCTGTTCCACTGACACTACACTAGAGCACATTTGGGATTTGGTCTGGTTCCTGTGTTTAGGACAAGAGGCGCAATTATATTTCTACGTGTATAGATCCTTCCTGTCAATTTATTTAGAGAGAACCAATCACCATGCTATCAAGGCATTCGATACTGTCGATTATTCCCAGGGGCGTGCACGAGGGGTGGCAAGCAGGGGCAACCCCCCCAGTAATCGTTGGGGGCACAGACCTTCTCCAGTCCCAGGGCTGCTGGGGCAGAGAAGAAGGAGTTTCTCCTGGGGCCAAAGGGAGAGTAAGCTCTTCTTGGGGAGGGGTTGAACAAGCTTCTTGGGAGGAGGGGGAGGCACAGAAGGTGACCCTCCAAAAGGGGTCAAATTTAAATTCCTGCACAGGCCCCTGTTCCTGTCAAAAGGCATGTCTGCCTTGTAGTGCCCTCTGCTGACATATTGCTGCAAGGGGCCTTCTCTCAGGGCCCCTTTCCAATAGGGTGTAAGACAAAATTCCCCTGCTGGGGTTGTACTTTATTAAATACAGATAAACTTGAAGAAAAATAAAACATCTCCCTTGGGCTCAAGGGTTGCACAGCTCTCAGCCTTGGAGCCTTTGGTTCTGAAGCGCCTCTCCCTTTACAGAGCTTCTCTTTTTGTGAGAACTACCCTTCAGCTGAGCCCAAATGACCTTTTAGCAGGCCCAGGGGCTTGTTATTCAATTAGCTGCCTAAATGGGCTCCTTCCCCTTACATAGATCACCATGGGTAGCCTGGGTCCAGACTCCCCTTAAAAGGGCTAGCAATCCTGTGACAATTCCCGTGACGCTGTTGCCTCAGTATGCACATGTGTATAATAATCACCTCCCGATTAAGAATAAGTTATGAACACACCCTATCAATGATCTGTAAAGGCTACCCGCTTGCTTCTGGATGTAGTTCAATGTATTGGTTATAAAGCCCTAAAAGGTCTGGGACCTAACTATTTGACTCCACTATGTGCAGTCATTGCAGTTAAGACTGACTTATTTCCTGTTGTGAGTTTCTTGAGTTGAACTCTCTGGGAGCAGTGGCAGGGCAGTGCCATTAGCATTCTTACTAGTGGCTTGTCAGAACCTGCGTTCAATGAATTTACGATTAGAACACAAGACTTTTGCCTGGTTAAGTCTTTGGTTAACTTGTGAATAACCACTACAGCTGTTACATGACATATTAACACATTTTTATTATTGAAGACCACGAATTTTTATTAGACCACTGGGTTGGGCACCATTTACAAACTCAGATATGTAAATATAACAGTATCACATGAGACCTGTCGTTAAACGTGTGTCTCAGTTAAGAAAATAAACTCAAAGACAGTGGGAAAGTTTCTATTCTATTCATATTCTTATACCACCTTCATCTCCACAGTTTGTGACTTGCCCTCCAGTAATGGACTAAGCAACATGACTAACATCTGTCACCCATGTATGGAGTATAGTTGTAGCCATGTCGGTCCCAGGATATTAGAGAGACAAGGTGGGTGAAGTAATATCTTTTATTGGACCAACTTCAGTTGATGAAAGAGAAGCTTTTGAGCCACATAGAGCTCTTCTTCAGGTCTTCTGTCACCCCTGGTTAATTACAGCAGGATCCATTGTTGGCATAAGGTATTTGTTTCCACATTTTCCTGTCTATTTATTTGTAATGCTTTAAAAATTATTTAAGATTATTCATATTTAAGGTTTCCTATCATGATTTGCATTATATTTCTAAGGCAGATGAAAAAAGACATACTTTATTGACATACCATAGATAGAGCAGCAGGTGGCACTCTTTTGTTTAAAATCCTAACTGGAAAAAAGGATTCCATATTTGAGTCTTTCCTTGGCCAGAGAAAGCAGGTGAAATTGCTGCGTTTCCTCCTATCCTGTTGGTCTCCCCTTAAGCAGACCTCTGTGTGGTTGTATAGTTACACGTCATGAACAAAGGTCCATTCTCATGACCTGTCGTAGGCAGATGAGTGCTGCAATTCCTGTTTTAACTACAGTACCTGCTGATGTTGTGCAGAAGGTAGGGAAGTGGGTAAAATTTCAACTTCAGGCCAGGGAGGATGTCTTATCAGGGTATCAGTAGTGGCAACCTAATTCACAATTTGTATATAGCATTGTAATAGCTTTCTCTCAGGCTCTGGAGTTTTATGAGGACATAATTTAAAGTGATCTCTCTCAGGATTGTCCATGTATCCACAAGTCTCTTTATTTTGATCTTCAGGCATTCATATTACAAAATAGTCATGTTTAATATGTCCTTAGAGAGAGCTTCACTTTTGGGGGTCAGATTTAATCAAGGAAAACAGGAAAGTGATAGGAAAACATGTATTTGAATAAAGTTACAAAACTTACGACTTTGCCATAGTGGGACCAGTCAGTCATCTCAGAGGAACCAAATAAATAGCGACAAGATATGAGATCAAATAAAGATTAGTATATTTGGTAGTAAATACGTGTGTACCTCATGTTAGAAGGATTATTAAATTTTGCAGATTAGACAGACAGATACCTCTTTTGCACAGCATGGCGTGGAAAAAAGTCAAGATGGTAAGATCATTTGGAGAAGAAAGGCAGTTACGAGGCATGTTCCTTACGTAGGTGCCAGCAGTCCCTGTGCTCCAGTGGTGATGGTAGAGGAAGGGAAAGGAAGACCATAGGCAATCAAAAGGAGAGCAGTTTGCCCAATGCAGCCTGCTTCCATCAGAAAGTAGCATACAAAATATTACTAAATCATGCGTAAAATAATGCTGACTAAGTTAGAATCAGCTTATCTGACTCTGGCAGTACAATGTGTTTTCAGCTCTCTGGAGGCATTCTGTCTGCTCCAGATGAATCAGGGCTCCTGGTCACCATAGATTTTGCTCCTGTGGATCTAGGCTGGGAAGGGAGATGGATACACCCACACCCACTCTCTCTGTTCTTTGATCGCAGATGCACAGGCCTCCTGCGGGTTCCATGTCAATGCTGACTTCTGTAAAGTTCTGAGGCAGAGTCACCTGGTCCTTCCAAGAGCTCAGAATGCACAACGGTTAGAAGGGAGCCTGTCTCACAAGTTATGTGGCCATCATGGTGTGCCTACTTTCTGGGCTTCATGTACTCTTTCCAGCTCATTTTAATGGTACTCCTTGCATTCCTCTTCATGCAGAAGTTAGTGTCATTGCTTGAGGCATCAGAAGGCTTGGGAAAGAGCCTCCTGCCCTTACCATTGGACTCATGGGGAAAGGGGAGCACACATGGCATCTTCTTCAAGATAGTGTAGTAGCAGTGCTCCCCTGGGGTCCCTGGAGACATTGTGCTACCTGAAGCACAACCACTTCAGGAGGTACCACTGAAGCATTTCATGTCCTAACTATCCCCAATGCATTAGTTCTTTATTTGAACGTACCACATACCACCGATGTCACTGCAAGTCTTTGGCACAACAAAATAAGTGTAAGTCACAGTACAATGCATTGTACTATAATTAAAAACAAGAGTGTGGGGGTGGTGGGGCAGCCCTGTGAGTTTTGGAGCACCAAACTTGCTGCTGAGCACCTCACACAGTATCTTAATAGATTTTTTCTTTCTTCTTGCTGGGAACAGCGGATGGGAGCTGGAATAGGAAACTGAAGCTGCCAAGGACTGAAAATGCCCAAGAACAAGTTGTAGCTGCCACTTAAGGACGCTTATTTTGCTCCTAATAAAGCACCTCTGCTGAAGATGGAAACTTGAAAGGGAGTGGTTGTTGGTATTTCGAATTCTCCCTGTTGAGAGACAATTCTGCTTGAGCTAAAAAAAGCTGTTATATAGGATCTGGACGTTATATTGAATAGGTGAGAGACTGTTCCTGCCATTGATAAGAAGAATCCTTTTTGCAGAGGCTACAGGAAGATGAATAAAAGATGACAATTCTAAATTTGCCCTGCAGGCTACGATGCAATCTAACTATCTCAAGGAAGACAAAACAATGCTATATCTGGAAGATTAACTTGTGAATTAGGAATCTAAGCACTGTTGCACTCCTAGACAATGTGGAATACAGGAAGCTTGAAGTCCTAATGCAGTGATGTCAGTATCTCAAATTGGATGGAGGAATGGAAACCTATTTCTTTAATCTGTACCAGGAGACTTCCAGAGAAAGTTTGCAGATTTAAAGATTCTATAAACTTCTGCAACCGTCTAGCAAGCAGAAACAATCTTCTTTCAATTGTAAAAGAGATTACTTCTTGGATGATTTTTATTCCAAAACTGGGATTTAACCTGAATTTTCTGCATTTTTAATCAAGAGACATAATGACTTTTACAACAGATGCAAGACTTAGAATTCCAGTTTAGCATGTTGCACTCAGAGCTTAAGCATGGGGATGGTTTCTGATAGTAATAATACTTAGCTCTTGCGTAGCACTTTTCATTCATAGACTTCAAAACACTTCGCAAATGTAGGTTACCACCCCCTTTTTACAGATGGGAAAACAAGACAGATAGATAGCTGACCTGCTCAAGGCTATACAGCAAGTTAGCAGCAGGCCTTTGGATAAAATCCACCTTCCTTGTCTTTCAGTCCAGTGTCCTATCCACTAGAGCACATTAGAGTCAGAGGGTTTTATGGGCAACCCACAGGAAGTTGGAATCCATTTCAGAATCACTGCTTGAAAGTTTAGCCTTTGACACAGCCTGATACATGAACTCCGTTGGGAGTGTTTTTACGTAGGACCTGTGTCTCAGTCTTACTTCATCCAGCATCACAGCCTGCCATTGCCTTAGGTTACATCTTCCCACTGGCAAACAAAACAGCCACAACTGCTGTTGTGCAATGACTCTGGTTTACTAACAAAGGTAACAGTTTAACTCAGAATTAGAAATTCCCAGCCCGCTGGTATAGGTCACCAATCCATCAAGCCCCTCACAGGCTCCTAATTCCCTTCTAAATGTTTTTGTTCTACCCTGCACCCTGCACTGCAGGTAGGTCCAGCCAGGTCTTTTCCTCTAGCTGGTAGAGAGAGCTTCTTCCCAGCTTTCCTTCACTCCAGGTACTGTCTGGATTCCCCACACATTTCTGTCCTTTTTCTTGTTTCAGGGCATCAGGGTCCAGGTTTCTCTCCAGGTCCTGGAGCCCACTGTGAGGGAAGCTGTGCCAGGCAAACATCAGGTTCTGGACCTTTCCTAGCCGCTGAGCTCCCTCTCTCTATAGGAGCAGGCTCCCTCTTATGGAAGGGCCTGCCCAAAGCTATAATGTGACATCTGGTCATCTAACCCAACCACAGGCTGGGCCTAGGCCTAAACTCAAATCCAGCTCCTGGGAGGTGGTAACTAGTCACAAATGGTGCTGAGCCCAACCCACCTTAAAAAGCCAACCCCCAACACCCTCACCAGACGGTTCTCAGTTTTGTTCCTACTCTTTTATATCCTGCTGATAAGATTTGCATCATCTGAGGTTTCCTTTGTTTAAGACTTTTACTATTGCACTGATGTTTGTGTTTAGATTATTATTTATTTGCTTTATAAACCTGTAGAACTTAAGATGGCACTTTTGTAATACAGGAGCATTGGGAGAGAGACTGTGGGTCTGATTTTGACTTCATTTACACCAGTGTAAAGCAGGAGTAACTCCAGCAAAGTCAGTAGCGTTACACTAGTATTAAATAGAGGCGAGAGCAGACTCAGGCCCAACGTTATCTTTTATAAACAATTATAATATTTGAGCAATCAATTTGATTGCAGTAGAGCAGAGTGAATAACTGATTTTTTAGTCTCCTGGCAATTGCAAAAAATTGAAAATAGTTTTGGTTCAGGTCAAACTGAATCTGAAAAATTCTGGAATATTTCAGCAAATTGACCAACTCCGTTTTGCAAAGCTATTCCACTGTGTATACATAATTAAATCATCAGTGGAAGAGGGACTTGAACGTGGGCCTCCTAACTTAGTCGCCTAGCCACTAGGCTGTTGAGTTAGTCACATTTGCTCACTACCAGTGGATAGGAAGGTATTTTATACAAAGTGGAATAGCTTCAACAGTAGAGATTGAGAGCTACCTGCCCTAGAATATGCTATAGCTCAGTGGCTCTGGCATTAGTTTGAGAGGCAGGATTTCAAGTCTCAGCTAAAGGGGGAAATTGAACCAGAGTTTCTAACATCATAGGTGTGAGCCCTAGCTGCTGGGCTAAAAGTTATAGGGGAAGGGCACCATTTTCTGAGTAGCTGGAGAGTCCCTTTGTGAAAGACACACTCCCACCTCTGCCCTAAATTTATTTTGGCTGAAACTATTTAGCAAATTAGTGTCAAATTTGCAAATAGTTTTCGGTCTACTGAAGCTGCATATCTTGGCAAATAAACTATTTGTCTGAAAAATTTCACCCAGCTCTAGATTTCAGGGAAACAAAATTGTTTTTGCTGTAGTAGAACTTAATAGCATTGACTCTTAATCTGAAATTTTTGCATCGTATTTGACTCTCTTTTCTTTCTTTTGCCATGTGGGCCAACACACAAGGGTTTAGGCCGTTGGTAAACTTGCGTCACAAAGACAACATTGTCCTGCTGGGCTATACTCTGAGTAGATTTATAGGATTAGTACTGGCCCACAGTAAACCCTCATTAGTAATAATTTTCTTTGCTATAGCGTATAGTGGGTCACTGCTTAAAATTTTTCTTTTAGGATTTTTTTTTTCCTGAGAAATTGAATAGAATGTGATTTTCCAGTGATGTGTCAGATTTGGACGAAGGTTGCTCAAATATAAAACAGTATAATCTTCTCTTCCCCGACCTTATTTATGTTCTGCTGTTATATAAAGGTTCCCATGCAGGATTTAGTAATGAACAATGCTACATATTGTTTATCTGATGTTTGAATTTCCTTTGGTAACCTTGTGAGAGAAAGTCTGTATTCTGTTTTTCTCTCCTTGGCAACAGTTTCAAAAGTTTAAATTTGCAGGTGCAGCCATATATGCTGAGGGCAAAATCTGTGGAGATGAGGACTGACAGGAGAGGAAGATACCAGGAAACCACCATGGCAGGTCCCAGGATACTAGTTAAGGTAGTCAGAAATTCATGGGCTAAAGGTAGTAAGGAAGAGTTAAAGAATATTAGGAACAAAAGAAATCATTATAACAATGCTATAGAGTCGTTACTAGCTGGAGATGGTAAAATTGTTAATGAGGCAGAAAGGGCCGAAGTGTTCAGAAAATTTCTATTCTGTATTTGAGGAAAGCACGATGAGACATTCTTATCATATGAGGATGATGAAGTACTTTACTGTCCTCTAGTAACTAAGAAAGATGTTAAGTATCATCTACTAAGGATAAACATTTTAAAATCAGCAGGCCTAGAGAACTTGCACCAAGAGTCCTAAAAGAATTGGCTGAGGAGATCTCTGGCCTGCTGATATTAATTGTTAATAATTTTAGGCATACCAGGGTAATTCCAGAAGATGGAAAGAATGGTAACAACATTATAATATTCAAAAAAAGGAAACCTAGGTGACCTGGGTAACTAAAGGCCAATTAGCCTGACATCAATCCCAAGCAAAATACTGGAAAACTGATAAGAGATTCAGCCAATAAGGAATTAAAGGACCGGAATACAATACAGTCAATATGGTTTTATGGAAAATAGGCCTTGTCCAACAAATCTGATTTCATATTTTGATGAGATTATAATTTTGGTTGTTAAAGGTAACTGCATAGATGTAATATATTTAGAGTTTTGTAAGGCATTTGACTTAGCACCATATGATATTCTGATTAAACAATTAGCACTATACAATATCAAGAGAGCCCATATTAAACCAATTAAGAACAGAAGAACAGCCATACTGCGTCAGACCAATGGTCCATCTAGCCCAGTATCTTGTCTTCCGACAGTGGCCAATGCCAGATTTTAGAGGGAATGAATAGAACAGGTAATCATCAAGTGATCCATCTCCTGTTGCCTATTCCCAGCTTCTGGCAAACAGAAGCTAGGGACGAATCAGAGCATGGTTTTACATCCCTGCTTATCCTGGCTAATAGCCATTGCTGAACCTATTCTCCATTAATTTATCTAGTTCTTTTTTTTAACCCTGTTATAGTATTGACCTTCACAACATCCTCTGGGAAAAAATTCCATAGGTTGACTGTGCTTTGTGTGAAGAAATACTTCCTTTTGTTTGTCTTAAACCCATTGCCTATTAATTTCATTTGGTGACCCCCTAGTTCTTGTGTTATGATAACGCTTCCTTATTTACATTCTCCATTCCAGTCATGTGCTCCCTCATGGTTTTATAGACCTCTGTCATATCCCCCTTAGACATCTCTTTTCCAAGATGAAAAGTCCCAGTCTTACTAATCTCTCCTCATATGGAAGATGTTCCATACCCCTAATCATTTTTGTTGCCCTTTTCTGTACCTTTTCCAATTCCAAGATATCTTTTTTGAGCTGGGGTGACCAGCTTTGCATGCAGTATTCAAGATGTGGGCATACCATGGATTTATATAGAGGCAATATGGTATTTTCTGTCTTATTATCTATCCCTTTCCTAATGGTTCCCAACATTCTGTTAGCTTTTTTGACTGCTACTACACATTGAATGGATGTTTTCAGAGAACTATCCACCATGACTCCAAGATCTCTTTCTTGAGAAATAACAGATAATTTGGATCTCATCATTTGATATGTATAGTTGGGATTATGTTTTCCAATGTGTATTACTTTGCATTTATCAACATTTAATTTCATCTGCCATTTTGGTGCCCAGTCTTCCATTTTGCGAGATCCCTTTGTAACTCTTCACAGTCTCCTTTAGACTTAACTATCTTGAATACTTTTATATCATCTCCAAATTTTGCCACCTTGGTGTTAACCTCTTTTTCCAATTACTTTTGAATACATTGAACAGTACTGGTCCCAGTACAGGCCCCTGAGGAGACACCACTATTTACCTCTCTCCATTCTGAAAACTGACCATTTATTCCTACCTTTTGTTTCCTATCTATTAACTAGTTTCTTTTAACTAGATTAATGAAATGACCTTCCCTCTTATCTCAAGATTGCTTACTTTGCTTAAGAGCCTTTGGTGAGGGACCTTGTCAAAGGCTTTCTGAAAATTTAAGTATACTATATCCACTGGATCATCCTGTCCACATGCTTGGTGATCCCCTCAAAGAATTCTAGTAGATTGGTGAGGCATGATTTCCTTTTACAAAAACCATATTGACTCGTCCCCAACAAATCATATTCATCTGTGTGTCTGATAATTCTGTTTTTCACTATAGTTTCGACCAATTTGCCTGGTACTGAAGTTAGACTTTCTGGCCTGTAATTGCTGGGATCGCCTCTGGACCGTGTTAAAAAATTGGTGTCACATTAGCTATCCTCCAGTCCTCTGGTACAGAAGCTGATTTAAATGATAAGTTACATACCACAGTAGTTCTGCAATTTTATATTTGAGTTTCTTCAGAAATCTTGGGTGGATACCATCTGGTCATGGTGACTTATTACTGTTTAATTTATTAATTTGTTCCAAAACCTCCTCTAATGACACCTTAATCTGGGACAGTTCTTCAGATTTGTCACCTAAAAAGAATGGCTCAGGTTTGGGAATTTCCCTCACATTCTCAGCTGTGAAGACCAATGCAAAGACTTAATTTAGTTTCTCCGCAACGGCCTTAACTTCCTTGAGTGCTCCGTTAGCATCTTGATTGTCCAGTGGCTCCACTGGTTCTTCAGTAGGCTTCCTTCTTCTGATGTACTTAAAATGTTTTTGCTGTTACTTTTTGAGTCTTTGGCTAGCTGTTCTTCAAATTCCGTTTTGGCCTTCCTAATTCTTCACTTGCCAGGGTTTATGCGCCTTTCTATTTTCCTCAATCGGATTTAATGTCCACTTTTAAAAGGATATATTTTTGCCGCTAACTGCTTCTTTTACTTAGTTGTTTAGACACAGTGGTCTAAACCGTGGTCCTTTTATTATGTGTTTTAATTTGGGGTATACATTTAAACTGGGCTTCAATTGTAGCATCTTTAAAAAGTTTCCATGCAACCTGCAGGGATTTTACTTTTGGCACTGTTCTTTTTAATTTCTGTTTAACTAACTTCCTCATTTTTGTGTGGTTCCCCTGTGTGAAATTAAATGCAACTGTGGTGGGCTGCTTTGTTGTCCCTCACCCAGGAATATTAAATTTTATTAAGTTATGGTCACTGTTACCAAGTGGTTCAACTATATGCACCTGTTGGATCATATCCTTTGTTCCTCTTAGGACTAAATCAAGAATCGCCTCTCCTTTTTTGGGTTCCAGGACTAGTTTCTCCAAGAAGCAGTCATTTAAGGTGTTAAGAAACTTTATCTCTGAATCCCATCCTGAAGTGACATGTACCCAGTCAATCTGGGGATAGCGGAAATCCCCCATTATTACTGAGTTTATTTTTATAGTCTCTCTAATCTCTCCGAGCACTTCACAGTCATTATCACCATCCTGGTCAGGTGGTTGATAGTATGTCCCTACAGTTATATTCTTATTATTGAAGCATGTAATTACTATCCATAGAGAGTCTATGATACAGTTTGGTTCTGAATAAGCCAGTTAGAACTGGTTAACTGACAGATCTCAAAAAGCAGTTGTTAACAGAGAATCATCACTGACTGGAGGTGTTTCTAGTGAGGTTCTTCAGGGACTGGTTCTAACACTGATGCTATTCAATGTTTTTATCAATGATGTGGAAGTCAATATAAAGTCATTGATGATAAAATTTGCAGAAGACACAAAGATTGGTGAAATGATGAGGATAGGCCAGACATACAGTATAATCTGAATCACTTGGTAAACTGGGCCCATTCAAACAAAATGCATATAAGTACAGCCAAGTACAAGGTCATGTCTCTAGAAACAAGGAATGCAGGCCATACCTACAGAATGGGGGACTGTATCCTGGAAAGCAGTAATTCTGAAAAGGACTTAGGTACCATTCTGGACATGCAACTGAACTTGAACTCTCAAGACACAAAATACACAACATAGATGATTTAATGGCATCTTCTGGCCTTTAACTCTGTGAATCTCTACCACAAATCCATTAGATAACTGTTGAGAAGGGAGGCTGTGATCACATATGCACATAGAGGAATGTGTTACACAAAGGGCAGAGCCAGATTCTATTCACAAGTAAACAAGGCCAGCTGCCAAGATTGGAAGGGGTGAGCCGACAATGATCTGAAATAGACCCTTACTCTTTTCCTGTTCTGCGTGGTTGCTCTGGAAAAGAGCTGGTTGAAAAATTTCTGTGGAAACCTTTTCAGTGAATAATTGCATTTCCAATTTAAATTTTTTGCAGTGTCTGCTTTCTTAGAAAGCTTTCAATTTATTGTCAGAAAACTGAAAATTTTGGTGGAAACTGAATTTTGTCAGTCTTTTGAGTTTTTTATTTTTCAACAGAAAGCTGATTTTCTTTTGTGGAACAAGCCCCTGACACTTCATTTTCCAAAAAACTCTACTTTGTAATCAAGGGACAGTGGTATGTGTCCAGGTCAGGCTGTTGTGATGTGATACATAAGGAATCCAGGCACAGTTGTGATCCACTCCCTTCCATTCCATATGGTCATTCATCTTGACAATCCTGTAAATGACATACAAGTGTCTGTACAGCTCCTGTCACTTAAGGTGTCTCTTAAAGAACCATATTGGTCCCCATTTAGTCCAAAATGGCTACTGCATCATTAAAGCAATGACACAGTCACAAAAAAAAAACCCAACAACCAAACTATGGCTATTTATTTTAGTCAGAAACCTCCCCACATAAGTAAACATCAATTTTCCCTGCCTTTTCTGAGATTTAATTATCACTACTTGCTGGTTACAGGAAGGAAGGGCAGGCCAGTCCATTTTAAGAGACAAGAGTTAGATTTTGGTGGTTCAGTCAGGAATAAATGTCTCACAATCCAGGTCACCAATTGAAGAACATAATTTCTAAATAAACTGAGCTCTACACTAGTGTCACTGTATGTAGCCTTTTCATACTATTCAAACAGCAACTATCAGTTCCATTGCCAGGAACTCCAGAATTATGGCCACTTTGATGAGCCTGGGTAGAGCATGGGTCCTGTTTCTCTGGCTCACCGAATCCTGTTGTAACATATCACAGAGGAGCAGAATGTTTGGGAGTTGATTCAGTACCTGTGGATTATTTCCTGCCTCAGAAAACTCCAGAGGCCTATAGACCCTGCTGTCAGGGTAAGGGCTGACTCTCTGGCTTACCTGGCCTCTAGGCACATGTCTGGGAGCATATCCTTTTGTCCTTCTGCTTTCTTCTTTACCAGTGGTTTACTCAGTCACGGTCTAGATCAGTGGCTCTCAACCTTTCCAGACTACTGTACCCATTTCAGGAGTCTGATTTGTCCTGTACCCCCAAGTTTCATGTCACTTAAAAACTACTTGCTTACAAAATCAAACATAAAATACAAAAGTATCAAAGCACCACTAGTATTGAAAAATTGCTTACTTTCCCATTTTTACCATAAAATTATAAAATAAATTAATTTGGAATATAAATATTTTACTTATGTTAGAAATAACCAAACAGGTTGTCCCGGGGGTGGACTGGGGAGACGGAACCCTTTATTGCCTGCTTGTTCCACCTCGACGCCACGAGTGAGCAACGAGGGGTTACTTTACAATTCTTTTATCCATAACAGTATGTAAATGTATACATTTCCAGCAACTCCCCATAGACCCTTATTTGGTTACACTGACACCTATAAAATGAATAGTAACAACTACATAATGAATACAATTATACCCACCCCTGTTTGTTGTTTACAGGATTACCATACAGAGGGCAGGCATATCACCTCAAAACCTATTAATTTTACACTAACCTTCCTTGAAGTAAAGGCATGCCAGGTGGGGGTGGAAGATAATGCTTCTTTTCCACCACAGGCTTTGTGCAGAAGTGGTGATAGTTCTTTTATTAGCCTCATTCCCAGTGCAGATGGCCAGGAAGGGAGGAAAAGAAGCGAGATAACAGACCTTGACTAAAATTCACACCAATTAACAGAAACAAGGTTTGCCTGTGGCTTGACCGGGTTCCCTGTAGCTTAGGCCTGACCAGTTATCCAGCTTATAATTCTTTACTTTCCTACAACTTACATTACAGTGTATTGCATATGGAGCATTATCAACAAGCCATTGACTGTATGAAATTTTAGTTTGTACTGACTTCACTAGTATTTTTTATGTAGCCCGTTGTAAAACTAGGCAAATATCTAGATGAGTTGATGCACCCCCTGAAAGACATCTGCATACTCCTATGGGTGCGCGTACCCCTGGTTGAGAACCACTGGTCTAGATAAATGGTGGCTTCTATTGAATATAGGCAGAGGAAGTTCATTTCTTTCTTTCTGAAATGGGGTTTGATGAACCTGGAATGAATCTGGAATCTGTAGTTATGTTCCTTACCACAGTATTTTTGAAATACAATGTGTTACAATGTCCTAACTGTGCTTTACTTATCTGTGCTTCACTGAAGTTCTAATAGACTTTAATCTTAATTAAAATAAATTCAACAATGACTGCATTAATATCTGAATGGCTGAAGTAATTATTATGGCTTTTGTTTTCTGTGCTCCAGAGACCTGACACTTTGAAAGTGGGAGAAACATAATTTCCTGTGTTATGCACCAATGCATAACATATGCATAGTACGCCTTGATCTACACAGACCAAGCTATGAGGTAATAGAGTGACACGTACATCTATTTATTTAAATTTGGATGTTTTAGGAAAAAGTGTTACAAGCTTATAATACCCATAGTCTTACAGGAACTGAGTTCTTATAACTCAATTAATTTCACTGGAGTTCTGACCCTTCCCAGCTATCTGATCAGAAGATGCTTGAGTCATTTAGGTCATTACAAATGGAACCATCTAAACTAAAATATAACATCAGCATGTCTCCCAGAGAGCCTCTCGTTCAGTGACTCCCTTGTTCAGAACCTAATAAATGTATTCTGGTGGGGAAATGCTGGTGGGGATACTGTAGAAGAGGTTACACTTGTTCAGTGCAAGTATAATTCCTGCTGTGCTAGCATGAATGTGGGGAGTGGGTTTATGGCAGCGGTCCCCAAACGTTTTAGGTTATACCCCCTGTTATCCCTGTCATCGCTCCTACCCCCCTTCCAGCTGTGGCTGGGATCAGGGCCACGATCAGGGCTGGGGGCTGTGGTCAGGGATCGAGGCTGGGAGCGTGGCTGTGGTGGCCATGGGCTGAGTTGGGAACAGCAGCTGGGATCCCAGTGCGAAGTCTGAAGCCATGGCACCAGCAGGGCCATGGCGGGTGTGGGTCAAGACGGGGAGCAGGGCTACTGTGGCTAGGGGACCAAGTGAGGAACAGCAGCCAGGGCCAAGGCCATAGTCAGGAGCGGGACTGCAGTGGCCAGTGGCTGAGGCTGGGAGTGGAGCTGGGGGACAAGCTGGGAACTGCGTGGGGTGGGGCGGGCCTGGAGTAGAGCTTGGGATAGAAGGGCAGGGTGGTTCTCCCTTCCCCACATCCTCAGGGGGGCTGGCTTGGGCCACACCCCTCTAGGAGGGCTTACCCCACAGTTTGGGGATCTCTGGTTTATAGATTGGTAGGGTATTGATCCGCTTTATGTTGTTTGAATAATGGGAACTAGATAGGATGTCGTCACTGAACGGGGTCAAAACACAGTACATCAGATTCAGTGCTGCACAGAACAGGCAGCCCAACACAGTGCCTATGCTGGGCAATTCTCCCCGATTCTGTATGGGCTGTTTAAGGCCCCAGTGTATAGGGTCCAGATTGGGAAGCAGACTCTTCCCACCCATGTCAACCTCTACCCTGCTTCTCTGACTCTCCATGTTTCATTATATTAACTCCAGCCACCCTCAGAAAATCTGTCTTTTTCTCTCATGTGTACGTGTTTGGGAATTGTTACTCTTAAAACTGTCAGTTTTAAGCATGAACAGACTGTCAAGCAACCAGTGAGGGCCTGCTGCTTTGGGCACCACTTTATTTAGAAAATTCTGTTTGGGTGCCTATCACCCGGATTATACCGCCAAGTAGATACTTGGAGTAGGCACTGCAATTCGATACCTGTGGCTGGCCTGTGCCAGCTGACTTCGGCCTGGGCTAAGGGGCTATTTAATTGCGGGGTCAGCGTTCACATTTAGGCTGGAAACTGAGCTGTGGGACTCTCCCTCCTCGCAGAGTCCCAGAGCCTAGGCTCCAGCCCAAGCCCGAATGTCTACACTGCAATTAAACAGCCCCTTCGCCTGTACTCCATGAGCTCAAGTTAGCTGGCATGGGCCAGCCCTGTGTTTTTAATTGCAGTATAGACATACCCTTGGTGTGCTCAAGCCCCAATGTATTCAGAAAACTTATGTGTTCTCACTAGCTATCTTTCAGAATTCCCTAGATGCCCCTTTCCTGCTTGCACCCCTAGATACACAGCAAAATAGCTATTGGAACCCAGGGGTATTTTAAAATTTTGTCATTAACCTCTCTGCCTCAGTTCACCTGTCTGTAAAATGTGGGTGTTCATGCTTATAAAGTGCTTTGAGATTAATGGAAGAAATGTACTGTAAGTGAACAATACTATCACATGGTGACAGGTTTATGGAACTTTTTGCCAGGAAAGATCAGATTATGCCTGGGCCTGATGATAATTAGGTCTAGACTGCTTTTTTCAGGAAAGCCTTTCTATCAGGAATGGTGCCTATGGACTGTAACTGAAAGACATCTCTTACCTATACATTATAAACGAATAAGCCTCAAACCAAATTCACACACTCAGTTTGATGAAGAGTAATAGAATCATTTTTGTTAAGTACTCGGATTCTTCTTAATTTTGTAAGATGATAGGTGCTTTAGAAATACCGCATAGATAGATAACCAAACTTAAAACAATCTCTTTATACAGGGAAGTTATCCCTGGCTGTACTGTTACAAGGACATACTGAGCAATAAAGAAACAGGCTGATTTGTAGAACATGTCCATATTTCTGGATGAAATAATATAGTAAATAGGTTTGGCAGAATTTGATTTTTTTTTTTCAAATAATTTTGATGGATAATATGTTTACTTTTAAGCACTTTTCAGTTTTTATTGACATATATTTTCACAGTTATATGGCCACCTTTTATTACCATCCACACATTCATGCCCCATCTGTCTGTCGTGGAAGGAATCACGCAGCCACTCCAATTCGGGTGAAGATCGAGTAGAACTTTAATTTGACAAACACACATACAGACAGACCATAGCCATGGGGGAGCCCTGCCAGCCCAAAATTGTGCTGGTCCCTGGTACTCCCCCGGTTTCAAGTTACAGAGAGGTTTATATAGGTTAGTTAGAGTTACATATTACAATCAGGATCGTATAGTGGGTTGTTCAGGGCGTACCAAATTGCTTACGACATGTCAGGTCATAAATTAGGGGGGGCTCTCCTGGGCTGGCAAGTCTGGAGGCATCTTCATTTTATGATGGCCTGACGGAATTCCTGACCCTGGGGCTGGGGGGGAGGCTGCAGCTGCACGATAAGGTTACAGACACTCGGGCTGGGGCGGCTGCAGCCAAGAGAGATAAGGTTATGTTTTACAACGTATCCCACCAGGCTGGATAGAATGGTGTGTCCCGTTCAAGGCCTACTGTCTTGATTTTGTTCTACATGTCCCTTAGGCTATGTCTACACTGCCAGGGCGGCATGGATCAATGCAGTGGGAATGACTGAGTGGGTTGTGGAGACCCACTCAATCGACCCTGGAAGTGCTCTCTGACCTATGCTATTAACCCCCCCTCGCTCCCGCCACGAAAAGAGTAAAGTTGCATTGACCAAAGGGCATCTCCCGTCGACGCAGAGCAGTGGAGACAGCGCAGTATGACAACATAAGTAAGTCGACGGGAGATATGCAAGCTACATTACCGCCGGCGGCAGCGAAGACCAGGCCCCAGTTTGCACATTCCCTCCTATGACTGGTGGACAGATTTTATTTTCCAATTATATTTAGTGCCTTATAGTGGGCCTGGGAATTTTAAGCATGAGACTTTGATTGAGGAACGCAGTTTTATGATTGAGCCTGGGGGCACTCCCAAATAATAAATATATCAATAATATAGATATGGTATATATATTTATACATATGACACCACCTCATATTTAAGCATCACAATCCTGCTATCTGCAGTTGTAGTCTGGCCCTTTCACTTTGGTACCGCAGATAGCAACACACTGCTATTACGGCAATTACAGTTACCACCTGTATTAATAATAGTAGTAGGCTTGAGTGTTTTTGAAGTATCGGGATAGGTATTATTACAGTGTATCCTACAGTGCTATGTGTATAAGAACTAAAACACAATTTTGGAGTAATGACATTACAAAGGAGGCCTTTATATATAATTTTTTTGTGATTAGTTACTACACAGTATTGTCCATCCATGTTATAGGTTATCCCTACTGCTGGTTGTCACCATCTGGTAAGCTTTGCTGGGCAGGAAACAGGAACGGCTAGCTGCTCTGTCTCATTGGCTACATTGCTCTGTGATTCACCAGTAGCTGACATAGATCCAGTTGTTTGTTATAAATGCTTTCTTCCAGATATGGCATGGACAGAAACCATTTTATCAAATACTACCGTGTCAGGATTTAGTATTGGTAGCGAGACACTGGATAGGATTGTTTTGAATAACATGTGCCTTAGTTAGGATGCAGTGTCAGTGACCCCAAATAGTGATTAGTCCTAACAGGGAATTTGTTTACACAATTTGCAGTAACTTAAAAGTTTTTGGGTTTTTTTTTTTTTACCAGTTTGTTTCTTCCTTGCCTTCATGTTGTTTGCTGACATCAGTTTGTTAATTTTTACCTGTGTGCTGGTGAAAACAATTTAGCAACGCTATGTGCATTGTAAATGGTATGCAGCAATACAGCAATAAAATAATAAAAATACAGTTGCTTTTACACAGTAGCCAAATTCAAATTGAATGACAATTTAACCTGGTCCAACTAGTGCTGTCTAGCTGACTGATAACTTAATTGTCCATATATATAGTATACTGAGATGTATATCATACCAGGCTGTTATTTATAAGCACTTCATTATTTTTTTCCATGCCAAGGGCTTTCTTTACTGTGTACTGATATCTTCTGGTGTTTTTGGGGTGTGGTATCTTTTGGTATCTTTGGTCTGTGGGAAGCAATCTTAAACAGCTTAAGTTAATTAACATAATAAATTTTTCTTGTTTTCAACATCCAAAGCTTAATACACAGATTGAGTTAGTTTGTTTACAATGTAATAGGGACCAAGACTTTTATACACAAGCTATATTTTTGCAACTGTTATACAGATTTCATTTTTACTTGAGGTGTATTATTAATATTTTATACTAAATATAATGGTTAATTGCTAAATAGATGCTCACAATCTTCTATGAGAAGGTGTACTGTTTTCCTCTACTGAGCACTCTGTCTTAGCAAGAGTTAATAACATAATTTTTACCCAAATTTTTTAATGTGCTTGTAATACCAATTCCACTTTTGTTAACTGTTTAGAAGCACAAACTATAAGTCATTACCTCCCTTTAACGTAGCATAAAAGAAAAGTTAAATCAAATTAAATAAAATTCACATAAAAATCAAATCAAATCAAAATTAAATCAAAATCAATATTAAATACAGGTCTAAGCAAATACTTTGAGGTTATTAAACTTTTATAATGCTTCTTTATATTTGGGGAAACAAAAGTGGAAACCTATTGAAATTGTTTGGTTAGCTTTAACATTTTGCAACATAACTACAGATACTATGTTTGGCTATCTTTTTTTTTTTTTTTTTTTTTTTACCATTTTTGCTATAACATTCTTATAACTATATTTCAATATTTAATAAAGGTGCAAACAAGTTTATAAAAACCCAAATAAGAAACTGACATTTTACTAATATTGCCTTTGCATCAGTGTTGAGGTTTCCCCTTAGATTTTTCCTTTGAATAAAAAAAAATTGTTATTAAATAAAAGAATTGTTTTTGTTTTCAATTGCATTATGTGTTTTGACAAAAATATATGTACATATATTTATAACTTAGGCCTTTTTGAACTTTGAGAAAAATGGTATTAATAATGTTATGATGGTTATTACCCAACCGTAATATTAAAATAGTGTGGTATCACTTATATTAAAAAAAAGTATAAAATTGACTTGTTGTAACAAAATGAAAACAAACAGAAAAAAGTTGCATGACACACATAACATAGAACACAGAACAACATATATGACATACAAAAAAACCCTTATAATAAAAAACAAATGATGCCAGAGTTATATTTATACCTATACAAGATAAGGCATTAAGAGCTAAAATTATTAAGGCAATGCATTTTAGAAGATAGACAAGTAAACAAAAGAATTAAACAATTACATGTTTACGTAAGGAAGTTATTTCCTTTGTATTAAAAACTTTTAATAAGAATTGATAACAATTTATATTAAATTATTAGCAAATTTGTTGTACTAATTTAGTAATTTAAAGCATTTTTGTATTACTTTATTTTAAAACATTGCTATACAGAAATAAGGAAAGCTCATGTTTTAAAAATATAAGTCAGTGGTTAGAATTAAAAGCAGTCTGCATTTCTTGTTTTGCAACCCTATCTCAAGAAAGTTAGGAATAATTCCAGCTGTTGCATTCCTGAAGGTTTAAAATATTTAATTCACTGGATTTATTTAAAGTAAAGTTTTTACCTTGTTATCTCTGTTTTTATTCAGTTTTGTTTTCAGTTGCTTCATCTTTTTAGGGATGGTGGTTTATATAATAACTATAACTTTTAACTTTTAAAACAAAGCGGTGGGGGGGGGAGAAGAGCAACCAAGGAAGGGAGGAAGACCTGAGCCAAGACAGAGATTAATTAACTTTATCAAGGTATCTTAAAGTACAGGCAGCAGCAAGAAGTTTAGCAAACTGAGAGAGGAGAACTTAAGTGGTATATAAAAATATTTAAGAAAGAAGGTTATATTATTAGCTCTGAGTGAGGAGAGGGGGTGGGGTAAAGCAGTTGGGAACTGGCAGCCCTAGTTTTTATCCTGGCTCTGAGGGGGGAGTGGTGGTTGTTATCTGCTCTTGTAAAACCTGAATTTATTCCCCCAGTGTCTGTTGTTTTGGCTGCATGTTAAATGGATTGTAGTGCCCTTGTTAGCTGTAGTTAATTGGTTTTGGGCAATTCCATGTGTTAATGCATTGATTTTAGGTATTAAATTGCTTATTCTTAGTTTTTTTACTTTGAAATTGTTTTTTATTCACCCCCGTGATTAAGTCGCATCTGCCTTTTAATGTGCTCTGTGAACTGTTCCACTTTTTCCTTCATTTGATTTACTAGTTCAGTGAAAGTATTTTTTTGCTATTTATCACTCCTGTGCACTTACTTCTGTTCTGACAGGCACCAATTTAGGTCTTGGTTTAAGTTTTACTGGAAGCTGGCTCTTGTCATATGGGTGCAATGAGGTGGCCCCTGTTTCATTTTTAAATTTTGCATTAGCCACCTTTTTCCATTTCTGTCCCCATTCTTCAGGCACAGGGTGACTACCTGAAGACTGCTGTTGACCACAAATATTTATAACAGGGGATGGCACTTCTCTTTTTTTTCCAGATTTTTTTCCAGCTGTTTCCTGTGTTTTATTTTGTTTCTGTGCTTGCTGTATAGTGTATCATGTCTCTGGACTGCTTCCCACCCTGCTAGGAGAGCGGAAGTATTCCAGGGCTTTGTTGCTTTAGTTGCCTCTTTTAACTCTTTCTTTGTTTCTGTTAGTTGTCCCAAAGCCTTTAGTTTTTTCTGCAGCTTTAGCTCAGGTCTCAGGCCTTGTATCTAGACCTATTATACTAGGCCTCATGTCGCAGGCACTTTCTACTACACTATATTATGTTGCAACTTAAATTTTCTTTATTTCATCATGTACTATTTTACAGAAAAATAGAATTTCCTGCCTTATCTATCTACATTTTAGTTTTTGCACCACAGCAATTCAACATTACCAGGTATTATGGTTTTCCAATGTTCACAAACCCAAAGATGTTTTTTCTTACCCATGCCACTGACATTAATTGGACTGCTTGCCTGAGGAAAGTCAGCAGCATCTGGTTCACAATCTGTATTCATTTAAATGCACAGGTTTGTCAGTTTCCATAGTTTGTTTCAGGTTCTGGAGGATGTGGAAAACTAACAGTAAATGTTTCAGCTGGCTGGTAATGAAGCAGTTTTATATGGAATGTCTGCTCTGAGGGATATATCAGAAGAGTGTGTAAATCTTTAGGTCTGCAGTGTGTATTCAACTCCAGTATACAAAAACAATCAGAAATGGATTTTTCTGCTGGTTTTGCTAGCTGGCAATCCCATTGCTTTGAAGGCAGTGATGACTTGTTATACCTCACAAATGGAACCCTCAGTGTGCCCACTTTGTTGGGTTGAAGCAGCTGAGGATTATTAAATCCTTTCGTGCTGTGTGCTATGCTTTCAAAATTATTCTAAAAGTACAGAGTTCTGGCCTAGGACAAACTTTCCTCAGAGAGTGATGTCAGTAACTTGTGTGCAGTGCCCAGCTTCTAGCTGCATACACAAATTAATGTCTCAGGTGTTGCTAGGAGCCAAGCATTTAAAATGGACTTATAAACTGAGACTTTTCCAAATGGGTATGTCTGTGGTTATATATTTTCCAGCTAAGACATTTTGCTTGGGCAAACACAAATCTCCTAGCAGTTTAACAAAAACATTATAAACAGTTACATCTGATTCCATTGCCAGAGAACCTTTAGAAGAGTACATGCTTTGCACAGAGGTCAGATCTATACTACATATTTACTTTGGTATAACTTTGTCACTCAGGGGTCTGGATTTTCCCTGAGAGACATAGTTGTGCCGACTTTAACCTCCTCTGTAGACAGCACTATGTCAGCAGGAGAGCTTTTCCTGCTGACAGAGCTACTGCCTCTGGTGGAGGTGGAGTTATTAAGCCAAGGGGAGACCTCTCTCCCGTCAGTTTAGAGTGTCTTCACTAAAAGCACCACAATGCTGCAGCTGTGCCAATGCAAGTTTGTAGTGTAGCCCTGGTCAGAGTAACGAAAGCTGCTCTCACTTAACTGTGTGCAGAACTGGCTAGTCAACACACAGCAAGATTTACTTTAGCACAGGTTAAGATGTTTGTTAAAGCCTAGATTCCCCCCTAAGGTTTAACTGGACCAATTTAGCACAGTTTGCTTTGACTAGACTTTTTGAAAATGTTAGCTTGAGCTAGATGAAGATAACTAATGTCTTGTTTACATTACAAAATTAAGTCAACTTATGTTAGGTCAACATAGAAACATAGAAACATAGGTCAGAAGGGACCAATATGATCATCTAGTCTGACCTCCTGCACAAGGCAGGCCACAAAACCCTACCCATACACATTTATAACAACCCCGAACCCATGACTGAGTTATTGAAATCCTCAAAAGTGAGTTTTGAAGACCTCAAACTGCAGGGAATACACCAGCAAGCGACGCATGCCCCATGCTGCAGAGGAAGGCGAAAAACATATAGTCACCACAGCAAATTATGTCACACTACGCCTCTCTGTTGGTCACCAGGAGTGCGTCTACCTACTTAAGTGTGTGGGGCATTGTGGGGCACTGACAGATGGAGTCCTGCCCACCCTGGGGCTGACAGCCTAGGCTCTCAGCCTCAGATGGGGCTCACATCTGGAGTCTGGTCACCCTGGTACTGGAGCTAGCCACCCCTCATGGGGCTCACAGCTTGGGCTGTCAGCCGCAGGGTGGGTTTGCGCCAGTTGTGACCCCCACATAGGGCTGACTGCCAACAGGTGATGTAAGTAATGCAGATTCCCTGTCGTCCTAATTACATCAACATAAGTGCTATACCTTTCGTGAAGGTGCAGTTATTAGGTCGATGTAGTGGGCAACTTACATCAGTAGAAACAACGTTGTAGTATAGATACTTACCGAGTTAGATTGATGTAAGCAGCCTTATGTCAACCTAACTCTGTCTTGCTGGCTAAGCGTAATACACCTTTAAATCTTAGTCTAGACAAAACCTAACTGCAAGGTAAAAATAAGAGATGAGCAGGATGAGGGAATGTAGAGGAACCTGTCTGTGCCCTAATGAGTACTCTACTGTTGCATGACAACTTACTGTTATGTAGAGAAGAAGTAAGCCTAACAGGAGAACATAGTTTAGCACTGTTAGCATCATGGGGACAGTGTTAAGCCCAAGTCCCCTTGGACATGTTAATTTTCCACCCCATACCCTGAGTCATTTTTGCCATGTGCACTTGCAAATAAGGGAGTGGATGCACTGGAGGTTTGAGACTTATTGCTGCTCAGTGTGGAAGACTATGCTTAGGGACAGATTTTCAAAGGAACTCAGATCCAGTTAGCCACCAAAATAGGAGCCAGATTTTCAAAAGAACCAGCAAGCATGTCTGGTGCTGAATTCTTTTTGGAAATCTGAGCAAGTGTCACAATGGGAGTGAGGACTTTTGAAAATCAGGCCCTTAGTTAGGTGCCAAAATGAAAGATGGACACTTGTGAAACCCCTGATGGCACTGCTTACTTAGCCACATGCATAAGTCTCCTGCTGAACTGGGGCCTTCAGTTCCTAGGTACTGATGAGGCAGCTCTTGTATATTTGACTTTTAATAATGCAAACCCATGGGTGAAAGAAAACGAACTTATCTACAGTTGTCCCATCTGTAAAATGGGGGTAATGATAGTGACCTCCTTTGTAAAGTGCTTTGAGATCTACTGATGAGAAGCCCTGTATAAATGATAGGTATTATTATTACTACAGTGGACCAGGTCTTCATCTCCAATATTGAGTGGTGCAAAGAATTCATGATGCTGTCCTAACTAGGCACTTCAACTTGGTGGAAACACTAAGTAATGTAGAGTCAGTGTAGGAACACATGGAAGGGGGTGTGGGCAAAGAACTGTGCTTCGGAGGTCCTCAGATGTTATAGTAGTCCCTTATTTATTATTTTACTTAACAGTTATTCTACAGTCTGGTTGTGCCTAGAGGCCGACAAGGTCAGGGCAATGTTACCAATCAGCATAAGTTAAATTAGCCTAGCCGTAAAGCACTCTAATTAGTGCCAAGGGCCCCATTGTCCCTATGACCAGATCCAGGAGTGGGGGTGGGCATGTGGAAAGGTGACTTCCAGTTACTCTGGATCCCACTTGAATCCTGCACCTGAGCAGAGCCAGCCTAATTCAAAGCTTCTGAAATAAGCCAGCCAGTTCAGAAGACATGCCCAAAGCTGCCAGTCTGACATGCCCAAAGCTGCCAGTCTCAGTTGTCTATTTAACATATTGCTCAGGATCCCTTTTTGGTTTGTGCATTCAAGCAGGAGTCGCATACAGGCTGTGAACAAAGTTTCTGTCAGACAGGGCAAGAGGGGGGAACTGTAGAGCAAAACAGAGCCCCTAAGAATAGCAGTGTCTGAAGGGAGAGAGAGAGATCTATATCTGACACATGCATTTATGTATCGAAACCAGTGTAGGAAACGCCCCTGCGAGATGCCCATTTGGGTGCTGTTCTCTCTGAAAGCCTGAGTCACAGCCTAGGGCGGTCAGACGAGTTTCTCTCAAGCTAGGACTCGTCTCTAACGGGGGGAGAAGCGGGGTGGGCTCCAAGGCGCACCCTGCTGTGGCGACTGGCCGAGACGCGCGCCCTTTGGCTCAGGCGTCCGGCGCCACATCCCCTCCCTGCGCTTTGCAGCTGGAGGGGGAAGCCCGGGGCTCGTGACAGTGACCGGCTGCGCGTGGGGGGAGCGTGGCTGCGTCTCTCTCGGAGCCCGCTGCGAAGCAAGAGGGGGGGTGGAGCCATCCCTTGGGCGTAGCAGCCGCGGCCTGAGTAAGGCGCCGCTTCCCCGCACTGCCCGAGCTGGCGTGCCCCGCCCAGCCCCTGCGGCTGGGACAGGAGCGGTGTTGGGCGAGCAGCAGCGCGCGCCGAGTCCCGGAGCAGGATGCTGTGGCCAGGCCGTGCTGCGCCGCGGGGCCCCGCTCCGCTCTCCGTGGCTCACTTCGTCTCGTGCCTCCTGGCAGCCTCCTCTGCCGCTGCGGCCGGGTACGGGCGAGGGCGGGCGGGCGCGCGGGGGGCGCGGGAGGGAGGCTGTTGTCCCGCTCAGGCCTGCCTGAACCGGGGGCCGCTCCTGCCGTTCCCAGTGGAGCGGGATCGGGGCCTCCGTCTGCAGGCGGGCCCGCTGGGTCGTCCCCCCGCGACGGGCCCCGCGCTGTACACCCGGGCAGCTGCTCCCCGTTCCCTGCGCGGCGCGTTTCCCACGCCCTGGGTATAAAATGAACGTCCCCCCGCGGCGGCCAGTCACGGAACCAGGGAAATCCCTCTGCTTTTCGGTGCCTGGGCTGTGCATGTTCAATAGCCCCCCGGGCTAGGGATCGCCACTGGCCCGCTCATCACCTGCCAAATATACGGTGACACAAAGTGACCTTCCCCTGCCGCTCGGAGGTGGGTGTGTGGCGTCTCATTTTCTCCCTTGTTTTCCCCTAGGCGTTTCGCGGGCTAACCACAGCTTTGGGTTGCCGTTATTTAGGTGGGGCCTTAGCCTCCTCCCAGGGAAGTCAGTGGAGGAAGATGAGGCACAGCAGGGCCTGATCCTGAAGGTTCCTTTGCATGCGTGGAGCCCCTGTGCCATGTAGGGTTCCACTGACGCTAATGGGTCACTGCATTGGCACTGGGGTTTGCTGCACAGAGTAACTTGTAGGTTACAGGAAATAGTAAGTTTGCTTCTGGACTTGATAGCTATCTACCAAAAAGGGAAAGAAGGAGCGAGTTAAACTGGGCACTGGCACGGATACTGTCCTATCAATAAAGTATCTTCAGGGTAATTTCCCTCTGTTGTTACTGAGAGGTGAAATGATTGGGCTCGTGTAGTAATGCTTGCGTAACATCAGTCTCAACATACAGTAGAGTATGTGTATAACAGAAGAAATACAGTATTTATGACCAACACAGTTGCTACTTTTTGTAAAACAAGATTATTAAATACCAGATGGTGATGGGTAGATTTGATTTCCTTCTTTCCTCCCTTTATGTTTTCCAGCCCCACATTTCTGGTGACAGGTCCCTGGAACATCAGGCCTGGTGCAAATGTGACTATCGGAGTCGCTCTGCTAACAGACAGTCCTCCGCAGGTCACAGTGAGAGGTGAAGTGCTCAGAGGGAATGACACCCTGCTACATGGGGAAAGAACGTTTGAAAAAGGTGAGTTGGCAGCACCAGCCTAGAGAGATTTAGATGAAGATTATCCTACCCCACCGTGAAATATCAGTGCTTTTAAAAATACATTAAAGCATGAATTTTGTGGGACTTCTTTTACCAAGCATGAATAGTTAATGTTTTGTAGGTATGTGCGATAACTCATTACAAGCACTTTGAAAATAATTTATGTAGTTCTGGAGTGTCATTTGATATGGTACCTGTCTGGATCTCAGGACACTGAGGCCGCATGAAGAGAATCAAACTCAGAAACCCCCTCTCCTATGTTTATTGGAAGGATTCAAAAGCATGTGAAGTGTCAAAGCCACTTATAAAGCAACAAGCTCTGTTGCTTTATATATATTGGGCAGAATGAGAAAAAGTGGGGGCTCATGTGTGCCCTGATCACATAATGATTTGCCCATCACTCAGAAGAGTGGAGTGAGAAAGCCTCCCTTTGTTTTGAGGCTGTGTGACTCTTAGTCTGAGCTGTACATCTCAAGGGATGAAGGCCACCTTTGTGGCCCTGGATTCTGGTGCTGACTGATGCTCCTGTTCATGTTGTAAGTTTAGAGTAGTTTAGAGCTGAGTCATGTATGCTTGGGTGGGCTTGGCCCATATTGGCAATTCTGGGAGCTAGGAATAGTTGGAAAACTGAGGTACCCTGGTTGCAACTCCTTTGCCCAAACTCTGCCAAAATTCTATACCAGGAGTCATTAGGGAGTAGTGCTGGCCATAAGCAAGGGAATTCTAAGGTAGCTGAATAGGCTAGCTTCCAAGCTGCTTTGTGCCACTGGAGCGGTGCAAAGCAACAGAAATAGGGGCCAGAATTTAGTTCTGTGTTTGCACGAGGTTTGGGAGGGCCAGTGTGTGGCCTTAGAAGAGCCCATCATATTGTCTTGAGTAACATCAGAAGTTTCCCCATGTCTTTAACCTGAGGTTTCTTGTAGTGAATGTAATGCCTGTTAAAGGTACTCAAATTGTCAGGTTTAAATCTTATTTAAATTTCTTTTTGGGAAGGTCCTTCACTGGGATTCATTTTTTTGTCTGTTCCATCCTAGCTGTGAGATAATAGTTGTGTAACAAGGGTATCACATAGTACAATTGTATTAGTGACTTCTGTGATTTATGAAAAATGATCAGTATTATTATTTCCCGTGGTTTCATCACCATAGTGTCTGGATACCACATATGTAATTAAGAGATCAGTCAATTCCATCTGAGGATTCAACGCTTCTGACCTCCTTTGAGTTAGTACCACTATCAAAGAGAAACCAAATCTAGGTTGTTGTCTTACATGAGAGACTGTCCAGAGCCACTCGGTGTCTTTGTGGCTAGAGGAAGGTCTGTCCAAAAGAAGAGTCTTGCATTGTGCCCTGTGGATGGCAAGATGTGGGCACAGCTGGATCTCCAAACGGTGAATTCTGCAGCCAAAGACCTCACTGAGAAGACTTTGTCCTTAATCCCTGCAAGTCAAACCTTAATCCCTTAGCTCAAGCATCCCTCTTTTGATTATAGCTGACATTAGTGCTGTATGGCAAGAGAAGCGGTTTCTAAGATTTCTTGGCCCAAGTCATGTTTCTCAGATTTCCCTAATTTCTAGAGACATCATTAATTTTAATTCCAAATGTACCTATATTGCACTCAGATTTGGTCTCCCTTCTCTTTTATTGAAGAAAATGATTTACATCAGAAAGCGGTATTCATGTGAAAGCATGTCCACAGCATTTTAAATTTCTTGCAAGATTAATTGTTAAATGTCCTTCATTTTTGGTCTTGGTCACACATTGCACCTGATATTGCATCATTGGGTCAGCCAGCGTTGCTGGCTGAGAGGTTTAACCCAAGCTCATTGAGATAAAGGGGCAGGAAACAGAAGGGGATCCAAATTTGGATTAGGAGCCATTGTAGACACAGGTGCACTATGCTGTCATTGATCAGCTCTACTTAGAATGTGAATTATTGTGTGTTGAACTAGTATTTCTCCGTTGCCTTCAAGATCAACCACAGGTAGAGCACTGTGATTTTAAGTTGGACTTGAGAAAACTATGGACCCTACTGGCTAGATTTCCATCTAAATAGAACGGCACAGCTGTCAGTAATGAATGAAGGGATTTCTAGACATTGCTGCTACTTGGATGTTCCAGTGTGGATGAGTCTAGTAGAACTCTGACAACTGGAGGACGTACGTAGAGTCCTGTGCGGATACAAAATTTGTATCCGCATCCAGTCCATGATCCACAAACATAGTCCATGGGTATAAGGCGGATATCCACAGATTTGCAGGGCTGTAGACATATGCTATCAACAGACGTTAAGGTCATACCTCTTGCAGGTTCTTCAAAATATTTTGCACCTGCCTACAGCATCCTCTCCATATTATTGGGGTAGAACTTGAGCCAGCTAGTTTTCATTCAGATCTTTCTGTTCCTCATATCTTGGATCTGCTCCAAAACAATATTATTATTGCTAAATTATAATTGTCCACCTTTGGGCCCAGATCCCAAGTTAATTGAAGTCAGTGGAAAGGCTCCTATTTATTTCACTGGACTTTGGATCAGACCCGTGATGATGTAGAGCAGAGCACATGTTCACGAGAAAATGGGCTGAGCACCCTAAACTCATTCCACAAGATGGTGATGACAACTGTTGCCACAAACACAGAAGGCTCCATTCCACTGTGAAGTCTCTGAGTCATTCAGTCCATTCCTGAAGATCATTTTGTTTAAAAATATAGCCCTGACTTCCCCAATTATAGTAACTGGATTTCTTATTTTGAAACTTTCCCACATACTACAATATAATATAGGTGTCAACCCATGCTGAGAAAACCTTTAAGTCATAGGACATCCTCACACAGAATGGGCGGTGGGATATTTCAGCTTGAGTAATAGGAGACTGACCCTTTCCCTACGTGTCTTCACTGGAAAAATTGGTTCAAGGAAGGCATAAGTGTGGAACTAATGATTTATGGGGTAACAATTTAAAGTATGAATTTGTCTCCCTTCAACAGTGACTTCATCCAACTATAAATTGTTGGGAGTGCAGATAACAAGGCTTTTAGAAGAGATTTATTAATACCTTAAGTAGAACATACAACATACAAATATGTTTGTATACAACATACAAATACCTTAAGTACAACATACAAATGTTTGTTATGTGTCGATATATTACACAGAGTAAGTTATTCTGTTTTCATAAATACATAGCAAGAGTTGAGATGAGAGATGCAGGAAGTGTTTAGGACAGGTCAGTACTTTCCAGATTGCATTTCACATTGTTACCTCAGCTCATTCCCCCTCCCCATTTTGTCTGAGGCTGGACATTCTTGGGGTCATAGCACCCTTCAGATGCTCTGCCATTGTGTTCCTGGAAGGAAAATAGAATACACATTTATTGTAAAAGCTGCTCTCTTCTTCCCTTCCCTTCTCTTTCTAACATCTCAGCCTCTCTTCCTCTGTCTCTGTTTCTCTTGAGAGCAAGTGTGGCTTGCCTGGTGTGGGTTGTTACTATTTACATTTGTTTAATGCCTAAAAGAGCACCAGGTAACTAACTGACTTATGATCAGACAAGTTCGTGCCCGGACACGTTTATAGTTTGTGGACCTGATCGTGCAATGTGCTGACATCAGCAGGAGTTATGGATGCTCAGACTTAGGCTCTAAACAGACAACATACTGTAACCCCTTTTGACCCGAGCAGCTAGCCATAGTTCAGGGTCTAGCTGGTTATTACAGTTAGGAGAAATTGATGATAGGTATCTCTTTGATGCAATTCTGTTTATGTGCAAAAAAATGTACACTGTCCTGTTTCCCTGAACACAGGAAGGACCAAAATAACAGGAGACAGTTTCCTTGTTCCCCGGCCCACGCTGCTTTCAGCCAGCACTCCTGACCCTCTCTCTAGGCTTCTTCCAAGGTGACACCATACTTCGAGGCTGCTGCTTGTCTTTCTCTGCTTCTGTGTCTCTCTGTCCCTGTAAACCCTTTCTCTCTCTCTCTCTCTTTCTCTTTCT
>ML675604.1:76982652-77075614 GCA_007922155.1 Mesoclemmys tuberculata | reverse complement strand
AAGGTGCATTCACACCCATCAATTTCAAGGAGGTTTTAACCCAACCCATAGCAACAAGGTTTAACTCAACTCATATATATTATTTTAAGATCCGATCTAATTCAAACAGGAATTATTTTGGGGTATGAGACTGGAAAACAGATTAGATTATCACAATGTTCCCTTCCGGCCCTGGAATAATCTATAACAATACATAGAGCGAGGAGTGGGGAAAAGATTTGGCACAATGCTTAAAATTGTCTATTTAATTTTAACCCTGGCCTGTATACTTCTCTTTCTTATCAGCTTTTATATTTTTCCTGCTTTTCTGTTTGATGTGTGGAAAGGCAAAGAGCTAGGAAATGGGGATTAAAGGCTGAAAAAGTGGCAGGGCAAGAAGCAAGCAAGCTGTACAATAGTTTTTCCTTTCACAGCACAGCTTGTTGAATATTGGAGGAGTTCTGTCCTGGCAGCTCAGAAAAATATGGAACTACTGTGGCTAGAGTTACTCAGAGATAAAATAGCCTATCAGACTAAAACTCTTTAACTGACGGCTGAACAGCAAAACAGTCTTGTGTTAAATTATGTCTCTGTTGAATGTAGTGCCCTGCAAGTGTTGCTTCTGTCAGTGGTGTTGACACATTGGGTCATGCCAACTGGCTGATGTGGTGACATCATTTTGAGATGTACTGGTCTTAGGGTACTATTACCTACAGTGATAGTGTGGCTGGCAGCTGTCGTTATGCTATCCAAGGCAGGACAGGTGTTGGGAGGTAGCTGAAGCTATAGATCATATTGTGTATTCCACAACTCGGGATTGGTTCCCCACTTATTCATCGGTGTAATTTATTCATGGCACCTAGGAGTTTAATTCTGGTGCCTAGTATTTCTCTCAGTGAAAGGCCTGGTCATGGGGGTAGTGGCGGCCACGCTCCAGCCAGGGTGCCATGTGCGTCCATATGGAGGGGCCTGGAGCGGGGAGGGCTATGGCTGCCGTACTCCAGCCAGGGTGCCCCGTTTCTGGGCCCACCTTGTGGGAGAGGTGTGGGGGGAAGGGGCAGGGCTGGGAGGGAAGAGCGGCCGCCACACTCCGGCCAGGGCGCCACTGCATCCATGCGGCAGGGCCAGGAGGGGAGAGCGACTGCTGCGCTCCGGCCAGGGCACCCCGCTGCTGGGCCCACATTGTCTGGCTTTTTAATTTTTGGGCTGGCACCTAGTTACAAAGCAAATTTGTCGAGCCCTGGTTTACAGTTTTAATGGGTTGATATATTTGCAGTTTTAAATATGCTATAATTAAAATTTTGATTCCTGAGGGATTCTTGCAATGAGACATGAGATAAACATAGTAGCAATGTAATTAGGTTCACGTTTTTGCCTTGCTTAATAACTAATGTAACAAATGAAACAACATACACTGATGAGTTGCTGGTCTGTGGTCCATACAGAGAGACAATACAGAAGTGCTGATTACCTGAGCCTGGCTTGACATATCAGAAGCAAAATATCAGACACCGATGCAGCAAGAGAGATTATTTAAAAATGATGCTTTGATGTCGAGACTTAGCTTCCTAGTATTGGGGTAGAAAGGGACACATTGAATATGTCTGCAAGCAGAAACACGTAGCCAAGAGGAAAAACTTACATGAGTAAATAAGATAAAAACATGCCCATGACGCATGGAAAGAAAAAGAGCTTGTATTTCCAAGAACATAGAAAGAATAGCTCTAGAGACGATATGACCATGAATATCCTCAGGATATTAGGGCCTTGACACAGGTTCTGGGTAACTCCATTATTAGAAGAACCTTCACATTGAATGGAAGTGAATATAGAAGCATCAGTATTGCTTATATCAGAAAAGGTGTATCTTCTAATGTACATGAATTGTGCTGTTGACATTCATGAGGGAACCACTGGCAATAATGGGGACGATAGACATGCAGGTTAAACTCCAAAGACGGAGAGCTCCAAAGTCTTAGATTATAGTGTTTATCCCTACACATGAGAGGCCAGTGATATATCAGAAAGAACCAGCTGAACGGGCCGAAAGCTCACTTGATGGAGAAAAGTAAAATCATCTAGTTACAGTATTACAGAAACAAGCTTTGGTTTCCAAAGGAGAAATGGACAGCATGTAAATACTTCTCTGTAAAAGTTATCCATTAAACTGGGCAGCCAGTCCTAAAGTTACAAGGAGAGGATGAGTTCACCATATGCTGTCAGGCCATCAAAGCAGATCTGGAAAGTCTGGTCAAGACGGGAGTTGTGTCATGCATAGAAAATGAGCAGCTGCCATTGTTCCAGCATTTAAGTTAAAAGAGAATTTGGGGTGAATTCAAAGTGACTATAAATCCAGTCTTATGTGCAGAACAATATCCTTCCTTGTAGTTAACATTTATGTGCTTCTTTAGCCAGTCAAAAGTTTATTGAAATTGAGTCCTGCCAAGCTTACTTACAAATGCAGTCAGAGGAAAAAATTCCAGGGGAATGCTAACAATAGCAATGCCTAAGGAGTTTTACTGACCCAAATACGTTTTTCAAAACGTAAGCTCAACAGAAAAACTGCATGAATTTGAAGAAAGAAAGAAAAAAAAAGTCAACTGGAAACAAAAAAGTACCCTTGCAGGGTTTGCCACCCAAACATTGCAGCATGTGCTGGTGCATGAGAATTGTTGTGGTAATTGGGCCTACAGATTTACCCTATTTGTGAGCTCAACTGTCAAAAGTACAAGTAAGTTCATAAGACGTCACAATAATATATAATAACCAGTGTTGATGGAAAAAGATATGAAAGGGAGACATACTGAATTAGTCCAAAGAGAAAGGCTTACTGATACGATTCAAGGACCATGTTAAGATCATGCCCGGCAAACAAGAAAAGTGTGGAACCAGAAAGCAGTGAACCAAAACTGGTATGTCAGAAATAGTTTATAAAACTGGTGGATAAAATAATGAGAGGATGGGCTATTCAACCAATCACTCCCTTTTGGGTCTGTGGTGGGGTGTTCTACCCCAAATAAGCTCTCAGGAAGTTAATGTGGTCCAGAAGAGGTCAGTTAACCTTATACGCTGTATCTGGAGGGAAGCCAGGGGCAGATGACGCTTTAATGGCAGATGAAGCCCAACTGAGGGGGTAACTGGGATAGGAGTATAAAGCCAGAAAATGAGAGCAGGAGGTGGTCTGCAGACACTCCCTAGGACAGTGGTTCTTAACCTGTGGGCTGCAGGTGGCCCAGTTAGCACACAGCTGCGGCCCATGTGACATCCTCAGGGCCATACAGATAATATATATTGTAGGAGAGTAAAGAGTTAAAAGCTGGATAACTGGTCAGACCTAAGCTACAGGGAATGGGGCCAAGGCATGGGCAAACCTTGTTTCTGCTAATTGGTGTGAATTCTAGTTAGAGTCTGTTCTCTCTTCTTTTCCTCCCTTCCTGGCCATCTGCACTGGGAATGAGGCTAATAAATAACTATCGCCACTCCTGCACAAGGCCTTTGGTGGAAAAAAAGCATTATCTTCCACCCCCACCTGGCATGCCTTTACTTCAAAGAAGGTTAGTGTAAAATTAATAGGTTTTTTGAGGTGATGTGCCTGCCCTCTGTATGGTAATCCTGTAAACAACAAACAGGGGTGGATATAATTGTATTTATTATGTAGTTGTTAATAGTCATTTTATAGGTGTCAGTGTAACCAAATAAGGGTCTATGGGGAGTTGCTGGAAATGTATACATTTACATACTGTTATGGATAAAAGAATTGTAAAGTAACCCCTCGTTGCTCACTCGTGGTGTCAAGGTGGAACGAGCAGGCAATAAAGGGTTCCGTCTCCCCTGTCCCGGGACAACCTGTCGGTTATTTCTAAGATATATATTGTGTGGATGTGGCCCACACATGGAGAGCTGCATACGTGGCCCACAATGGTAAATAGGTTCAGAACCACTGCCCTAGAGGAAAAGGGAGTTGGCCAGAGTCAAGGAGGAAATGCAGGGGGAGAGTAAGCCCTCAGTCCAGTCCTGGACCAGGGAATTTGACAAGAGGCCTAGGGGGGTGAAGAAGCCAGAGGGAATGGAGGAAGCTCTGGTGGAAAACTCAAGATAGGCGAGGGTGAGAGATGGGGTAGGAAGGAAGCAAGGGAAACAGCAATAGGGTCTGAGACTGAGCTAGAGACCTGTAAAAATTATCTTCCGAAGTAAAATTTGCTAAACATGACAGATGCTGTGAGAATGACTAACAGTCTCAGACAAGTACAATGATCATCCATGTCGATACTGGAAAAATTGTTCTTGCCAGATGTTGTGTTTTGCATACTTATAATATGGCTCTGACGTGAAACAGTGGAAAACACTGATGAATGGTAAGTTGTAAAAGAACGTAATAAGGATGAAAATACTAGATATGCTGAATCCCCTTGTGTTAACATAATGTGACAGTGTCTCTTTCCAGTATAGCTAATAATCTTTAGATGTGCCAAGTGACTCATTGATGGTTGCAGAGGTTATACTAGAAAATATTAAATGTGGTTGCTATGAAATTGTGAGGTAACAACCTCTGACAGGCGATTTGAGATTCATACAGTTTCAGTTCTCTCAATGTCTGTGGTTTAAAAAAAATAAAGCAGGAGAGGAAAAATACTTCCAACCCTTTAAGAAAAAAGTGCTGCAGTATTGTACAGTTGATGAACACTCTATAGCTTACCGATAATGGACCCTGATGAGCATTTTACAGAAAGACAGGGGTAATATTCTTGTGCGGTACTCCAGCTGTGCAGTGCAATTGGAGTAACTCCTACAATGCAGTGCTGAACAAAGGGCAGATAACTTAGAATCATAGAAATGTTGGGCTGGAAGACCTCATCTAGTTCAGCCCTCTGTTCTGAGGCAGGACCAAGTATACTTAGATCATCTATGACAGGTGTCTATCTAACCTCTTATTAAAACTTATAGTGATGGGGATTCCACAACCTCCTTTGGTAACTTATTCCAGAGCCTGATTACCTTTATAATTAGAAAGATTTTTCTAATGTCCAAACTAAATCTCTCTTGCCGTTAATTATTTCCCTGCCTTCTGTGGACATGGAGAACAAATGATCATTGTCTTCTTTTAGCAGCTCATAACATCTTTGTAGGCTTTTATTAGGTCCCCCCTCGTCTTCTTTTTTGAAGACTAAACATACCCAGGTTTTTTAACTTTTCCTTAGGCAGTGCAGAGGGACTCCATTGAGAGAGACTGTCTGAATTTGGCCTGGAAACCTACAAGTCCCTATTTGCTTGAATAGAGATTGGAATCGAAAGGGCAATCCAGACAGTAGGTCTGAAGAACTGTAACTCTTAACTGGACTGCCACAGGGGCCCAAACAAGAACCACTATTGCTCACTTTGTTTAAACCTCTATACCTAGGGTATTTTCAACATTTTCTGCCAGCCCTGGTAAAATAACCTTACCCTTATTCATGCATTATTGGGACCCACCTACTGAAGCACCTACAATGCTTGCCTCCAAGTCATGATATGTCTGGCATGCTACTGGCATCTTAGGGGTTGGTGTATTCCAGCACTAAGCAGCTGCAATAATTACAAAGTTAATGCACCCCAAGGTTCTGCACCACTGCTTCCCTTGTTTGCTTCCTACCAGATCATATCTCTCCAAGGACGAAGGGAGGGCATTGAACAAAATAAAGCCAAGATAAATCTTACATCTTCGGATTGTCTAGAGGTCTTCTGTCCTCAACAAGTCTGGTAGAGTCTCAATAGTCAGAAGTCCCAGGCAGCTGAGCCTCCCACAATTCTCCCTCCAAGGAGTTAAGAGTGTTGGTCTGTTCACTTCCACCGGCTGCCAGCAGCTGTATATTCTTAAGAAGGTGAAGTTTGGGACTTAAGGGGAAGAGACCTGTACATGACTGTGAAGTATCCAATCACACATGCCTCTATCGAGACTGGCAGCCTATCCCCACTCCCTGGCCTAATATACACCCTTGGTAATGGTTGTGTAGACCTATAAGCAGTGATGATATCCAACCGGTTCGCACCGGTTCGTGCGAACCGGTTCTTAAAATAAAAAAAAGGCAGCGAACCGGTTGTTAGCGCCCTCCCATTGCGCTCTGCGGGGCGCTGGAGGGGTTTCGAATTTGGCAGCGCAGAGCGAGTCTCACAGCGGAGATTCTCGTCTGCGATGCCAAGTCTCCCTCTCCGCCCCCGAAATTGACTTTGCCTTGTCAATTTCACAGCGGAGAGTATGCCCCAGCTCCCCCGCCAAAATTGACCAGAGAGGGTCAATTTCAGTGCGGGGAGTCTCTCCTGCCAGTCTCCCTGCCGCCGAAATTGACCAGGGAGGGTCAATTTCAGTGCAGGGAGTCTCTCCTGCCAGTCTCCCTGCCCCCGAAATTGACCAGGGAGGGTCAATTTCACGGCGGAGGGTGCCCTGAAGTTCTGGGTGCTGGGTTATTGGGGTGCAGTGTGCATGATGTTTAAGAACCTATTCAGAATAGGTTCTTAAATATCACCTGCCTTTATAGAACTGGTTATTGGAAATTTGGGATATCATCACTGCCTATAAGTGTCATTAGTGTCTCACGGAATATTGGAGAGGGAACTGATTAGCTATATAAGAAGTCAGCTATGGCTGAAGGGATGATGATGATGTGGCAAAACCACTAGGATGGTGGTGGGTGTTATACAGCATTCATTCATAGGGCTTTCCAGTAGTTCTGTGAACAGTATCACCACCGCCACGCCTGCCCCTGGAGAAGACAAAGTGCCTACTGGAAGTTCTGCACTCCCCACATTGAGTTGACATCACCCACATTGTATATTTCAGGCCCAACTTGTTCACAGCCTTGGACATTTTGACTGAGCTGCTGACTTGAGCTGTTTGATTTTAGTAAATTGTGGCCCATGCCGATGGGGTGAGAGTGGATCCCATTATTGTCCTGTGTGTTGTCCTTAATGGCTCCTTTCATTGAGAGAGAAAACAGCAGCATTCTGAAGTCAACTCAATTATAACATGTTCACACTCTGAGACAGTAATAGTTACTGCTAACCCCGAGTACTTCTGCTACACCCTCATTTGTCCTGATCGTGATGGTTGAACAACAGTTTTTTTCCTGCCCAATCCTTCCCTTTTAATCTAACTCATGAAGATTACTAGGCAGCACACAGGCTGTGCGGCTGGTTCTGCAACCATGTGCTAGATATAGAGTTGCTTTTGTTGTCTATTGAGAAACATACTTGGAAGCAGTGTGCATTTGATCTGCCTCAGGAGATGAATAGGTATTTTGCCAGCACTTCTCAATATTGCAATGGAAAAACCTGTGACTACCTGAGATTAATTGCACTGTATACTTCCACTGGAGGTACAAGATTTATGGTTGGACCAAATAGGCTGGTGACAGATCCTTACACTTACATCCTGAAGTGTTAGGTGCTAGTGTTAGACCTAGACAGATAGCAAGTCATCAGAAAACCCATGGACCTGCAAACATGCATGCGTGTCCTTGCTGCCTTTGTGAGACTCCTAGAACCACATCCAGCCTTGGCAGCATGGCTGACTTCCATGCCCTACTGCCTCCTTACTTGTGGAGGCATCAGTAAGGGTTAAAGGCTTCACATCAGGAGATGATGCTGACTCAGCCATGACACATTCCAGTGTAGATTAAGCATTTGCATAGCAAAATGTGGTACACAATGGCTGATCCCTAACTCCTACTCTCCATTCCCCATGTGTACAGCTATTCTGTGAATATGTTATGCTGTTATGTGACAAGTGCTTATTTCCTGTGAGCAGGAAATTGCTCAGTCTTTGTTGACCTGTGTAAGAAGTTCTCAGTAATTTTTGAAACTATCTCCAGGTTATTATATGATATTATCTCTCTAGTGCCTGAGTGTCTCCCATATAATTAAAAAAGACCAATATAAAAGAAAACACTCTTGTTTTACCACCTTTAAGAGCAAACTTGAATAAATATTTGGTTGTCTTGTTTTTTTAATGAGTGAGTTTAAGGAATGAGTTAACTTGTCTGCACTGGCATTTACTCCCATTACAGCTACCAGTGATTAGCTACCTACATAGCTGCACCAGAGCAAATCATGGACAGGCTAAACTACAATTTGTATTAGTGCCTTTTGTTCCAATTTCAAGCAGGGGTAAGAACTGCACAATGTACAGCAAATAGCAGCTTTCCCTGTCTATGCTAGGGGTTCACACTAGTGCAGCTAAACTGATGGCTGGTCACCAGTGCATGAAAATGGCTGAATTAGAAATAATATATGAAGAGAAACTAAAAGCAGCCAGCTATATCTAAAGCACTATAGACAGATTGGTTGAGAAATGCAGTGCTTTTTTTTGAAATGGCAACCTAATGTCTAAAATATATGACCTTTTGTTGGGCATGGAACATGGCTGTGAGAAATTGAGGGGAAAAATGGTTTGTGTAGAACAGGCAGAGGAAAGTCTTTAGCATAGTTTGGCCAGAATTTATCCACTTCGTCTGTCCACACTGGTCAGGGAAGCCATGCTAGAATCCTGCTAGCACAACCATGTTTAAACCCCAACTAGCTCAGTTCTGAAACCCACAAGTTACTGAGGCTGGATTTTAAATCCTTGAAAGCATATATCAGACTTATGCTGGAAAGGCTGACATAACCTCAGGCAAGGGAGGTTTAAGACTATGCTGCGTTTGGATCCCACAAAAACAAAACAAACAAAAAAGTGTTCCTTTATTCTGTACAGCTGAAAGCATGTGCTGTACATAACAGAGGAAGAATCACATGATTCCCTGCACTACAGGACATAGGAGACTTGAGAGGCTCCATGGAGCTAAGGTTTATCCCCTTCGCTATGGACCTATTGACTTCAGTGGCTTTGGCCCAAGCCCTGTGTGTCCTGATGCAGAAGTAGGCAACTGTCTATCAGTAATCAGTATTCCCAGGTGTCTCTTGGCTGACTGCTCTGTTGGGGCTCTTTACATATAGACTCACAGACCTTAAGGCCAGAAGAGACCATCATGAGCATCTAGTCTGACCTCCTGCACACTGCAGGCCACAGAACCTCACCCATCTCCACCTATAACAGACCTATAAGCTCTGGCTGAGTTACTGAAGTCTTCAGATCATGATTTAAAGGCTTGCAGGAGCAGAGAATCCACCATTTACTCTTGTTTTAACCAGCAAGTGACCCATGCGCCATGCTCTCTCTGTCAATCTCACCTGGGGGAAAATTCCTTCCTGACCCCAAATATGGCGATCAGTTGAACCCTGAACATGTGGGCCAGCCACCAGCCAGACACCTGGGAAAGAATTCTCTGTAGTAACTCGGATCCATCTCCATCTAGTGCCCATCCCTGGCCACTGGGAACTTCTGTTACTAGCAGTAACAGATTGGCCATATGCCATTGTATGCAGTCTCATCATACCACACCCTCGGTAAATTTATCAAGCTCAGTCTTGAAGCCAGCTAGGTTTCTTGCCCCACTGTTCCTCTTGGTAGGCTGTTCCAGAACTTCACTCCTCTGTAATTAACCTTTGTTTAATTTCAAGCCTAAACTTGTTGATTATCAGTTTATATCCATTTGTTCTTCTGTCCGCAGGTGCGCTTAAGTTAAATAACCCTTCTGATAAACCCTGGTGTTTATCCCTCTGATGTATTTATAGAAAGCGGTCATATCATCCCTCAGCCTTCTTTTGGTTAGACTAAACAAGCTAAGCTCTTTGAGTCTCCTCTATATAAGATAGGTTTTCCATTTGTCTGGTCATTTTAATAGCTCTTCTCTGCACCTGTCCCTGTTTGACTCCATCTTTTTTAAACATGAGAGACCAGAACTGTGCACAGTATTCCAGATGAGCACACGATATTTCCACCAGTGCCTCATATAATGGTACTAACACTTGCTTATATCTACTGGACATACCTTGCCTGATGTAGCCTAGGACTGTTTAGCCCTTTTTATGGCTGAATCACATTGGTGGCTCGTAGTCATCCTGTGATCAACCAATACACACAGATCTTTATCCTTCTCTGTCATTTTCAACTGATGAGTCCCTATTTTACAGCAGAAATTCTTGTTGTTAGTCCCTAAGTGCATGACCTTGCACTTTGCACTTTTAAATTTCATCCCATTTCTATCGCTCCAGTTTTCAAGGTAGTCCAGATCTTCTTGTATGATATTCTGGTCCTCCTCTGTATTGGCAATATTTCCCAACTTTGTGTCTTCCTCAAATTTAATTAGCACACTCCCATTTTTTGTGCCAAGGTCCTGAATTAAACTGTTAAATAAGATTGGTCCCAAGACTGATTCCTGAGGAACTCCAGTAGTAAACTCTCTCCAGTCTAACAGCTCACCTTTCACTATGACCCATTGTAGTCTCCTTCTTACCTAGTTCCTCATCAACCTTTCAGTTCTCATATTAATCTCCATCTTCTCCAGTTTAAATAATTTTCCATGTGGAACTGTATAAAATACCTTACTGAAATCCAGGTAGATTAGACCTATTGCATTTCATTTGTATAAAAAATCAGTTATGTTCTTAAAGAAAGAGATCAGGTTAGTCTAGCACAATTTACCTTTTGTAAAACCATGTTGTATTTTATCCCAGTTACTGTTTACCTCTAAATACCTAACTAATTTCTCTTTCAAAATTTATTCCAATACCTTGTATTCAATTGATGTCAGAGTAACAGACCTGTAGTTTACCATATCACTTCTTTTCCCTTTCTTAAAAAATAGGTACTATATAAGCAATTCTCAAGTCATAGGGTATGAACCCCGAGTTTATGGATTTCTTAAAAATCCTTGCAATTGGGGTTGCAATTTCATGTGCCAGTTCCTTTAATATTCATGGATGGAGATTATCCAGGCCCCCTGATTTGGTCCCATTAAACTGTTTGAGTTTGACTTCCACCTCGGTTGTGGTAATTTCTACTTCCATATCCTCATTTCCCTTAGCCACCCTGTCACTTACCCCAAGCTCTTCATTACACTTATTAAACACTGAGGTAATGCATTTATTTAGGTGTTGGGCCATGCCTAGATTATCTTTAATCTCCACCCCATCCTGAGTGCTTAGCGGTCCTAGTTCTTCTTTTCTTGTTTTCTTTTTATTTATATGGGTATAGAACCTATTACTATTGGTTTTAATTTCCTTTGCAAGGGCCAGCTTTGCTCAGCTTTTGGAAATTCTTACCTTTTCCTTATACTTTCTGACCTCCAGGAGGTCGCTTTTCTTGCTGATCCTTCCCGTCTTTCATTTCTTGTAGGCTTTCTGCCTTCTCTGAATAACCTGTTGGAAAAGCTTGCTCATCCAGCTTGGTCTGCAACCCTTCGCTACTAATTTTTTCCTCTTGCTTGGGATGCAGACTTCAGGTACCTTCTACAACTTTGATTTAAAGTAATTCCAAGCCTCCTCTACATTCAGATCCTTGAGTTTTGCAGTCCAGTCCACTTTCCTAACTAATCCCCTTAATTTTTTTAAATTTGCACTTTTGAAATCAAGGATCCTAGTTGCAGACTTATGTTTGTTTATCGTTCCATTTAGTTTAAACTGAATAGCTCATTTAGAGTATTGTGTCCAGGTTTGGGCCCCCTGCTACAAGAAGGATGCGGACAAATTGTAGAAAGGTCAATGAAAATTATTAGGGGATTGGGGCACATGACTTCCGAGGAGAGACTGAGGGAACTGGGCTTATTTAGTCTGCAGAAGAGAAGAGTGAGGGGGGATTTGCTAGCAGCCTTCAACCTGAAGGGGGTTCCAAAGAGGATGGAGCTAGGTGGTTCTCAGTGGTGGCAGATGACAGAACTAGGAGCAATGGTCTCAAGCTGCAATGGGGGAGGTCTAGGTTGGATATTAGGAAAAACTTTTTCACTAGGAGGGTGGTGAAGCACTGTAATGGGTTACCTAGGGAGGTGGTGGAATCTCCATCCTTAGATGTTTTTAAGGCCTGGGCGACAAAGCCCTGGCTGGGATGGTTTAGTTGGGGTTGGTCCTGCTTTGAGCAGGGGTTTGGATTAGATGACCAACCCGAGTCCCTTCCAACTCTAATCTTCTATGATTCTATGATCACTCAAAGCAAGGCTGTCCTCTACAACTAATTCTTCTGTGAGGTCCTCGTACTTACCAATACTAAATCTAAATATAAAACGGCATCACCTCTTGTTGCTTCAGTGACTATTTGGTGAATAAATCTGACAATTATCACATCCAGGAATATCTGGGCCCTGCCATTATTAGCAGCACCTGTCCTCCAATCGATATCTGGGAAATTAAAGTCTCTGATAATCAATTCCTATTGTATTTAGTTCATTAAAATATGAAAGAGATATCTATCCATATCCAAATCAGATCCTGGGGTCTGTAGCAGACCCCAGCCACTATCCCTGTGAGCCACTGGGGTTTGGGACCATTGTGTTAATTCTTCCATGATTAAACCACAGTGGGAGAAAACAAAACACTATTGTTATGTTGTGTGAACCTGGCACCATTTCAGTTACTATATAGGATGAGAGTTTTAACATATTTTAAGTAAAACTATAAAATCAACATATCAAAAATATTTTTCTAGGCTTTTCTTTCACAATGGAAAATTAATTTCCTCTTTGTGAATATTTTAGCTCTGCTCTTTGTTTAGGCTGTGAAATCTTTATAGGGGATGTGTTTGTCTGTGTTACAGGAACTGATGAGCATTCTTTCAACAAAATAACAGTAACAGTAACATACGTTTTGTGGAAATACAAAAAACAGGAGAACTTTGAAGAACTCATTTTCTTATTTTCTGTGGTATTAAACTGCTTTGAACCATGCTGTTAAGGAAAAAGGGTTTTCATCTATTACTCTGAAGAAAAAACATGTAAATATGTCCTACACAATAATATATAAACACAGCTGATAAAAGAAAAATATGAAGTCATTTCACCCTGCAGTGCCTTTAGTCATCCTACGTTTTTCTTTCCCTAACAGGATAAAGAACAGATAAAGACAGCTAGTAGGGAAAGTTGAGCAGAGAGACTATTTTTAGCAACACCTTCTAAATTAACATGAACATAAGGTCAGTTTGTTGGCTGGAATATAGATCAGCTATTCACTTCAGAGGTGGTACACTGATTCATACTAGCTGAAGTTCTGTTCCATTGGGCCAAATCATGAAGTCCTTAATGAAGGTGCCATGTCCCCCGCTAGGTGAGACAAAACAGTTGCAGGAGTGTTCTTTATCTATGCATATGTAAATAGGTAATTAATAAGGAAGGGGCATTTCGTGGGAGGGGGAGGGAAATGGGGTCCTGTGCTCCCCCAGAGTTCTGCCTTTCATTTAGCAACAGCTAAATGTTCTGAGGGGACCTGTCCAGAGGAGCTGCTTCAGACTGCCCCACAGGCAGTGGGCATGGGCAAAATCTTGGGCTGCCTCTTGCTGGGCCACCTAGCAGCAAGGAGGCAGCAGCTCCCCCTGGCAGCAGCACTCATCGTGTATCCGTGCAGCGTGGGGAGGGAGGAGACAACAGGGCGGCTGGCTGCGGGCTGAGTTCTCTTCCTGCTATATGGGGCTTCTTCTCTTTCCCTGCTGCTGGAATCCCAGCTTTTCCCACTGCAAGCTTCTTAGGCTGCCCTGGGGCAAATGCCTTGTGCTGTTCCCAGGGCAGAGACCATTGTCTCACTACGACAGGAGGGACTCTGCAGGGGAAACTGTTCCCTCACACTGCAGCGGGTCTTGCCCTGCCTTCCATTTAGCAGCAGGTTCTAAGGTGGTCAGGAGTGGAGGTGGCGCTCCATCTCTGAGCACCGCCGCATAGGGCTGGCCTAACGTGCCTGGTGTCGCTAGCCCAAGTGGCCTGGTGTCAGTGCTCATCCCCCTGAAGGTACATCTATGCCCCCCCCCAGGGGGTGTGCCCCGCAGTTTGAAAACCTCTGTTCTAGTTCCAGAGGCGATGTGTGAGGTAGTCACATGACACCCAGAACCTTTAAATGGTGCCGCCCAATTATCAACAGTTATGCGTCACTTCCAGATCTGAGCAAAAATGGGAATTTCCATCTGTGACTTTCCACTCTGCAGTCTGGACTGGTGGATAGCTGTGTCACCCCAGTCCCTCACTTCTGGGATGTTTTCCACTTGCCTCCGCTGTGTAAAGCCCCCATTCCTGAGTCAGCCCACGCACAACCTCCTGCAAGCAAGCAGTCCTTAATTTAGTGAGTGAATGCTTCTGGCCAGCCACACATGGGATTATGCAATAGAATGACCCCCAGCAAACACCCCCAGTCCCAGATGCAACCTAGGAACTGCTGTCTTGCAATGTTCAGTGCTGCCCATTGAACCTTGCAAACTCATATTAGTTTGCCAATTTATCAAAGAAAGTGATATTCACCAGCTCTGTCACTTTAAATGGAGTCTCTGCACACATCCAAACTGCATCCACAGCTTTAGATAAAAAAAAACAATTAAGTTTATTAAGTACTGAAAGATTTTAAGTGATTATAAGCCAGAGAAATATAGGTCAGGTTTGACCAGGAAGAAATAAAAGCAAATTGCATTCTAAGCTAAACTTAACACTTCAGTAGCCTTACAATCTTTAGATGGTTCTCACCACAGGCTGGTTGGTCCCCTTGTGGACAGTCTTGATGTTGTCTTGCAGATGGATTGCAAGAGAAAGCTCGAGAGCCAAAATGTCTCCCCTTTTAACATGTTCCTCCACCCACCCTCCCTTTCAGGGTCAAGCAACAAAAGTATCTGTGCATGGTTGACTCCATGTCCTGAGTCGATGGGCATCCCCTTCTCAGATGCTTAGGACAGTCCATTGCTTATGGAAGAGCTGGGTTGTTTTATTCATGCCTTAGCAAAGTGTAATCTACCTTCCTGCTTTTAGTGTTTACCTGGATCTGCCTCAAACAATGTGAGACACGCATTTGGTAATATTTAGCAGAGCCTCATAATCACACATATGACATTGCAAGAAACTTACTACTATAAAAATAATATTAGCATGTCATGAGCATTCCAAAGACCCCTATGTGGCATACTTTGCATTAAACAATACACAGTTACACTATAAGGGTGAACATGAATGATACACAATCACACCATAAGAGTGTACATGGGGTGCATTGTGTCACACCATCCCATGGGAAATGTTGATATTTAAACATTTGTTTTCATCTCAAATTGGGGCAAAAAGTTAAAATATAAAAAATGTTTATGGAACAAAAAATTTAAAAGAAACTTTCATTCAGAAATGATTAAATGTTTTCTTCTGACATTTTCAATCAAAACAGTTTGATTTTCCCAAATAAAAGTGTTTTGTTTCTGTTTGTTGAATTGACCTGAAAGGCTTTGTTTCAAGTCAGTTCAACCTAAACTGCAGTTTCCTATTGTAGTGCATTGCCTACACTGTGTTTGAGTTGCCCAATGCCGCTATTTTCCTGTATTTTCGAAGTACCTATCATCAGACCATGTAACTTCCATAATGCACCACACCACTCAGTCAGAGGAAAGACTGATGTATCATGGGAGAAGTAGTTTGGCCAGGGAGCCAGGCATATAGGAGATAATGGAGGCCTGAATTACAACTCCCATGAAGCAATGGGATACCATAGAAAAATAGAGTTAATGCTGAGCTGAGCTGAAATGAAACATGGACAATTTTGATTTTGCAGAAACTTCATTTTCTGTCAGAAAACCATTCTGATAGAAAGTTCCCAACCGGCTCTAGTAGTTGGAGCTCAAGAATACATAATGTAGACTCCTGGGTTTGGTAGGACCATGTCATAGGACGCACCTCTGCTCCAGTCTTCTTGCCGTACAGAAGCCATTCAGATTCCCTTTGTTATGCATTCACAGCACCATTTATTTTGGTCCTCCCGTCTTCCTTCCCTGAGGCCTCTGTGTGACTGGGCTCAGCCAGCCCAGTTCCCCCCTCCCCCCTACTATCTTTTGGCACTTCCTTCCTGTGCCTTTTTGTCGGCTTTAGGCTGGTGGCCTAATTGGCTTTTTATCCCACCCAGTCAGCCAGCCTGATTATGTAATAACTTCTGCCACCTTTCTGCCACCTTTCTGTGGTTGGCATCTAAGTGATCAGAACGCAGGCTTACCTTTTCACTCCCTGCTTTGGTCACAGACCAGTAAAACCTATTGAAGTGCACTAAAAATGACTTTACATCAGTTCTAATAGAAACTCATGAGGTTCCTCCTAATTCTCTTCCTAAGAACAAGAAGATTGCCCACCCCATTCTACCCTGCAGATGTGGCAGGGTGTTAAAAGGTTCCAGCAATAAGGGATGTTTGGATGGAGACCCCTTTATTTCATATTGCTGTCCCTCCACCTGGACCCCAAGCTCCCTGCCATCTTGTATCAGCTGGTGTGGGAACGTGCTGCTAGCGGCTGTCCTGAATTGCTGGTGCCTTAGAACTCCTCTCATGGAAGAGAGGGCAATCTTGTGCCCCTTACTGACGACAGTGGGCGTGATTTTTTTCACAGCCTTATTTGTACTTTGTGTAAATCAGCACAGTAGCATTTTATATACCTTTTGTACAGGTGTAAGTGGCTGCACAGGATGCAAGGCCTTGGAGAATCAGGCCCAATGCCTGTGGTAATGTGCACTGTTTTGCCTTATAGGTTTGAATGGATGGGAGTTTTGGCGCCACTCTGTTTATAGCATGAGGTCCTCAGTTTTTAGTCATTATTACTTTTACAGAACTTTCCTTGGCTTCAATATGAGGTTTGACTGAGTAAGAAATTTAAGATACTGCCACTGAAAATGTATCTCTAGTCACTATTCCATAGCTGCATAAAGGGCAAGCGCTTCAGTTAATATAAACTGGTATGGTTCTATTGGAGATATGCTGATTTACACCTGCTGAGAACCTGGCCCAAAATGTTCAACATCTTGGAGGAATTGCACTCAACTTTTAAAGCCAGAAATAAAGCCATCATATGTGGCTGCAGCAAACCTTTATTGCAAGCAACATACAGCAATGGAAAGCACACCACAGCAGTTTCATACCAGAGCAGTGGCTGCTGGAATAGTGTTAACTCTGCCTGCAGAATTTTGTTAATTAATTAAATAGAATTTGGTTCATAAGCAAAGCTTTGAAACACTGTGTAATGCATGTTTTAGCAGCGTAAAGAAGAATTTTTAAATCATAATCTCAATTGAGAAAGTCATTAGTTCATTCTGGATGAAATATGGCTGGAGTTTGAAGGGATTACTATTAAGTAGAACAGTGAGAATGCGGGGAAACCTCCCTGGCAAGGCAGGTCACATTAACACTTAAAAGTAAAGTCTCAGACTTGGCTGTTTTAAGTTCCTAACAAGATCATTATGCAGTGATCATAACCTAAAGGCTACCTAATGCTGCAGATGGCTTATTTATGGTTTCGACTCAGAAAAGTTTGACGTTAACATTTTCACTTTTGTTCCTTATTCCAGGAAGGAGCATTGGCTAGTGGATAGTAGGTTAATGGTCCTGGTAGTAAAGACACTTAAGCTATGGGTACAGTAGAGAACTTTTACGAAAATAGCTCCCACTGTTGCTAACACCAGTTCAGCTACACCACTCTTAGCAATGCTTCTGATCATTGTGTGGGTGGATTGCCAGTGCCATGTCAATGAAACCTGCTCAGTGAGCCTAATCAACATGGGCTGAAAATAGGTGTTGGAGCCAGAGAGCCATCTGCAGCAGGGCTCCCAAACTGCCAACACCATTGCAGCTGAAATATTGTTTGTAACGGTAAGGACTTAGTTGTTAACATTCCTTAGTGTAGACAAGGGTCCACTGTAGTTTCTGCGCCTAACTCTGACACTGACTTGATGTGACCCTCAGCAAATCACTTACCACATTGTGCTTCAGGTAAATCATATGTAAAGTGGGTGTAATAATGAGGCTTAATTTAATTAATGTTTATAAAGCCCTTTGAGATGCTTGTAAAAGGTGCTACATACATGGCAATTCTAATTTGTAATGGATGTATTTGGGCATGGGATGGAGAAGCACCGTCCATGCTGACTGCATGCAGTGCCATGCTACATGTCAACTCACAAGGAGTCTCTCGCATGTAGAGACAGGAATGTGTAGCAGGGACAGAAGATACAGCTAAGCTATTTAAAGCCGTTTACTTTATACATTATTTCTTGTTGTTAGTTAAATACATACAGTATTCTAAAACCTGCCTCAGTCATCACTCAAATACCATAGTTCCTTTTAAAAAATTCCTCTTGGTTTATTGATAAGTTTTTTCCTGGTTTTGGGTGAACCAGGTTTTCAGTAAATAAGCTTATGCTGCTCTTAATAGTGTTCTGTAGCTAATGTCAGGAATAGATCAACAGAGAGACAAAATGGGTGAGGTAATAACTTTTATTGGGCCAACTTCTGTTGGTGAGAGAGACATGCTTTCGAGAGAAATATGTCAGGCCCGATCTACACTTATCTTCCGGATTCGGCAGCAGTCGACGGGAGATACGCAACTGATGTAAATCACTTGCATATCTCCTGTCGACTTTGCTGCGTCTGTTCCACGCGCCATCCACACTGCGCTGCATCGACGGTAACAGCGTTGCATGCACTACGCCCATTGATGCAGTACTGCGCCACTTACGCAGGTGGTTTTCCTACGTCGATTTCTGGATTGACTTAGCGGGTCTACACAGACTGTTCAGTCGATCCAGAGACATTGCTCTGACGGTGGCAAATTTTCCGCCATCAGTACAGATGTAGCTAAGTCAGTGAATCAGAAGAGAGGCTGCCTGACTCACATATCAAGTACTTTGAAAGACTCCCTGAAGTTCCTCCCATATATGGAAACCAAGGGTGACAGAGTGGCAGGCTTCCAGCTGTGATGAGGTGGGACAGAATACTAAATGCTGTGTTCAGCAGTTGCCAAAGGAAGGGAAAATATTTATTTGCTTATTGCCTGGAATGCCTGAAACCTCTGCGGCTGTGACTCCTAAGAGGCTTGGGGAGCTTCTGTATGTCAGCCACTGCATAAGCTACTTTTCAGCTGATGGGAGCTCCTAGAGGGAGATATTAGGAAAAAAAGGTTGTCACTCTAAAGGTAGAACAAACACAGTACTGAGAGAACTTCTAAATTGCTTGATGCCAAATTCTACCCACAGATTAGGGTGACCAGAAGCACTGATTTTATAGGGACAGTCTCAATATTTGGGGCTTTGTCTAATAGTGATGCCTATTACTCCCCACCCCTGTTCCAGTTTTTCACACTTGCTATCTGGTCACCCTACTACAAATGCATATGAGCAGCTGCAATTAAAACCTGTGTGCTTCTGAAGATTGGACTTGTCTCTTGGAATACGTTTCTCTGCAAGGCCTGTGGTTATTAGTCATTTGGCTGAATCCATGTTTAAATTCTAACGGGTTGCATATACTAGGTGGGGTTTTTCCTTTGCCCATTCCAGATCAGCTAAGTTAGTCTGGCTTTACCTTATGAAAACTTCTTTTAATTAAAAAAAAAAAATCAGGTGAATTAACACTGGATCCTTTTAAAAAAAAATTATTGGAGTTGAGTGAACATTTGATTGTTTTTTTCTTTTGTACAGGAGCTCGGTAAGGAGAAAATAATTTTTTTTGAAATATAAGGAAGCCCAACAGTGAAGTACTTATTTCTGGCAAAACTCCCATTGACATCAGAAGCAGATTTGCCTGAGTAAAGACTTCAAAACCTGAGTTTATGTTTCAGGAGGGAAAAGAAACAAGTACACTTGAGAGTCAAGCTAAGTTTTTTTCCTTCTCGTGAATAATCATCACTAGTAATAAAGGTTCTTCAGGCCAAATTAGGCCATCGACTACATGCGTGCAACTGCACTGTTCTAAAATTATGCCGTTAGTGATACTGCTTTTGACACTTCCTTTAGTGAAACTTACTTTTGTCACTAAAATCAGCACATATGACTCAATGCAACCAGGAAGCAGATGTCTGAGTAAGGAGGTGCCACTTTTATATGGTATTTTCAGTGTTCATAACAAAGAACAAGCAGATGCCCAATTAAATTGATATATAACATGTTTAAAACTGATAAAAGAAGCAATGTGGAACTCAATGCCACAATATATCATTGAGCCAAGAGCCTAGCAGGATTTGTAGAAGGATTGAATGCTTATATGGATCATGAGAACATTCATAGTTGCGTTATATAGGATAATGTTTTAAAAATAAATTGATATAAACATGATATAAATCACGCTTCAGAGCTCATGCCACCCACTAACTGACAGAGATTAGGAAGAAATTTCCCTTCTCGGCAGGTTATTCAATAGTTGTTAACTACAGTGTTTCTCATATTTTCTTTTGAAAGATCTGGTACTAGCTATTGTCAGATAGAATACTGTGTTATATGGATTTCTGTTCTGATCCAGTATGGAAATTCCTGTGTTCCACTTTCTTCCTAAATGGAAAGAGTAAGAATATGTTAAACGTATTAATGGGATTATTCTGGCTATTTGATCTTTAACTGAGGTCAATCAGAAATACATTATGTCTGATAAAACCAATTTTCCTGAGAAATAAATTGAGTAACAATTATTCATTATTACAACTGCTTTCTTTAGTGAATGGAGCCTCTAGTACCATAAGTCTATGGATCACAGCAGTACCTTTATAATAATAGTAAGAGTTGACATAGATATTTAAACCATACTTTTTGCCTGATTAGGTTTAGTTACAGGAATTATATGAGTCAATTATTGGGCATTGATATCTTTTTGGCAGACTCATGGTCTGGTTTCCAAACAGTCCATCAAGATTTTTAGGATCCCTTAAACAAGGTTTTGACTTTAAAATGTATATAAGTACTAAAATATTGCATGAGTAACCAAGCCAATCACAAAATGTATAGTGTATAGTAAATGCAGTGAGATAGTAAATGTATATGAAGGAAGAGGCTGACTAGTAAGACCAGTGCAGTTTTCAGACCATACCTGGGCCTAAAACCTGACTGACAAGGATCTAGGAAATCTAAGGAGTCCAGGTGATACCAGAATGACTTTACCTCCATCTTTTCTATAAACGTGTCAAATAAAGAAAAGACCACAAAGAGGTTAATAATTGGTTAAAAACACAACATCAAGAAATTGGTCAATAATCACTATCCTTTAGATTGTAAACTTTTTGGGGTAGGGATCCCCTTATTTTTAGCACAATTTATGCATTGTATAGCTCTAAATAAGTTATGGCAGCCCTGTTTGGTAATAGGGTGCATGTTTAAGTACACTTGGAGGAATACATCCAGAAATTATATTTAAAATTTATGGGAAAAGTCATTTGCAATTTTTGCCCCCTTATTGGTGAGCAAACATTGGTGCAGATTTCTGCTATATGCACCTTTTAATACACAGGTGAATGAACGGTCCCTAAATCATGTTATTTTATTAGAAAAAAGTAGATCTGGTAGGCTCATTTTAAGCATAAATTAATTGTGTCTTTACCTTAAATAACTTTCAGGTTTTGCAGCTGTTTAGTGAGTAGGCAGGGACCTGGCTTTATATGCCTTTCTGCATCTATCAATGAAATCAGAGCTCTAAATGAAGAGCTTAACGTTCATGTGAATTATGTGTATTTGGGACAGTCCCTAAAGGAGTAGATGCAACAAGCACATGAATGGATTAGAATGATGTTTCTTTTGACAGATATAATCCTGCTCTACCTCTATTTACATTATGTAAAGAAACAATGTACTCATTTTTCTCAGACCTTCCTGTGCCATATAATTACATTATAGGGAGATAAACCTGAGTCATTTCCTTCATCTTCTATATTTCCATGCAGTAATCAGCTACAAGATGATGATAATGATTTGGGTGAGAATAGTGAGGTCTGTTGTCATTAAATGAATTCAAGAAGCTCCGTGACTGCTTTAGGGCCAATTTGTTCTGGCTGAATCAATAAGGGAGTAGAGAGGTATTTCTGCTGCACCCTCTTCCACAGGAATCCTGTCACTGCAAGGTAGCGCATTGGGGAGATGAGGTAGAGCAGGGGCGGGGCCTTGGGTTGGAGCCAGCCTCCCCAAATTCAAGGTCCGTGCCACCTGTACATAAGCTCCAAACGCACACACGCAAATGAAATAAAGGAGTTAAGTATGTGGAAGAAAGAATATTGGCCCATATCTGCTGGTGTGCTAGAGCAGTAGTCGGAGCATCTGGAGAGAGAGGATGGGATTTCATGCCACCTTTCTGCTTTCTTGGTCTGGGACCTGTCGTGGCCTGAACTTGCTTTGACACAAAGCTCCTCTGACTTGCATCAGTAGACAGAGTCTACCGTGGAGCTGCTTTATTGGCCAGTGCATTGTTTTGTGGTCCTGATCCTTCAAGCTCAGACACATCTCCTCCCCAGCCCAGAATGCCGTCTATTCTGGGTAAGGGTCAGTAGGACGGCAGGAAAGTGCATAGCTCTGTGGTGATTGTTAGTTAATTATTGCTGAGGAGGTAAGTCATTGTGTTTAAACTAAGAGCTACAATTTTGTTAATGCTGATGCTTTTGATAAAATGGGGTTTCCTGGCAGGACTTTATTTTATTTTTATTTTCCTTTTTTAATTTAGGTTCCTTTGGAACTCTTGTTCTTCCAGCAGTAAGTATTATTTTCCTGTGCTACTTCACATTCCTAGCAAATGTTTATGTTGCATGACTGCAGTCTCTCAATGCTTCTTTTATTGACTTATGTTGGTGACATGATATATTTTAGTGTTATGCGAGATGCAAGTTATTTTCACAGTCATAGAATGGACATCCCAGCTGACCAGTGAGCCAGGGAGGTCCCAATCCAAATGCTTTGTTGCTTGTTAGAGAATAATTGAAGGGTTTAGAAGGTAAATCCCAGCATCAGCTGGCATAGGACTGTAAAATCTGGACAGCCTCTACACTGCATAGTTTATGGTTGGTAGAAGGTTATATCATTCTTCCCAACACACTGTGAATCATAGAATCATAGAAGATTAGGGTTGGAAGGGACTTCAGGAGGTCATCTAGTCCAACCTGCTGCTTAAAACAGGACCAACCCCAACTAAATCATCCCAGCCAGGGCTTTGTCAAGCCGGGCCTTAAAACTTCTAAGGATGGAGATTCCACCACCTCTTTAGGTAACTCATTCCAGTAACCCTCCTAATGAAAAAGTTTTTCAAATATCCCAGCTAGACCTCCCCCACTGCAAATTCAGACCATTGCTCTTAGTTCTGTCATCTATTATCACTGAGAACAGGCTAGCTTCATCCTCCCTGGGACCCCCTTTCAGGTAGTTGAAGGCCGCTATCAAATCCCCCCTTGTTCTTCTCTTCTGCATACTAAACAAACCTAGTTCCCTCAGCCTCTCCTCATAAATCATGTGCTAAATATTGCAGAACGTTTGTTGAAAGTGAATTCTGAATTTGTAATCATAAGTATTCACATTGGAAACCTGATTTTAAGAGCTATGCTACAATATCACAGAACACGGTTTACCAAATGTTCTGAGTATCAGCAACTCCAATTGAAGTTAATGGGAGATGCCAATGCTAAGCATCGTTGAAATTCAGGCCTGGAGTAACTTGTGTATTCAGACAAAACAGCTGAATGTAAATGACAAATATTAAATATTTCAAGCAATGTTCACAGTGAACAGTTTTTAAAAAAATATATTTGCACAGAACATTCATTCAGCGAACAGATGTAGAAATTGCAGCCCATTCATGGATACTTCATGAACAGAAAATAATTCAATTCACTGACTATCTTAATTGTTATGAATTATTTGCCCAGTTCTTAAAGAACCATTACATCACCCCAAACCATTCCGAACTTAAACCCCACAATTTCCCATAAGTTCTGACAGGAGGTAGTTGCTGTTATTACTAATGTATTTTAATACATAGTAAACAACCACATGCAGCAAGAGAGGCGAATTTATATTGAGCCACATCATAGCCTATGAAAAGGCAGCTTTGTGGTGCTCCAGTGCTGCAAAACAGCCTTAAAGTTGTCCTAACAGGCCAGTGGGAGCCTTTCCTGATGGGGGAATCCCTACAGCAAGTCTAGGGCACTCCTTCGAAGCGCTACTGCCGATGTCCAGGCTCTGTTGGGGGAGATATGGGTGTGACTACAGCATTCATCAATTCCCAGTAATGGCCTCTAAGGCTCTTGTACAAATTGGCACAATTTAGAGCAGCCCTGAGGATGTGCTAATTTGTGTTGGGGACTGAAATTGCATACCCGCCAGCTCCAGGAAGTGATAGATCTAAAGGTGGCTTTGATGCATCTGAAGAGTCTGTAGAGTTTGGCCTATGTAGAATCTCTAATTACTATCAGAAGCTATGATAATGAATTCATTCTTTCAAAGGGAAAATGTTTTTTTCATTAGCAGGGCTGCAATAGTCAACCATATTACCTACAGTTTAATTCTCTGGTAATACAATCTGCAATATGTGTTATTGTGAGTTACTATTTTTGGTTGTCATAGTTTCCAAAGAAACAGTAACTTCATGGGCTGATGTGAGAGCCCATGACAGTAACAGAAGTAGTTAACAGCTGTACTTCATATATTCATAGCCCAACTATTATTGTTACTGTTATTGTTAAGAAAAAGAAAGTGAGGACAAGAGTGCCATTGAGGGAGAGAATGAGGGGAAGTGACTCTCCACTTCCTCTGTCTGATTTTTGTCATAGCTGGGAGAGGAGAGAGTAGTGAAAAAAGAGGGAGAGTGGAAGTGGGACAGCACACAATAAAGTCCTACTGGACACAACTCAATAGTTGCCTAACTCCTGTTTGATCAGGAATGCCCATTTTAGTGTAGTTGTTTAAGGGGCTGAGGAGTTGGAGTGAATGACTACCATTATTTTAGCAGAGCCTTCCCAAGCTTATGGTCTCTATCAGCTTAGAAATATGAGCAAGCACTTAAGGTACTTTTAGCAATACAGTTATGCTGCTTCATTTCCCTATTGTTGACATTACAATCCTGTTAACTTCTGACATCAGCCTCAAGAAGGATGAAATAGCCAGGGAAATAACAGGAAGGGAAAAAAAAAGATTTTTGGGGGGAGGTGGTAGCATTATTGGGAAGTCAAAAAGCAGTAGAACAAGCCATTTTGGCTGCCATTATTATTAATCATAAAAATCTATGAAAAAATATTTGGGAACTGCAAATCCTTGCAAATGTGCTCAGATAATAATTGTAAGGATTTTTTTCAATTGCTATGGTAAAAAGGAGCACTCTCTTTATTTGTTTTGTCCAGTGCTTTGAACGCTCTTAATATTTCTTTGATTTTTTTATAGGGGTTCTTGCGTGTTTCCATAATGAATACCCCTCATTAAATACATTAAAACATTCACAAATTTAACTTTTTTTTTTTTTTGCATATTGAGCCAATTTTTGCAAAAAGTTATAACTGGGGCTGTGTCCCATTAGTTAACATTTTCTAAAATACTTGGTAATGACATGTGAGAGGCTTAAAAGACATGAATCATATGTTCTTGGCAATGTATCCACTAAAGCCTCCAATTTAAAAAAAAATGCAGCACCAAGTTTAGTGTGGCATTCCTCTTCAGAGATTTAGGTTGGTAAATCCTAATTTAAATGATGGTCTTTGTTTCTGGGATAAATGTGAATTTTGGCACCGGAAGCATAAAGCTATAACTAGAGAGAGAAAAAGAGAACATATCTTAAGATATTTTCCTTCATGCTGTACTCTTGATTTTCACTTTTTTGACTTCCTTTTATGAACGGATAATTTACAAAGGAGAATAAAAATTCCTGTTGATTTCTGTATAGATACACATTCTGTATAGGTATATGATTTAATCAGTATGATCACCATTGTATGGCATTTTTCCCACTCTGGAAATTCCATTCACTCGTATGACCTTAAAACACTTTCTAGAAGAAAGAGAGTTTAATTACAGAATGTGGTATATTTTTCAGTGCTGGGCCTGGTGAATTAACAGATGCAATTCTCATTACCAGTTTGAGATGTGCATTTAATTTCCCATATGTTTTACTGAAAAATGTACGCATATTGAGTTCAAGCTGTTTTGACTTCAGAGGATTTACTCCAGATTTACACAGTTCTAACTGCAAACAGAAGACCATGACACACCATAATTTTTTCTTTTTTTTTTTTTTTTTAGCAAAAATCCCTTCTGGAATTAGCTGGATGTTTTGTTTAAAAGTTTAAAACCCAGAATTTGGGTTAGCATGAGTCAAGGATCCATAGTACCCCAGGCTCACTCATTATGAACCAGTGCCTCATTCAGGGTGAAACTTTCCTGTGCAGTACTAGACCCTCTCCACCAATCGGACTGTATATAGGGCCTGCATTTCTGCTAGGAATTGCTGAAAGGGTTTCTGCACTGGCCTTGCATAGAAGGAGATGATGGAGGCCAGTTGGAGGTGAAGCCCAGAGATTCACATTTATTATTCTTTTTCCTTTAGATATGGGGGAGGAAGATAATTATTTTAAAACATATTATTAGAAAAATTATAGTGTGTGTGCTAACTATGAACTTTTAAGCCCCTGTAATATGGCCAAATCAAACCCAATTTTCCCTGAAAGGCACTCATCCCAACAGGGTGATGGCTCAGGTCCAATCAATAGGAATTAGGCATCTAAATACCTTGGAAGATCTGGGTCTTTCTCCCTTCCAAATTTCAACTTTTTACTTCAAACTGCATGATGCTAGATCTTAAAAAAACAAAAAACAAAACAAAACAAAACAAAACAAAAAAAACCCCAAGACTTTCTTTATAATAGGAGAAATTTATCTCTCCCCACCCCCACCTCTTCTGCTCCCCACCCAGTCTGGCACATTTTCCTTATCAGGCCTTTTGTTTAAACGTTTCAGAAAAATTCATTATCAGACAGTGACCAAGTGTGGAAAAGTTCAGCCCCAATATGAAAATTGTGGGAATTCCTAAGGAACTGAAAGAAGAAAAGAGGGATGGGGACAGTTAAGTGGAAATGCTCAGGCAACTTTAACTATAGATTTTGCTCTGTACCCCAGCTATATATGTACATACATAGAAAACCTCCTGCTTCCATTTTGGTGAGTCTGATTACAGGCAAAAATAAGATGAAAATGTTTCAGAAAGGCACATTTGAATGCATGTTTTCAAACAACTAGCAAGTAATTGCAGGAATGACACTTTTAGAATAAGACTCCTACCTACCAAGTGCAATGTTTCTTCATCCTTTTGGGGCATGGTAATGGAGGACAATGGATGTTGGTTCTATAATAGGCCAACCTTCTCAGGAAATAAGTTGGCTTGTTGTGGAAGGCCAACAACCAACTCTACATCCAAACACCTCTGGATTTCCCTATGGGGAAGAAAGGTCACAAAGAAGGGGATGATGGCAGGTTGCTCATCATCATCATTTCATGATTTTGCTCATAAGGGAAAAGTTCCTCTGTGCAATCAGAAATAACCCAAGTGGTTACATATCCTAGACAGTCTGCAGAGGTACTTACTGAGGAGGATGCCTTCTGCTGGAGTGGGCCATCAGTGCAGATTTCCCCAAAATGACATATTTGAAGGCTGAACTAGCTGTGTGGAAATGTATGTAGCTAAGTGATATCTGAAAATAAAAGACCTCTGAGAGAAGTGCATAGTCACAGGAATGGTGTTGTGTTTGCACTGAAAACATATTTTTCTCTCTTCTTGAACTACATTAGTTGACCTATTCCAAAAGGTGTCAGGGTATATGTGACGTATGTTAATGAAACAGCTCTGCCTTCGTGTTTACAAACTGCAGTACATGAGACTGTAACAGAGATACTATTTTCTTTTCAGCTGCCTTTGAACAGCAGGCCTGGCAGTTATGAGTTACTGGTGAAAGGCCATGCCGAAGGCCGGCTGTTATTTTCTAACAGCACCAGCCTGTTATTTGAGCACAAGAGTATCTCTGTCTTCATTCAGACTGATAAGTCTCTGTATAAACCAGGCCAAGAAGTGAAGTTTCGGATTGTCACTGTTGATCCTGATCTCAAAGCCTTCAAAACTTCTCTAAGCATATACATCCGGGTGAGTACCCATTGGAAATCTAGCAGTAAACTGGAATCCGCTTGACATTTGAATTTCTAGTCAAGTCATGTTACTGAATATACATACATTTAACATGTGGCATGGATTTTACTTTAGGACCCTCGGGGGAATTTGATTCAGCAGTGGTTGGCAGAGAAAGGTGATTTGGGTGTGATTTCCAGAAAATTTCAATTATCAACAAGTCCTCTGCTTGGAGACTGGTCCATACAAGTGCAAGTCAATGTGAGTATTAACACTGTTGAATTGTACAGAAGGTTAGTTCCTCCTGCCAGACTGACATTCTCCACAGTTTAAGAATGAAATCTAAGTTGGAAATGGTGATATAAAAACAGAAACAATTGTAAGTCCTGATTCTGCGGTGAGGTTCCTCTTGGGCCGAGCCGCCATGAAGCTCATGTGGCTCTACATGTTCAGAGCTCATTGCAGGACTGAGGCTATAGGCTGGGGAAACTAACAAAAGCTAGGTAAAGGTTTTAAGAGTATATGGCTTTAGAACAACTACAAGTCAGGACATTCTAAATTAGGGTGCATATTTCATCCTGAGCTTTGAGTTTTGATTGTTAATGTTACAAATTAAATGTTGTTTAAAATTAGTTAGTTTATAATAAAAATTAATTTCTAAAAGAAAAAAGTAATGGAAGGTTACAAGCAGACTATTGTGCTGTCTTGAGTAGAGGCACATTTAAATGTATTAATGACAGGCAAGTTTACAAAAAATCGACAAGGTATGCAGCTATCAGCTACTCAAGAGGCCATAAAATCAAATAGTGGAGCTGTAATTTAAAAAGGACTGGATAGTTTTATTACAGTGGAACCTCAATAATTCACACTAGTGACTGGGAGAGTCATTAAGAATGACTGAGTTTTGCACAATAGTAAGTAAGTGAGTAATAGAGCCATGATAATGCATCACAAAATGGACTTTGTTTAGTTTGTAAGTTGTAATTTATAATAGTTTCTAACTGTTTATGATATTCCGTGGGAAACCAGTAAATATATTGCAAATGTCATAGCGGTTAATAATAGGTTGCTCTAAAAGTGTACAGTTTTGTAGCCACATTTCCAAAATTGCCTCTAATGAGATTCATAGAAATTCAGCATTTACAAACAGGACAGCTTCATGTTTCCGATCCAGTTTGTGCTTGCAAATTCCCACCTGGGCTGTGACTAATTGCTTGTGTACACACACATTCAGGGCCTGATCCAAAGCCCAATGAAGTCAACATTAACACTCCATTCACTTAAATGAGCTTTGGACAGGCTGGTGGGACACAAGTTTAAAAACTGGTTTGAAAGTGTGAAATTTTAGTTTTAGTTTGCTGTTCACAAAACTTTAGAAATTCATATAGTCTGAAGCAGGCAATAGTAGCAGTGAGATGAGTTTTAGGATCCTATTCTGCAAACATTTACTAATGAATTTGGTGCTCACTATTGTTAGTAGTTCCACTGAAGTCAGGAGAGTAAGCACTGCTCTTGGTAGCAAGGCTTCCAAGCTTGGGCCTTCAGTTAGTAACTTTCTATACGGAAGAAAATAAACAAAAAATGAAGTTGGAAAAACTACTTATTGGAAAGTAAAAAGAAAAATTCCTTAGCCTCTGTTTTGACTAATATGGTAGCTCCAAGAGAACAGAGGAAAAGCCTTAAGGGGGTAAGTGAGTTCTTAGCAGATTGTAAGAGCTGGTACTTCAACTTGTAGCCATCAAACACATATTACGAGATATGAATAAATCTCAGTAAAAACGTTGTGTTCCCATAAACCTGAAGTTTTGAATCTACAGCAACTTTCAGGGAAAGCATACTGTTTGGCATTGCACACATAGAGCTTATCATGGCACTGGATACATGAGCAATATGAAAAACAGAATAAGATCACACGCTATTGCAGAAAGAAAATTAGGACACCATTTAGTGTCGTCCCAATGACTGGAAGGAGTTCACAAAGCAAATTAGCGCAAAACTTATGCCACTCGCTTAACCAAATAAGCTCTAGGGCCTGTATGAGCCTGAGCAAGAAGGGATGCCAGTCCAGTTTCTGACAGAAGGTGGAAGAGGAAGAATGGGAATTCTAGTGAACCATGCATGTCAGGTTAGTTTGAAAGACTTGGGGGCTTGGTAAAAAGCCTGAGCCATTTCACTCACTGTACTCATACCTGGGAGAGAGGACAACATAATCCTCACATTTAAGAATTTATTTTATTTTCCATAATAATTTTCTTTTCCCTTTTGGCTCTCATGCATGCTTGGATTTGATCTTCACATTCTACGCGGAGAGAATGTTTTGCATCATTTTTGTGTGAAGGAGCCCATGCTCACATATTATGGAAATGTCTTATGTTGACGAAGATCTTATATTTACAGAATCCTAAATATCAATTAAATACTTCCAGATTTGTATAGGAAGATAGGAATTGTCATTTTGGATCGCTTCAGTAAATCATCTCCCCCAGTATTTTGTCTCTGAAAGAAGCTAATAGTGTCTGCTTCAGAGAACAGTGCAAGAAACCCTGCAGAAGACAATGATAGAGTAACTTGTCTCAAGGAAAATTTTTTTCTTGACTGCATTAGTTAGGATTTGGCTTATGCCCTCAAACAAGAGAGTTCATTTTCATTTCCATATTCTTGGGACCAGATTCTGATCCCCTTACTCCATGAAACGCTTGATTTCAGTGGCACCATTCAAGGAGTAAGGTACTATTCAAATGGAATAAGCATATCAGAATCTGGCCTTTTAAAAAAATCCTTATTGTAATCCTGAATGTTCTTCTTGGGTAAAATTTGCAGAAGTTCCTCAGTCATTTAGGAGCTTAAGTCCCATTGACTTTCAATATCAGGCTCCTAAATCTTTTGAAAATTTTACCTGTTATGCCTGTAACTGTAGATTCATAGAATTTATCTGTGGTAAAAACTTTTGAAGGTATCTAATTCATGAGTTCCAAAAAGTTTTCATAGTGCGGATCATGTTTAAGTACAGAGTACAGAGTGTCTCTCTGCAGAAACTAGCAAGTGCTTCGTGGGTTATCGGAGGTCTGTGGAACATACCACATCCTGCCAGTGCAGGATTGGTCCTACATTTTGCTTTGTCCATATCGTTATTAGAAGTCCCACAATTCAGGACATCCACAACTTTTCTTGCAGACCGTTGCACCAGCTGATAGGTCTCACTGCTTAGGAAAATTTTCTTGTTATTCAGGCTGAATAGTCTTTCTTTAGTCTCTTGTTCATACCTGTTGTTCTTAGTTATTTGTGGCCACTGTAAATAATTCCTCTCTTTTCCTGGAGTTAACAGCCTTCCAACAGACGATGGGTTATCATGCCTCCATCTGCTCCAGCTCTGCCCCATGCCAGCCAAAGTCCTGCTCCCATTTGCCTCCTCCATGCTATTGTGCACAAAGTCTGCACGGAACTGTGTTCCACACTGTGCAATGAACACCTCTTGTAGGGATCCCCTGGCTTCCACCCTTGTGCAGTGGAGCAGCTCTGATTTAGCTTCCAGGGAAACATCCATAGCTACAGTGTTAAGAGAAAAAGTGTAATTGTTTTATCTACTAATATGTAAAGTTATGCAAATTCGGCAGCCATCCTTCCACGCAGGGTTACACAGAACTTGTATGTATCACTAGGGAAAACATAGTTGCTGGAGGAAGTAGAGATCAGCCCAAACTGTAAGGCCTGGATACTGATCCTGATCAGACCTTTCCCAGAATTCCAGGGTTTTCAGATCTGGATTTTGTTTGGCCTGTTGTATATATAAAGGCCTTTTGCAGTGTTAAGGTGTGGATTGACATGTGGATCTGGCTGGCCAGGAGCAGAGACAGGGATCTGTCTCCCTGCTCCAACCCCCTGTCACAGCAGGGCTCTTGCACACTCAGACACCCCTGCTGGGGCCAGGCCCCCTCATGCTCCGCTCTTCACCAGTCAGCACTGCTGTGTCTCCCCCGGGCCTACAGGGTCTGCCATGGGCTGGACTGAGCCAGGGCCAGGGCTTCTATTCACTACGTTGTCAGTGCTACCCCTTCTCCCTGCTGGCTGGACAGGAAGCAGCAGTGGTGGCCTGGGTCAGAGCTGAGCGTGGAATGAAGACAGGGATCTGGGCCCCAGTTCCTGCCTTGGGCCAGGCTATCCGGGGCTGAACTGGCCAGCATCATGTGCTGAGCTGGTTCTCGTTGCTCATTCAGGTGCCGTTTGTCATGATGGCCATCGATGACACATTCTTTTCCCAACCTGCACCGTCCCAGTGCTCTGGGATGATACTGGCCTGCTAACCACCTATGAGCAGCATCCACAGTAGGCAGGTGAAAGTGGAGATATCCACTTCCGCCTCGCCGCTGTTGGAAGAGTCATGGTATTGGGCTAATTTCACGATTTCCATGCAGTCCCTGAAATGGTGATTTTCACAGGACCCTATTCATAGGTCTCTGCTTCTATCCCAATGTGGGATTGGGAGTTTATACAGTCTGCTCTTAAGAGAATATATACTTCATAATTATAATGGAAAGAAAACGATTCTTTAAAAAACAACATAATAAAATGTTACTCTCTGTTCACTCAGTCTAGATCAATTCTGCTTAGTCAATTGCAATGCAAAAGAAGGGCACATTTTTAAAAAAAATGTTGCCCACCAGATGTCAGTATAACCAAGAAAAAGCCATAATAGAAAACTAGGAAAAAAGCACTAACCCTCACTAAAATCTGCATGCCTTAGGCATTGCAAAGGGAAAGTTCTTTGATGTTCTCTGCACTAATGCTGGACTTTTGCATTATTTCTCCTGGACAGCAGAGACACAATTTTAAGTGTTCATCTTCTGGTGCCTCTGCCTTCAGTCTTGTTTCTGTACCCACAGGGGAAACAATTTACAAATTTGTAGCATTCTGTTTCCTTTACTTCTAAGTAGAACTGGCTGAAAATTTTGCAACAAAATGTTTTTCTGTTGGAAACTGCTGTTTTATTGAATCTGAAAGCTGCTGTGGAAATCTGTCAATTCTGATGAAATTCTGTTTACAAAATCAGTGAAAGGAAGTGTTCGTTAAGGTTGAAACATTCCATTCCAATAAGGTCAAAACAGAACATTTCAACCATATCCAAAACCCGCAGTTTCTCTTTTTTCTAAATGAAATTTTGTCAAAATCACACGTTCCCATGGACATTTTTTATTTTGATTATATGATTCCATTTAAATTAAATGGAAGGATAATTAAAAGTAGGTAGTCAAATAGGGCTTTTGATTTCTGAAGAGCAGACTTTGAGAAATTAAGGGAATTAGTTAAAGAAATCAACTGGATTGGAATGCTCAAGGACTTCTTCAAATCAACTATATAAAAACAGAAATTTGCATCCCAAGCAATAGAAAAAAATGTGTAGAGAAGGACTCCATATTCAGCTGTATGTATAACCACCTCATAAAAATGTTAAGAGGAGTAAACAGAGCACCTGTAAGGAATGGAAAAAGGAGATGATCAGCAAAAAAGCTACATTGTATAGGTTAGAAAATGTGTGAGAAAGTGAAAAATGCTATAAGTCAAGCTGAATTAGCTCTTGTCAAGCAAAGTAAAATAAATAATAAGAGTTTTTGTAGTTATATAAATATAAAGAGAATAAGGAAGGATGAGGTTGGGCCACTGTGCAGTGTGGATGGGAAGGAGATTAAATATAGTCTAGGTGTGGCCCAAAACCTAAATGAATACTTTGCCTCTTTTCCAGTAAGGATGATAATATGGAACATGTGCATGAAGGCAGTGTGGCTGATGGAAATGGGTGTCTAGAAGTGGAAGTTAGCACATCTGAGGTGGGAGAAAAATGTTCAGCCCAAGGGGGGGAGGAGTGGGAATTTGGTAATTTCTATCCCAGAATAGTGAAAGAACTGGCACATAAGATTGCTAATCTCGTAGTGAGAATTTTTAATAGATCTATTTATGGGTAGTACCATATGACTGAAGAATAGCTAATGATGTACCTATATTTAAGAAAGGGAAGAAAAGTGATCTGGGCAATTACAGAGCCATTAGTCTGATCTCAGCAGTATGCAAAGTTTAGGAACAAATTATGAAGGAATGAATATTTAAATTCATAGACGTAAATAGTAAAGGGGCTATAATGCAACAATGGTTTACCAGAGGTAGATCATGCTGATTAACCTGATTTCCTTCCTTCAGAAAATAACTGATTTTCTTCGATAAGGAATTGTACACAGTAGATATATTTGGACTTCAGGAAAGCATTTCACACAATACCACATGGGAAATTATTAATTAAATTAGGGAAGATGGGGATCAGTACAAGCACTGTAAAGTGAATAAGGAACTGGCTCAAGGGAAGAATGCAACAGGCTGTCCTGAAAGGTGAATTATTAGATTGGAGGAGGGATACTAGTGGAGTTTCTCAAGGTTCAGAATTGAGGCCAGCCTAAGTCAATATTTTTATTAAAGACCTTGGCACAAAAAGTAGGAATGTCAGTGAAGTTTGTTGATGATACAGACTTGGAAGGCATGGTCAATACAGAGGAGAATCAGAATATTATACTGGAAGAAACTAGCTAACAAATGGGAAGGAATTCAAAGAAGAGTTAAAAATAACTCTGGTGGGCTGGATGGAATCTTTAGCCAGTAGGTCTGGAGGCTGGAAGGAAAGATTACACTAACATTGCTAAGGAAGATATATTTAAAGGGCATAAACATAAAAAAGAAATAGGAATTACTTTGCACAGTTTAAGGGATTTTAGCTAGGAGTAATGTGGTGAGATAGAGAGAAAATGTATGTGATTATGAGGAAAATTTCCTGACAGTAAGATTTATTAGCTTGTGAAATAGTCTCCTAAGGAAAGTGGTGGAAGGCCCATTGCATGGCATATTTAAAACTAAACTGGACAAATCACTAGTAAATGCACACTAGGGAACAATCCTACTTTGACAGGCAGATGGACTAGATGACCTAGTATGGTCTTTTCCATTCCATGATTCTATGAATCTATGACTTTATGATGTTGTTGCCAGGGAAGCTGTCAACCTAAAGAAATTGCTGCCAAAAGCTCTAAACTCAGTTTAATCTATGTCTTCTGCTGCTAGCAGGGACAAGTAACTCTTTCAGTCCCAGTTTGGTGCAATGGAGTGTACAGAAAACTTATTTCAAGAAGAAGATTCCTCCCCTTTCCCAGTTATAAAAGCTGTGAACTGCTAATGCTCAGTTTAGCAAAATGTGCTGTTTTTGTGTAAAATTTAATACCTAGAATAGACATAAGCCCTTTAATAAAGATAGCATTGGGCATACAGTAAATGCAATATTTATCATTTCTTTATGATACCTAGTACTGTGGAAATGGTAGGCTATGATAGTACCTTTTCAAACTTACATGGAGCGTTAATAAGGAATAATGGCAGCTATGCCACTGGTCATTGCTCTCAACATAAGATTGATTGCTCAGAATTCAGACAATCTGAGTCTACCTTGTGCTAGAAATCAGTTGCTAGGAAACATAAATCTTAATATATAAAGATACATCGGAAGCTTGCTTCTTGCTAGGGCTTGGCTTTATTAACAAAGACATTAACAATAAGATAACACACAGATCAATTCATAACTTCTCTTTGGGCCTGACTGCTCTTAGGAATTCTCTCTCAGGATTGCTTTGCTCACACTCTAGACCTTTTCCTCCATCCAGACAGTCATTCCCATCTCACTTATCTCTGAGTGGGATAACAAGTCAACTGCCTCAATTTATTTAACCCTTTTAAAGAAGGATTAACTCCTGCTTACCAGGTGTGTATTTCAGGCAATTACTGATTGCATTCAAACATCTGTTTCACATGTTTAACATATGTTCTCTTATATGACGGACAGCGCTTTTTGTTGAGCTACCCTGCTTATTCCCAGTTCTTTTTTGTTAGAGGAACAAGCAAGCTCAGCGCCACAATCATTTAGCAGAAAATAGATTCATTTTCCCAAGGTGCATTACCTGAGAATTGTCTAAGCTCAATTTCAGCTGTATACTGCTTTGCAATCTCCGTGATGCTTAGATATATCTACAGTTTCTCACAGTTGTAACTTTTTTATATCAGGGGTGGGGAAAACGGGGAAGGGAGGGAGAATACGACGTGCAGAGATTCAGAGCCTGTGTTTGTTCTTCCATGTCTCTGTCTCGACATATATTTAAACTCACAGCAGTTAGCAGAGGTTACCCCGTTGGTATGACCTCCGGACTGAGAACCAGAGATCCCTCAGATCAGGAGGATCACTGCTTCACCATGACATAGCCTCGACATACACTTGGGTATCAAACAGCAGGCCTTTTAAAATGGCCATCTCCCATGAAGAGTCAGAAGCTGCTATCCAATATTGTCCTCTCTATCTTTTCACCTGGAATCTATTAAAGTGTAAGGGTGTTAGATCTTTAAATCAGCCACCTTCCATCCTCCATATTGAGCACTGGAAACTCAGTTGATCACTTCTCCGCCTCAGCCCAGCTTAGACTTTCCATGTAAACTGGGGAGTAAGCCCTGTAATTTGCCCCTCCTCCGCTCTACTTAGCATTTGAGACCTTCTGGGCTGCTCCTCTGTTGTGACCCAATAGCTTCATCCATATTCCATCAGACAGTGAGGATGAAGTGTTTAAATTGGAACGATTCCAAGCTGAATGCAGAAACTCCTATACCTATTGTGACCACTGCTCCATTCATTTCAGATCTGACCTTCCTTCCTAGATTCTACCAAATGGCACGGCTGTGCAATCCATTAAAGTTGGCTCCAACTTGCCATTAAACTTCAGAATCTTTGAGACTGACTCTTGAGATTTGATATAATGCAACAACATTCTCTTGAAATCTTACTTCAAAGCCTTCAAAGTGAAGACTTAGACAATTAGCTGGATAGAACAAATACCTACATTTGTTTTACATTTTCAAATGACCTCTGGCATTACCATTTTATAGTAATCAATGGCTTTTTGGTATACTTTTGCTTCAGATAAGCCAAATTAGAAGCATTTCATTTCACACATCATGTTTTAAGCCTCCTTTCCACAACAGCATGTGTTTATTGGCTCTGGTAAGCCTAACGGATCAGTAAGATCAGGATACAAGACATATTAACTTAGCAATTATCTTAATGTTTCTTTAATTGATCTGTTGTTTATCACCAAAGAATGCTCATTAATGCATCCCATATGGTTTAAAAAGGAGCGAACAGAAATATGAGTGATTAATATATCTACTTTGAAAGAAAGTTTAATCATGTTATTCCACGTGTTTGTCTGCAGGTCATCCTGCACTTTATAGACTGTAGTTCAATTCCAGTCACCATCAGTAAATCAGACATCAGACAATTGCAATATTGGCAATGTCTTTTAGCATAACAATGCACAAGTTAAAAGTTCCATCAAGGGTTATGTGCACAAAGAGGCAACAGACGTACTATCAGCCACAACAATTTCATTTCAGATTAGATTTAGAATAAAAAAAATCAAAAGTAACATCTAAGAGGGAGAGCACAGACTGTGTGTCTCTTTGGACAGTCTGCCCTTGTATCTGATACCAAAAATGGCTTCTGAACTTTGCATACCAGGACAGAAGTTTAAAAGTGCAGTGCACAGAAAAGTGAAACACCACAGTCACATAACTAAATGTGCCACATAAGAAATACTTCTTTAAACTATAATCCTGGAGAAAATAAGGAGTAACTGAAAGAATTAGAAAGATGGGAAATAGAAAGAGAAGCCCTGAGCAATTTTACATATTGTATAGAAAGCTTAGTTCTTCCACCTATTCTTTTAATCCAGTAAACAAAAGGAATTGAGCTAAGTTAAAACCTGGTGTATCTCCATTGAAGCCAGTGGATATGTAAAATGGGAACAATGATACTGACCTACTTGGTAAAGCATTTTGCGATCTAAAATATATAAAGTTCTGTACAAGAGCTAAGTATCATTACTTACTAGGGAAATTAAGCAGTTCTGGACACACAGGGCTAACTGAATTTTGCAGCTGTATTGGGTTAATTAAGAACTTTAAGATTACTTGTACATCTCTGATATTTTCTTAGATTTAAAGCTATAAGATCTTTGGGGCAGTGATCATCTTTTCATTATGTGTATTTACAGTGTCAAGCACAGTGGGGGTTGGGATCCTTGACTGGTGGACTCTAGGTGCTACTGTGATGTAAATAAAATTTTTTGTCATTTTAAATAATGACATAATTTCAGTGACTATAATTTTAATTTGTAGGCCAAAATTCTGCTTCTATTTACTTGAATGAGTGTGGGACTGGGTCAGTTTAGACGTAATCAACCAAATAATCACAATTTTACGTATCTTGTTTTGTTTTTCTGTAGGATCAAACTCATTATCAAAAATTTACTGTGTTGGAATATGGTAAGTGTTGCCCGTGTGCACTCAGAAACAGAAAATTGTAATCCTTCTTTTCTGGGAATGGGAAGATATTATATTGTGTTAAGAGGACAATGGTGCCCAAATACTACCTTGATGGATGTTTTTTTTTAAATGCACATCATAATAATTCCTATACTTCAAAATGATTCCAATGGAAGAGGGTTATTAGATTCTCTGGGCCTGGTTTTCCTGTATAAATCCGGAGTAACTTCATTGAAATAAAAGGAATTGCATTGGTGTGAAATGGGGACAAGAAGAAGGAGAACCAGGCTCTATTTTAATTAATTTCACATGAGAAGCTGAATTTATTCTGGGTCTTCCTTTTAATCAACAACATGCACTGAAATTCAGGTATCAGTATCTGGTATTAAAACTCTGGGAGTTAAACAATTACTTGGTGACATATGGACATGAAAGCCCACCTGCATCTCGTATCTGAGACCGACCTACAACTTGCAGGATCAGGAGTCTGTTCATGGGGAAAAACACCTTTTATCAGCTGTTTTGCTGTCTATTTAAGGTGCTTGTAAAGCTGCCTATGATTTTCCTGTACAACAAGCTAAAGTCTGTACAGTTTGTATTGTTGACAAAAACTGAGGGACAGTTGTTTAAAATGCTGTTTTGTGTATGCCCTCTTTGTATTCACTCCTCATGCACATAACAAAAATCAGGATTCCTTTATGCAAATTTGTGCCTTTAAAAATCTGCCCCAGAACATTCCCGGTGTGAGATCTAGAACATGGAAGTTCATTTAGGAAACTTACTTTGTCAATGTCATTTAGCAGGTTAATCAGTGGTATTTTGGATAAAAGTAGAAAAATGATCAAAAAACAGTAAAGACTTAGGTTTGCCAGTATCTCACCAACAGCAATCAGAGGATACCTGGTTATCTGAATGGATGATTTCTGCTTTGTGCTCTGAAAAAAGGCAATAACCCCAACTGAAGTCCCTGCTAATTTGCTCAGGGGAGGCATTCTTAACTGTGAAACAACGATCAGTATGAACTGAACGGAACTAGAGCAAATGAAACCATATGATCTCTAAAATCCGACCCCTTTTTCTTAAAAATTGCTTTCTGCATCCGACGAAGTGGGTTTTTACCCACAAAAGCTTATGCCCAATAAATTTGTTAGTCTTTAAGGTGCCACAGAACACTCTGTTTTGCAAAAACAGACTAACATGGCTCCCCCTCTGGAACTCATATAATCTCTGTAGTCTTGAAAGCTCACTGATAGTACTGTAAAGACTGAATGGGTTGAGTAATTTTGTTTTTTCAGATATGACGTGAAGAGAAAGGAAAGATCTATTAGTCCTCAGTCCTGCAAGTATCTCTGCACACATAGACCTCCGTGTCTGCTTGGAGTCCAACCGAAGTCACTATGGCTCTGAATTGGTGCAGCAGTCTGAGTGTGTGGTTCTCGATGTGGGATCAGCCTTTTGTTGCCTACCAGCTTTGGTTAAAAAAAATTAGTCCTACCTGATGTCCATTAGGAACCTGTAATAATGCTATCTGTATTACAGTGAAATCACTCGTTCGTCAAAGTGATGGGAGAATCTGTCATCATTACACTGAAATACCCCTTTTACTTAAAATTGATACGTGCTCTCCTGAATATGAATGTAATACTTCTTACATGTTTTAATTTGATTTTTTTGTAGTATTACCAAAATTTGAAGTTACTCTAACAACATCATTATATTATTCTTTGAAAGACAAAGACTTTACTGGTACTGTCACTGCAAAGTAAGTAAATCATAAATTTACACAGCTCTTTCACTAGGATTAAAGGAGATTAAAGATTAAAGGAGGAATAATATTTATGTATAGCTCCATTTTATCTGAAACATTTCAGTCTGAATTTCAAGGGAACTGAAATTGCAAGTGAACAGGGAGGAACTGAGATGTAATTAACATTTATAAAGCCTTTTGAAATTCTTAGATGGATGTTGCTTCATTAGTGTTAAGTATTGTCACTGTTAAAGGTTTATAAAGATGTCTTAATTGCAGTCGCTTCTGTTTCATTTTGCTTTAGAGCTTTCAGCAGTGTTTGTTGTTATTATTCATTGTTTTCAATCTGTTATAGTCCACTATTGGACAGTCTAGGAGGGTTATGTACTATGATAAGCTCTTCCACTGATCTGTGGTAGTGTCATTGGGCTGTGGGAGTGAGAATAAGATCTAATCCTCCCATCCCGTTCAAAAACCCTTATTCCAAAACCTCCCAAATAGAACTTTCTGTAAATCAAAGAGAGATGAACAGAGAGTCCATGAAGTTTACAAGGGACTTTGCTGTTGCCAATCTATGTTACATGGAAAGCACTTGCATATTACAGAGATGAGTGGACTTAGAAACCCATAAGATAGATAGTTAAGATACTCTGATGTCTAGAATTTGCCACTGTGAAATGGGGTTCATTGTTATGTGAATAGGTTACTCAACTCTTCCATTTAATCATGATAGAATGGTTACAGTTGTGATGGACGTTTGCAAAGCAGTCAGGTTTGGATGTCATAGGATTCTATAAATTTGAATCCTTTGAAATGCTGATGTTTTATTGGTCCTAACTGTATACTGGACATAGCTCCCCTCCAGTGATTTTTTTTATGATAATTCAAGTATACTGTCTTTGGATAAAAAAGCATTGGGATTTACACTGTCTTCAAATTGGATAAAAATGTCTCTTTTTATCAGCTTTGTAATATTACAAGATTGAGATATGAAGACACAGAGATGTTGCCGAGTGACTGTCATTTCTAGGATTGATTATAGCTGATTAATGTAACTCATTGTATTTAGGCCTTCCAGCCTGTCCTCTAAAAGACTGCAGTTGCTGCAGAATGCTGTTGCCAAAGTTCTTCCTGGAACTAGGCTATTTGATGATATTTTTCCAGCTTCTCTGTTTTAACGGTTGCCAGCATAATTCCATATTGATTATATAGTACTTAAAGTGCTTGCTTAGAGGCTTCCTAAAAATATTGGTCCAGAGTCGCTCTTTGATTTGCTTTTTTTAATTTCCCTTGCTGTTGTTTGAGGTCTGAGTCTGATGGGCTGTTGTTTTTTCTTAAACATAATCTGGAAGCATTTGTAGCAAAGCAGTTTAGTATCTGTGTTTCTCAATGATTGGACTAAGTTCACTGATGACATTCAAAAACCTGAATTTGTTCTAGCTTTCAGATTAAAACTGAAAAGGTTTGTTTACTGTTTTTAATTATGTTTGCTTTGTAGAATGCCTGGGAACTTTTTTGAGAAGAATGCTAGATAAATTTATTACTTTATGATTACTCTTCCAGGCATATTTTAAAAATTAAGTATGAATAAACTGGGATCTCCCGGTGTGTCTTAGTTTCATATGGTAAAATAAGTGCAATCCTTGAAGGGCACACAAGACCCTCTCACACAGCCTTTAAACTCTACCACACTTCACATCATTTCAAAAGAATAAATGTACTGTAGTTTTATTTAATGCCATCAGATAGATTTTTGATTTAATTTTCAGTCTTGTAACTTCTTCAGAAATCCAAACCCATGTGATAATGGTTCATGTGATCTCTTTTGTCATGTTTCAGGTATACTTATGGAAAGCCAGTGAGAGGAAGTGTAACAGTCACTTGCATTCCTATGTCCTACTGGGGGAGCAAAAGAAATGTTACTAAAACATTGGAGGTGAGTCTTTGTTGACAATTTGTAGAATACTTATAAAGGTAAGAACTTTACTTCTACAGCCACTTCACCACCAAGATGAGCTATTGGAATAAACAAATCCTCAATGACATGAACAATTATAGACAAACATTCTGTCCCCATTGGGAATCTTTTCTCCTGTTGCCTCCTATTGCGTTGCTTACACACTGCTCCTTGCTGATTCTCCTGTTCCCTCTCATAAGCCACTTGAGGTCTTTTTTATAGCATCCTCTGTACTTGAAGCATCTTTCCTGACTATGCGTCAATCACCCACATTCTCCTTCACACACTTTGTTTAAACTCACTTCTTCCTTTTACTTTTCCATTGCTGGTCTCCATACCTGTCTATTTTTTCCCAACATTTTAATGTATTCAATAGATCGAAAAGAAAAAGCCAAGAGAAATTCCCTCACCCTTAAATGGGACTAATAAAATGTATGTACCTTGTCTCAACTATGTTATGTGCAGCAGCCAGCACAATGGGGCCCCATTCATAATAAAAAGCTGGGTACTATCATCATATAGATATTAATAACTAATAAGCATATCTCACAGTCCTTCACCATTGTAATCTTTGTCCTTCTGTTCCTCTGCTCACTTTTTGTTTATTATAATCTCTCACTATGTCTCAGTAGGTGCTCAGTACTTTATTAATAGATTTTAAGGCAAAAAGGGACCATCATGGTAATCTAGTCTGACCTCATGTATAACACAGGCCGAGTATTTGACCTAGAAATTCTTGTATCAGGCCCATGTCTTGTGGCTGAGCTAGTTCATATATTTTAGAAAGACACCCAATCTTGATTTAAAGACTTCAAGTGGTGGAGAATTTACCACATCCTTTTACATGGCCATATTCTCCAATTCTAAGCTTCTTGGTCAGGGACTGTCATTTGTATTTCACTATAAAATACCATGCACTAATGTTATTGTAGTGTATAGATAATAAATATTTATAAGAAGAAGAACAGCAAAATTTGTCAGGATCAGGCCCTATTGTCTCTTAAAGTTACAAGACTGTTATTGATGAAACAAGGATGATGAATACCAAAATAAAGAGTAAGTATCTTAAATAATGAATGTCTAGTGTTGACAATCAGTAATTATAATTTTGTATTGAAGGAGCAATCAGATTAAACTAGAATTAATGGATAAAAAAGTCCTCATTTTAAGTACTTTGAGTTTTGATGATTCAATTAGAAAAAATCCAGTCAGACAAACTAAGGTCTTTGTTTTCTTGTTATAGATAAATGGATCTGTGAACTTCACTTTTAACTACTTAGAGTTTCAAGACTTAACTACTGTCTCACATCCACGGTATCAGCGTGACATAGTTTACAGAGGGCCAGCAGAAATTATAGCTGTAGTTACAGAATCCCTTACAGGTATATTATTTTCTATGTGACATTGCTATAGAAAACACACTAACAAGCCATATCCTAACTGTTTGTTTATGTGCAGAGGGGCTTGAAAAGCTGTACCCTTCAAATCACAAGAGACTAGGGAGCATGGCATGTGTGGAGGGGAGCAGTGGAAATTCTGGAAGCACCATGCAGCCTCAGGGAACTGGTGTTGGTGGACAGGTTGCCAATGAATATACTTGGATTGCCAGGGCACTGGAGTGCTCAATGGGAAGGATAGTGACAGCAATAGGAATGGGGGTGGTTGGAATTAAAGTTGGAAATACAAGAGAGTTGCCTCAGTGTCATGAAGGGCTGGGAGAAGCCTTCCAAAAGGATCATACCTGAAGTCATGTTTTCTGTACACTCATGGTTACTCCAACAGGAATCTCCCAGAATGCAAGCACCACTGTGTTTCCAAAGCAGAATGACTACATCATTGAGTTTTCTGACTATCCTAGTGTTCTAAAGCCTTCTCTGAATTTCACAGCTACTGTAAGTTCTTCTATTTAATCATGGTTTGTTCATCAAGATAATTCTAGTGTAAAGAAAATAATCAGTGTTTCTTCTATGCTTCTGCTTAGCTAAAAATGTCTGTTTAGGATTGAGGGGATTTACAGATTTATTCTAAAGACACCTCTTATTTCATTGTGTTTATGCCAGTATTTTTAGCTTGAGTGGCATTTGCACTAGAAAATGATAAAATAATAGGAAATGTTGTAGAGTAGACATTGACTTAGGTAGATGGGATATATCTGGAGATGGCTGGTTAAGACTCTTGAGGAAAAGAGCTTTTACACACAGTCTTAGTATTTGCACCAGGGCTGATTATTTTCCATTTTAGTACCATATTTTAGTTCAGTCAGAACACTCTATAGCTAGTCTGGATTTTTTAGCTAATGAATCTCACACTTTTACTAACGTACCCGTATTACTTAACATTCAGCTGTTTTATAGAATCTCATAAAGTCTCCCTGTGTAAAAACCTCTGTTTTATGAAATTGGGTTATGTCCTCTGTCATTTTCCTTTTATCTAAAACCTTGTCATTTGACTAAATCTCATGTTTCCATTCTAGACAGATAAAAGGGATTCTGCTATATAACAATGTCATCGTTTAACAGGCAACCGTAATTGCACCATGTAAAAGGGAAATATTTTAAAGCTTGTTGAAGTGAACCAGGTGCAATTTTTTTTCTGAAGCTGTGAAAAACTTGGCTCTAGATAGATAAATGGCAAGTGTTCAATATGAGTATTCACAGCAGACCAGCCTAACCTCTACCTTTTAGCTGAGAGCTATAGCCTCAAAACAAGTGTCTCTGGATTTTTGGTTCTTCTCCCTTTCCTTGCTGTCCTCTAAGCTTGCTCCCATCCCTCACCCACCTGTTCCTCCAAAACAAGACAAAGAGGCAGTTATTGGAGGAAATTAGTACTAGCTGAGCAGCTGGCAAGCAAAGAGAGGGAATATTAGCTATCCACATTTAAGGAGCAGCTAGTTATAAGTGGAACACTGAATAAGAGATACCCAGACAGGAAGGCAAATTAATGGACTGAGTGATGAGGGAGAATGAATAGTCTGGTGGGAGGGTTGGATTGGGAAGAAAGAAAGATGAACTGTGTATTTGTATGGGCAGTGAATTTATGGCATGTGATATGAGGAGGAGACTGGATGTGCCTGGGGAAAGGGATTGATGAAATGTGAGGACTGATATAATCTTTGAAGGTAGTTGATGGATTTGATATGGAGAAGTTGTGCACTGTGGGTGTCCATTTTGGGACTTTATGCGAGTTATGCAGTTTTTTTAACTCAGGCTTTCTGATGAGCCCATGCCTGAATCAGTATCAGCTCTGTTCCTCCTGTGCATAACTTAAACATTGGAGTAATCCTTGTGGCTACCAGTGCTCAATGTGCATACTTAGCTGTGATGGTTTCACAGGAACACTAGTAATCTTCACAGTTGGAAAGGGGGAGGTTACCCATCATGCCTGCTTTGCCTTGATTCCCATTCCATTTACCAGTCAGAGTCAGTATCATAGACTCATAGAAATGCTGGAAGGGACCTCAAGAAGTCATCTAGTCCAGCCCCCTGTGCTGAGGCAGGAACAAGTAAACCTAGATGTCCCTGACAGGTGTTTGTCCAAACTGTTCTTAAAAAGCTCCAGAGATGGGGTTCCACAACCTCCCTGGGAAGCCTATTTCAGTGTTAACTACCCTGACAGAAGTGTTTCCTAATATCTAACCTAAATCTCCCTTGCTGCTGATTAAGCCCATTACTTCTTGTCCTAACTTCGGTGGACATGGAGAATAATTGATCATTGTCCTCTTTATAGCAGTCCTTAACGTATTTGAAGACTGTTATCAGGTCCTCTCTCAGTCTTCTTTCTCAAGATTAGACATGACCAATTTTTTTAATCTTTCCTCATGGTCAGGTTTTCTAAACCTTTTATCATTTTTGTTGCTCTCCTCTAGACACTCCTTATTGAAGTTTCAATTGGAATTTGGCTTACTGAGATGAGATGTCTTGATAGACATATTAGAAACCTGAGGATAACTGTTGTTTAAAAAATATAATCATGTCATGCAAACAAACACATGCTTACATCTTATGAATCCTGGTTTTGGGTTGTGACCTGTCTTATGGAGATGTGCTTTGTTTTTTGTTATTAGCTGAAAGTAACACGTTCTGACAACAATCAGCTGACGGCCGAAGAGAGACAAAATTATATCTCAATCACTGCAGAACAGTCAAACGCAGTTCCCCACAACTCTGTATTCTCTACTTATGAAAGTGGAACTGTGGAGCAGAGAAATGAGACAGTGCATATCGTAAATTACACTGTTCCAGAAAATGGAATCGTTCATGTTGAGGTCCCGGTTCTGGCTAATACGATGAGTCTGTTCATTAAGGTATTGTTTACATCATGAAAACTCAGAGCATTAATCCAGCACAATTCAAAGAACATAACTGTAGCGGGTTTTCAACAGTGCATTGCTTCTGACTTCTGTAACAACTGCTGTGGGGAGCAATTATTATAATTATTTATTGCTTGTATTACAGTAGCACCTAGGCCATTATACTAGACATCACATACACAGTGAGAGATAATGTCTGACATTATGTATACAAGATAGACAGTGGATGGGAAAGGAAACAGCTGCACAGAAAGGAGAAATGGCTCACTCAGTGTCACACACTAGGTCAGTTGCAGAGCCAGAAATAGAAGCCAATGCCTTGTCCACTCGACCGTGCTATCAAAATTCTGGTCCTAATGTTGTGGAGCTTGAAGATATTGGTTTTTAGCCCTAGTGGAAGATGAGGGAAGATATAAATCTTCAGGTGATTCCCTGCTTTTTTGCTTAGCTCACTTGATGAAGGGCACAGTGAATGCTATCCCCTCTGATGAGGGCAAGGGAGAACAGGGTGATAAAATAAGTAGTGGGATTAACATTCAGGCCCAGGCCATCTGTAGTGACAAGCTTCTGAGATCCCCTGAGATCTCTGGTAAATTTTGATTGCAGCTGGTTTGAGTTTGAACTGTCTCATCAGCTGTTGCTGTTTCTAGATGAAATTCATGGGGCCAGGTTCTGCTGTAAGTCATACCAGTGTAAATCTAGAGTAACTCTATTGGCTTCAGTGGAGTTACTTTGGATTTATACCTGTTGAAACAGGCCACAATGAGAATAACTATAGTTAATATAAACTAATGGGAGATATGAAAACCAAGGAGTTACACATGTTATCAATGATAGTGCTTTACAAAAATCTGAAAGTGAATCAGCACTCAACTGCTCATTGAGTCGTTGCTTTAAGTGACATACCATACATGAGTACTGTGAGAATGGCAACCGTGTGGCCCTGAATGTCCTAGAGTCCTTGCAGTTTTGGTGGAAAGAATGGTATTATATAACCCCTTTGCAAAACTTGACTGCCTGGTCAGAACCTGTGGGCAGCTGGACTGATGAGAATGACAGCACATAAAGGGATTAGGAATCAATGCACCTCAAGCCAGTCTTATGTTGCTACTTTTCCCTTCCTACCACTTCAGGTAGCATGGCCCCGAACACCAGAAATCTTTGTTTCTTCAGGTTGTTCCAGGTTCAGTGTATGGTCAAAAAATGCTTCTCCCTGTTTTGTAAATTTGCTTCAGAGTTGCTCCTAACCCTGATGAGTTGCTGCACGAAGGGAAGAGGCACCTTCATGCTCTCTTTTTAATCTGCCAGGCCAGTCCCAGGTGCATTTTCCTGCCCACACTTTTCACCATGAACTCATCCACCCCCCACACCATGCCATATGTCTTGATTTTTCACTTTGAGAATCTGGCCACCCTAACTGTGTTGAAACCATCTCTCTCTCTCTCTCTCTCTCTCTCTCTATATATATATATATATATGTTTACGTTTTAATTCTGTCATACAGTATGTAACAATAGCGTATACATGAGCATTAAATAGATTTTATAATGTTAGCAACAGTCTTTTTTATATTGTCTTGCAGGCTAGTTTTCTTGATAGTGAAACTAACATAGCAATTCACGATGTATTCAACTCTCCCAGCATGACTTACCTCCAGATAAAAAAACCAAGACAGGATGTAAAGGTAACACATGTTCATATGAGACTGTACTTGCCAATAAAATATTACTGCCAAGTATTCATCATGGACACCTAGTTATCCCTATCATCATGTTATTTTTCTAGGTTGGGATTCCTTTTGAGCTGAGTGTTGAAAGCAATAAGCCAATAAAGGAGATCAGTTATCTGGTAACGTACCGGTTTTACACATATATATGATTCGAGGTGATTGTTACCAACCTGAGATAAATTCAAATGAGTAAAAATATGTGGTCAAATATTTAAGAGATTTGATTATTATTTTTTGCTTGGTAAAAAGAGTGGGTCAAATCCTTACTTTGTATTTGCCCAGTACTTACTCAGAGGGACTGCTCCTGTCTGTTCCCTGTGTATGGAAGAGGCAGCTCTGCATTCTTTTAAAAGGGAGTAGCATGTGTCTCCCTCTGATAGGCCATCTCTGTTAGTTGATGAGCCAGAGGAGTGGTGCCAGCTCTCTTCAGTTAGATTGTGCCCATTGACTGGGTAGGGGTGCATTTCCAACCCCTCCAAGCCAAGCACCCACATGAGTCAGAGCACAATCTAACCCCTGGTGATCAAGGTGCTTGCTGTTAGGTGCCTGGATTTCTAGTAACAGTAAGTTGAGCAAGTATGATCGTAGAATCTTACCTTTGACCTGCAATAGAAAAAACAGATTTGTGCCCATTGTAATGTAGAAAAAGGCTATTTTTAAAAAAATGAACAGTTTGGAAGTATGGTGGGTTTGGGTCTCCTTGTTTTTGATGTGTTAGGAATAACAGGAATCTTAAGTATGGTTTTTTTGCTGGTTTTGTTGGACAAGGGATTGGAGGTTTGAGGTATATGTTTGGAGAGCTTTCTCAGCATGAAATGAAGAATGGCATTGAATCACTAACAAACAGACCTTCTCCTCCAAATATTTATATGGAAGCTGTTTCAGGTGTTAAAAGAGCTGGTCAAAAACAGGGGTTAAATGTCACAATTTTATTTTGAAATTTCTCCCACTTTTGTCCATACATTTCTACCAGCTCTTGATGTTACAAACAAACAACTCCCTCCTGTCTATAAAATAATTTCCCTTCTCAATCAAATAGATTTCAGTAGCTTAACATCTGTGATTTCATATGTTATAATCCTATTAGTTCACCAGTAGTCTGGAGAGTCTTCCAGGAAAAAAAGACTAGTCAAAACATGTGTTTCTAGTGTAAAACAATCAATTTTCCCTCTCCTCCATATTCCCCCTCAAAACCAACCAACTTTTTTAGGCTTTATCCAAAAAAGGGCACAGATAGCTGTATTTTCTTTTGAAGGTTATCTCTAAAATGAATGGCAAAACTTGTGACAATTTGTGATTGTAACACAATTAGTATCTTATCATAACTTAGGTATTTTACTTTCCTTTTCAGGTGGTAGCTAAAGAACAGATTGTGGCTGTAGGTACAGAGGTTTTGACAACTTTCACTTTAAAACCAGAAAATTCCTGGGCTCCTGTGGCGTCTCTAAGTATCTTCCACATTGATGAGAATGGGGAAGTTGTAAACGATGCCCTGACTCTGTCTGTTCAGCCTATTCTTGAAAACAAGGTAGTATATCAAAGGCTGAGTCTGAGATGACTTCCTTTATGTGTCTTACATACTAAGCAGCAGTTCAGAATGGACGATTTGCAAATATCAAAATCTTCCTCAGTGTAGGCCTGATTCAAAGCTCACTGAATTCAATGGAAAGACTCCCATTAATTTCATTGGTGTTTGGTTCAGGCCTTAAGTAAAAGGCCGTTTGAGGAGACATTGAGAAGATACTGGTATCACAGTAAACCAGGAGAATGTTGCTTCAACTCTGATTCCACCAGAACTGGACTAGAGAAAGATTCAGAAGGGGCCTACTCAGAACATACGAGGGTTGTCCTCTCACGGGAGCACTACTCCCAGCTGTGATATGAATCCAGAAGGCAGAAAACACAATGGAATGAAAACGTTTCTGCTGTATGGAAAGGAACAAAGTCCCTCCATGAGCTATGAGTAGTGCCAGCTCTCTTTGTGGCAGCATGGAAGTGGCATTTGGGACATGGTTGGCCAGTGGAAATTTTTCTACTTTTCAATAGAGTCAAATGGGCTATGGCTAAAAGAACTAATGTGATCCTTGGATGCATAAATGGGAAACTCGAGTAGGAGTAGGTAGGTTATTGCGCCTCCGTATCTGGCACTGGTGCAACTACTGCTGAAATGCTGAATCCAATTCTGGTGTCCAGAAATCAAGAAGGAAGTTGGTAAATTGGAAAGATCAGAGAAGAGCCATGAGAATGATTAAAAGATTAGAAAACATGCCTTATACGAGCTCAGTATATTTAGGGTTAAGGTGTCTTGATTACAATCTATAGTAGAACCTCAGAGTTATAAACACTGGATTTACGAACTGATCAGGCAACCACACACCTCATTGGGAACTGGAGGTATGCAATAAGACAGCAGCAGAGACAAAAAAACAAACAAACCAAAAAACAAAAGGAAGCAGCCAATTCAGTACAGTATTGTGTTAAATGTAAATTACCAAAAAATAAAGGGAAAGTTTTAAAAAAAGATTTGACAAGGTAAGGAAACCGTTTCTGTGTTTGTTTCATTTAAATTAAGATGGTTAAAAGCAGCAGTTTTCTTCTGCATAGTAAAGTTTTGAAGCTGTTTTAAGTCAATGTTCAGTTGTAAACTTTTGAAAGAACCACCATAGCATTTTGTTCAGACTTATGAACATTTCAGAGTTACAAACAACCTCCATTCCCAAGGTGTTCATAACTCTGAGGTTCTACTGTATAAGCACCTTCATGGGGAACAGATATCTGATAATGGGCTCTTCAGTCTAGACGATAAAGGTATGGTATGATCCAGTGGCTGGAAGCTGAAGCCAGACAAATTCATACTGGAAATAAGGTGTACATTTTTAACAGTGAGGGTAATTAACCATTGGAACAATTTATCAAGAGTTGTAGTAGATTGTCGAATTATTTTGGGGAGGTTCTATGCCCTGTTTTAGAGATTATTACAATAGTCCTTTCTGGCCTTGGAATCTATGAATATGCTGAACTATTTTCTTTGGAACCAGGAATCAGGTGGAAGTTGATCTGACTCCTGCTTGTGAATTGGTTAGCTATTCTCCATTTTCTTCACTATCCATACTTTGGAGCTGAGCATTTTTTGCAATGTTATAAAGAGGTTGTGTGGCAAGATGGTCAAAAAGCTGCAGTTCATATCCTACACATGACACGTTCTTGTACAATTTATATGCTGTGTTGCATGTCTATTTTTCTTAAAGGTTCAATACATTAAAAATAACAATCAAGAAAAGTAATGTAGCTAAGAGCTAAAACTTAGATGTTTAAGTCAGAAACAGGAGAAAATTTTTGTAACAAGAAAGCATATAGGGTCTGATACAGCTCCATTGAAGTCAATGGGAGTCTTTCTAATGGGAGTCTTTCTCTTCATTGGTGCTGGATTAGGCTTCTAATGAATATTATAGAATACTTTATATTACAGAGATAGGGCCTATTCTTCCAAACCCTTGAGTAAGGACAAGTCATGTGCACATGGGTTTGTGGGAACAGCTCAATACATAAGTATGTGATTAAACTGCAATTTAAAGATGAGAAAACCAGGCAAACTTAAATAATGGAAAATTGGGAAGATGAATTAATGGGAATTAAATATCAGCCACATGGTTTCAGACACTGAAAACTTCAGATTTGGAAACCAATGGGATAAAATGAAATAATTGATCTTCTTCAAAGCTACAAAATTCCAAATGATTTCCACTTCTCTTTGTAAAGGTTAGCTACTGAAATGTCCTAAGTGCAGCAGAAACATGACAGTTACTTCTGTGAGTAATTCACAGCCTGTTCTGGCATTTCATTTCAATAAATAACTTACAGTTACCAGTTACATAAACTCTTAGCACTATGTAATTTACACCTACATTATTTTTTTCTTTTCTTAGATCAAAATATCTTGGAATAAAGATAAAGTCAATCCATCTGAGAAAGTCTCCCTTAGAATCAGTGTAACTGAACCCAGATCTGTAATTGGACTTTCAGTTGTTGACAAAAGTACAAAGCTTCTGGAAGAAAGTAGTGACATTACAGAAGACAGTGTAAGCAAATGAAAAAAGCTTTGTATACAATTATTTCTTGAAAGGTGTAGGGTTATGGAAATGTAAGTTTTTATGTTGTATTCTATGTCTATCTATTTATCTATCTGTATAAAATAAATCTTTGGCCTGATCTTGAAACCTTTACTTGTCTGAGCAAATCTTACTCATGCAAGTAGTTTGTCAAAATCAGTGAGCTGCTTATGAGTATACTATTTGTGAGATTAGGCCCTTTATTTGGAATTATGCTTGTTCTGTGCTGTAAATTTTCATTCCTCAGGTATGCTAGAGGACTAATATTCCACATAGCACTTCATCTTTTTCCAACACTTTTAAACCTTATCCAACAAACCGCTCAATTTTCAGTCAGCTCCTTTTCCTTTTAGAAACAAATAACACAGGAAAGCTCTTCACACACTTTGGCACTTGCAAATGAATAATAAAAATAATGTAATAAATTTAGGATTCATTTTTGTTGAAAAGTGAAATAAATTATTCTCATTTATATTCCTTTTACTTTCAATGCCTTCAAGGCACTGATCCATCAACTGATGATGGATAAAGTTTTCAAAAGCACAGAAGTGACCCAAGTCCCACTGAAAAACAATGGGATTTAGACTCCTAAGTGATTTAGGCTCTTATAAAAACATTACCTGACTTTATTTGGGTGTAAGCCATTATTGCCTAACCCTATTATGTGGACTTTAGTTTTCCAGTGGCAGGAGATTACTATTTGAGGACTAGCTCTGCAAATGAACATCCTGTACAGTATATTTTATCTAAAAAAATGCATCCTGCTTTCACAATTTGGATTATTTCATTTTTCTTTTCTTAGATTCTCCATGAACTACATTTGTACAACACTGTACAATATTTTGACTCAATCAGAAGTCCTTTCAGTGTCTTTCAGGTATCATTTTTAAATCTAGAAGTTGGAGTTTTTCCCCTTAATTCTTTGTACATCCTCTGCAGAAGGAAAATACATTAAATCTCCTTGTACAGTTTGAAAACTGTAAACAATTCACTGTTTTCATGTTTTTTTTCTGTTTGCCAAGAGTGCATCAAGTTGTTTTGGGGGGAATTTCATTTTTATTTTTACAAAAGTCTAAAAATGAAAGTGTTCACGTAATTTTAATAGATAATAGTGAAATTCATCACCAGGTACCTATTTCAGAATGCAAGCATGCAGACGAACTATCAGTCCACTCTGGATGCTAAAGTCTTTGCACTTAATGCTTTTCATCTTTAAGCTAAAAAATATCATGTCCCCCTATGTGATATTTGATGGTGTGGTAACAATTCAGTCAGAAAATATCTTTCATTGTGCCATGCATTTGACTCGCTAAATATTGATTTTCATTTTATTTTAAATTGACTTTAATTTAAAAAGGAAAAGAAAGAAATTTAAAAAGAATGAAAGAAAAAAAAAGATGTGTACTTTTCATACCCTGTACTGAGATATACTCTGTTTTTTATTCAGAAATGCAACCTCTGGGTACTGACTGATGCAAACCTTCCAGAGGACAAGACTTATTTTCTCTGTAAGTAATAAAAATTGGCATAACCAAACCATTGCAATCTTCTAGTTCCAGGAGAGTTAAAGATAAGCAAACAGGGCCAAATTCTGGTTAGTTACACCAAGAAAAACCCAGAGTCACTCCACATAAATCAATAAACTTACTTGTTTGTAACCTAGTGTAATATGGGAGAATTTGGACTACATGTTTTAGCTTTGATTTTCTTTAACGGCATGCACTTTGAGTATTTGTCAGGATTATGTTGCCATCTGAGATGAGAAAAGACCTATCTGGGCTTGAAGAGAAATTTCTGAAATAGCTATTTCAAATACCGACCCTTCCTCTGCAGCTGGAGAGGGTCCATTTGCAGCGGAACCCATGCAGTTCAGCAGTGCAGGTTGGGGGACTAGATTTGTGTGCGGTGCACCGGAGGTGAGTCGCGCTCTGTGTGAGCTCACTGCACAGAGCCTGCAGGGGTACTCCACCACACCCTCCATCTGACATGTGTGGGAATGTAAGACCTCACTTCATACGACTGAGTCATCTCTGCAGAGTGTCTATGCAGCTACTCTGCAATCTGGAGAGAAGGATCCCTGTCATTTACGCGGCACTCAGCCCAGGTAGTTGGGTCAGATTCTGGGGTCAAGATTAAATTTAAGAGTCTGATCCTGCATATCCTTATTCACATCCGTAACCACCATGAGAAGGGCCATTAGCTTCATCCCTAATGACTATGCTCATGAATAAGGGTTTTCAGGATTGTACCCTAAGCTGCTCAGAGAGTTTTGGGTATAAATCTGGGGTCACATTTTCATAAGTGCTTAAATCATTGATTTTCAGTGGGACTTAATCAATTTAGGTGCTTTTTAACATGGGACTTAGGCTATTTTGAATTTTTTCCCCATAGACTCTATGATTTCTGTCCGTGCTACTGCTGTCTTGACACAAAGTGGTTATAAAGGGTCTAGACCTGAGAAGTGCTTTGTGTTTGCAACTCCCATTGATTTAAACAGCAGTGACTCACCACCCTTGGCATAGGCTAAGTCATACTCTACTGAGTATATGTATACCCCTAAAGAGGCCATCTAAGGTATGTCTACACAGCATTTGGAAGCAAGTGGGAACGAGCCCCCTAGCCTGGGCTGACAGACTTGGGCTAGTGGGGCTCACACTAGTGCTCTAAAAATGGCTGTGTAGACAGCGCTTTAAAGTGGTGGCTTGGGCTGGACCTTGGGCTCTGAAGCCCACCTCCATCCCTAGACTTCAGACCCTGAACTCTGCAACTTCAAAGCACCATCTATACAGCTATGTTTAGAGTGCTAGCACGAGACCTGCTAGCCCAAGTCTGTCCACCTGGTTGCGAGGCTTGTTCCTGCTTGCTCCATAATCCTGTGTAGACACGGAGCTAGCTCTGCCAGACTTATATTTTGTGTGCAATACTTTTGTGTTTTTAAGTTAAAATAAAAGTGTAGTAACACTAAATTCAGTTCACAAACACCACGTAGTGCTGTTGCCAAACTTCTTCTGAGTTTATAAATACTCATACACCAAACAAGGCACTAATTTGATTTTGTTTTCTTATGTAGAGTTTTCTGATATTTGACAATCATTTTAATTTTGTAGCTGATGAAAGGATACTCCACAGTCCAGCTGTCGATGTGCATCTAGGTTCTGCTGCAGGATTTCCTGTTTTCAGTAGTCCACGTGTAAGGAAAAATTTCCCAGAGACTTGGCTTTGGATTGACACCAATACTAGGTAAATGCTCAGAGGAAAACAGTGGTACACTTGTTCTGGATTTTTGACATTTTAATTATTTTGTAGTATTCTGCATTGATCTCAATGGGGAATTATGTTTTAAAGCCAGTTACTACTTATATTACAGTACCACCTAGAGGCCGTAACTGAGATTTGAGGTCCACTGTGCTAGGCATTGTATGAATACATTTTAAGAGACAATCCCTGCCTGAAGATCTTACAATCTAAATAAACAAAATAAAGAAAGGGTGGGGAAAGGGAAATATTATTATGTCCCTTGTACAGATGGGTAACTGAGGCACAGGGAGATTAGATGATTTTCCTCAAGTAACACTAGAAGTCTCTGGTGAGACCCAGAAATTAAATCCTGCTTTATTGAGCCATAGTTTGGTGCCTTAACCACAGACCGTCCAAACTTGCTAAATTGGTGGCACAGTCCACACAGTGTTGTGCTTCAGTACATGATACTCATTAGCTAAGCATTTGTATCAGGCGCTTTAGGAAAGCAGCTGACATCTGGAGGATAGTTCTATAGAATAGACAGAGATTTATTGTTTTAAAATGAGTCATTTATAATTCACTATTCAATTAATTACTTTGTTAATTAAAAACATTTTTACAGACAGATGGGAGAAGAAGAAAAGGTAAACAAATAGTCTCTCCTGTTAAGAATTCAGACTGCATTTATGAGCTCTCTTAAGCATTTTATTAACTGAGCCCTAAATTAGTGCTTTTGAAATTCGGATGTATTTTTCTATTGTTAGATCCAGCAGAGACACAACAATGGAAGTTACTGTACCTGATACCATCACTTCTTGGGTAGCCAGTGCTTTTGTAATATCTGAAAACCTTGGACTTGGAATAACAACTGCTCCTGTTGAGGTAACATAGTACAATACAGTTCCAGTTTTTGTTAGTGATAAAACCCCAGTTTATTATTTTCCATTTTATTGTAACAAGATACAATTTATTGTAGCAACCTGATCATTTTAAGAAGGAGAGCAAGACTAATTAAATGCGATCAAATTTTAAGCAGAGCTGTACCTTGAAATCAGTGGAGAGTTCTCCTTTAAAAGCTATAGTGCCATGGCTCCTCTCTTCTCCTGTAGACATAAATAGCTATAATGCTGCAGAATGATATGCAGTCACTCTGAGCCTTTGGATGCCTTTGTTGGAATTTAAGCGTGTCTGTCTGCTGGTGGAAGTAAACTGCCTGTTGCATACTTTCATTTATTTAGTTCACAGCTTTAGTTAAAAAACATATTTTCAGAAATACACCTAATATAGATAAATCTTAAAAATACTAATAGCAAATTATAGCACTTGCAGAAAGTAGTACGCAAATAAGAAAAAAACAGATTATTAGATATTTTGCTTCCTAATATGTTCTTCCCACTGGTCTGAAGATAGGGCCATGGAGTTGCAAATTTTTAAATCCATTGTTTCACCATCCACAACAGTTGAAAGTCGTAATTTAACAGGATCCCAAATGATGGGAAAGGTCAAAGCTTTCAAATTTGGATGTCTAAAGTTAACCCTTAAATCATTCAAAGCATCGAAGATATGAAGTGGTTCTTTCTTCAAAACTGCCAAGAACCCAGCTACTTCCATGTGAACAGTGTTAGAGGGTATGTCCACACTACAGTAAAACACCTGTGGCTGGCCAACGTCAGCTGATTCAGTCTCATGTAGCTATAAGATTGCAATGTAGATGCTCCGGCTGGAGACTGGGCTCTGGGATCCGCCCCAATCCCAGGGTATCCAAGCCCAGGCTTCAGCCTGAGCCTGAACATCCACACTGCAGTTTTATACCCCGGCTGCCTGAGCCCTGTGAGCCCAAGTCAGCTAACACGGGCCAGCCACAGGTGTTTCATTGCAATGTAGAGATACCCAGAGAATCCTCAGAAAAAGGCATTTACTGTTGTCGGCTAATAGCTGCTTTGGCTCATGCTTCAGTCCTATCATATTACTACGGCTTCTGTTTTTCAGAATTTATAATTTCATTTTTGCGGCTTATTTTTAGCAATGTTTGAGTTATATGAAATGTTTAAAAATTGAGGTTTTTTGGGGGCTCTTTCTTTGTAATGAGTAATCTCTTTATAATGTTCCCTAGTGCGCTGTAGGGTCCCACTGTTTCAAACTGCACTATGTTAAAGCTCACTAGGAAACCTTTAGCACACATCAGCAGGATATACATGGACCAATTAATGTGCAACACATTAGTGTGCTTTAGAAATCATGCTCCTGTAGTCCACATTACTGCTCTGTATAGAAAAGCCATTAGATGCAACCATTTCTGGTGTGTGTTTAGTAATTAAAGGACAAATAAACACTATTTTCATTTTTTTATTGGGAGTGTTTTATTGGTGTTTATCGGTTAAAACCGAAAATCAGAATCTGTTACCTAATGCTAATTGTCCAGTGCAAGTAAACTTGTTCTCTAGTCAAGGTTTGCTAATGGGAAAGACTAATTAGAACAGGTCTCAATCTGAACTGTCTGCAGCCAGTTTAATAGCTAATAGGTGACCACAGGTGTTCACTCTTGTATAATGATTTTGTTTTCCAGCTAGAGGCTTTTCAGCCCTTTTTCATTTCCTTGAACCTTCCTTACTCGGTGACCAGAGGAGAGCAGTTTATTTTGGAAGTAAACATCTTCAATTATTTGAAAGAAGCAACTGAGGTAAAAATAGTCAGACTCTTTTTTGTTAATATTTCTTCCCTACCATTTTGTACTCTGATGTTTGTTATCATATATTAAAGAGGGCATTTAGAATAGCTATTTGCTACAGGAGTCAGGAAAATCTGGTTTCCTGCATGTAAATCACTGCACAAATTAGTCAAATGGACTATGGTTATTTTGGCTTCCTCCGAATAGGATTGGCTAAAGGTAGGATATTCGGTTTGATGGTTGGATCTGGTGTGATATATATTGTATTCTTGAGCCCCTTCCATTTGGTGAATGGCAGTTCCTGTGAAGTGCTGAGTATTTTCAACTCCCATTGACTTCCAGTTCTCTCTTTTTCTTCTTTGGTTCTTGTCCATGTTCTCTGATTCTTGGTTATTGCCACGATGCTAAAAGGCTTACACATACTATAGTGATCAAGAGGGTTCTTGAAACCTGTACTTTTTTTTCAATGAGTAAATGATACAGCTAAGACATATTTTTAAATACACAGAAAATGACAGCTTAAGATTGACATCCTTTTTCTATTTAAAAATATTAATTGCAGTTTTTATTTTATAGGTTATGGTGACTCTTGACCTCAGTGACACCTTTGAAATTCTTATCACATCCAATGAAATAAATGCTACAGGAAACCAACAGTTTGTGTTGGTACCAAGTGAAGATGCGAAGACGGTTAATTTCCCAGTCAAACCAAAACAGCTGGGAGAGATTCCTATCAAAGTGACAGCAATATCATCCACTGCTTCTGATGCCGTCCTCCAGAAAGTTTTAGTGAAGGTAAGTATTCAAAGGCTTAGGTCATTTCAAGCATTCAGAGATGGTATCCCCTTAAAAAGGAGGATGTTGCAAAGGAAGACCAATGGGATATTTATTTAACTGCTTTGTGCCCTGTAAGCTTTCAGACTGGGTAAATATTAGCAGGAAGTTTTTCTTTTTAAGAATTCCTCCCTTTCTGTGCTTTAGTCTCCCTTTCAAGAAATGTAAACAAAAATACAGCTAAATTTTACAAACCCTTGGGCGTGTGACTGATCCCACTGAAAACAGAGTTTTCAGGACTGGATCCATGGATTCTACAGCTATATTATAATCCATCACCCTAGCCACTGGACCATCATTCCTTCCTGCCACCACTTTCACCTCTGCACGGGTGGGGGGAATTTTCCTTTCAGAGCAGAATTTCATTCTTTGAGCATTACAGTGTTGCATGAAAGAACACACCTTTGTCTTGGAGTGCTTTGCTCCATGGTTTTGATCCAAAGCCCCTTGAAATCAATGGAAAGACTTTCTGATTTGAATGGACTTTGTATCATACATTATTATTAGTTATTAACACTTCATCTTGATAAGCCATTACTACAGGAAGAAGTGCCTGCTGTTTTTAAGAAACACATACTTGTGCATCAGCTCAGATGAGCCAATACTCTACTTCTTGCAGCATTCGCAAGTAGCAGAAAACATTTGCTAACAGCAGCTTAGATCTTGCAGTCTGACAAACACTTTTTGTACTATCATAAATAAATATCTAAAAACAGCAAATAAAGTGTTGGAGATAAAAGTGACCCTTATTTGTTTGTTTATTTTGATAGGCTGAGGGACTGGAACAGTCTTATTCACAGTCACGGCTTTTAGATTTGACTGGGAATAACTCACAAATTGTTTCAGAAACTTTGGATTTCACCTTCCCTCCTGATGTAGTAAGTGGCAGTGAAAGAGTGCAAGTTACCGTTATTGGTAAGGATTATTTTATCCTATTTCCACCTTCATTTATTTTCTGGCAAATTGTCTTATTCTTTTGCAGACTGTAAATATGAAACTATCTGCTGGGTTTGGGTTGGATTTATATTCAACTCAGATAGCATCCAAGATATGGTATGGAGTGACACTGTGTCATTACAACTGCTTTTGAGACGCTAGTCTACCCACTTCTCCTACAGAACTAGGAGAGAAGTTCTCCGTTTAGCAGAGTTCTTCCTTGGGCCTAGGTCTGCTATCCTGCTTCACATAGTTAATTTCACTGAAATCAGTGGGGATGTTAGTGTGAATACAGTGAACAAGATTTGGCCCCATGTGGTTGCTGATTTGTGGTTTTTATGACACTATGTTTATACTCAATACTGACTTCATTGTAATATTAGAGTGTTGGGATGGATACTGCCCTGATTAACTCCCAAAGTCCTCTCCTGTCATCCATTGGGCTAAGAATGGGAAGGTTTCTAAGGAGGCCATTTAAGGCAGAGGAGTTTGAAAAGACTCTTACTTGGATATTATGGTATTTAGTATTTCTTCATGTAGGGGTTTCTGCTGTGATTTGAATCTTTTTGAGATTCAGCCTTTAATAAAGAAGCTCTAGGCCACTATAATTCTGGGGCAGAAACTCCAAATGTGTACAGTTAATGAAACATTGCCCTGGGTGGGAGGTTCTACTTTGTTTTTGAAAACGGTGACTGCTGGGCAGTTTGGAATGTTAGAATAAATCCCTCGGGACTTGGGTGTACGGGCAATGTGCAGATGAGATGGCTAAAGGGACAGAACAAACACAACATATCACATGCTTCCACAACGTAGGTAGCATCACTCTATATGTGGTATGCATTCACTTATATGCACTGAACTTTAATTTTATCTTTCAGGTGATATTCTTGGGCCTTCTATCAATGGGTTGGAATCACTGATTAAGATGCCTTATGGCTGTGGTGAACAGAATATGATAAATTTTGCTCCTAATATTTATGTTTTGGAATACCTGACTAACACAAGGCAATTGAAGGAAGATATTAAACTGAAGGCTACATCATTTATGAGAGAAGGTCTGTACATTTTCAGGGAAGATCGTAGATTTAAAAAAAATCATACTGGCAGAAAATACCGTATTTTTCGCTCCATAAGACGCACCTGACCATAAGACGCACCCTAGGTTTTAGACGAGGAAAATAGGAAAAAAATATTTTGAACACAGCAGCCCACCGACAACCCTGAGGGGCTCGTGGGCCCGCAGCACGTGCTGCACGACAGGCCGAACCTTGGCGCCCAGGGGCCACGGTGATGGGCGCAACGTCAGCTGTGTGCTGTGCGGCGGCCCTGCCCTGAGCGCTGCCCCCCACAGGGCGCTGCCCCCTGCCCCCCACAGATCCCCCCACAGGGCGCTGCCCCCTGCCCCCAAAGATCCCGCCACGTGGCACCGCCCCCCCCCAGCCTCTCACCACAATTCCACCCACAGGGCACCACCCTCCTGGTCCCACCACAGGGCACTGCCCCCTGGCCCCCACAGATCCCCCCACAGGGCGCTGTCCCCCCAGCTGCCCCGGGTCCCCCCCACATGGCACAAACAGCAGGAGGAGCTGAGCTCTGTAACAGTGGGAGCTTGTGGGCGGGGGGGGGAGGAGGAAGGGAGTAAGCTGATTGGTGGAGGTGGGGGAGCAGCAGCAGCAGTTCCCCTCCCCCTCCTCCCCAATCAGCTGTACTGCTGCCAGCAGGCAGAGGAGGAGAACTGCTCTCCTTTCTCCTCCGCCCCCTCCCCTGCTGTGGAGCAGACCTGCGGGCAGCTGTGTTGTAAGGATCGCTCCTGCGATCCTGCAGTAGTGCCGGCCAGCTTGATTTCCCGCACCTTCGCTCTATAAGACGCACTGATTTTTTCCCCCCACTTTGGGTGGGAAAAAAGTGCGTCTTATGGAGCGAAAAATACGGTACTTTTATTTGTGGCCCTGCATTTGGAACTTGATTTACCATTCTTTTGATGATGTGTGTACTAAATGAGAAATCCACTTGTCTGTAGCTGTTGGGGTTCTCCAGGACTGACAATAGTATAAAGTAAGACAATTTTACATCCATCCCTAAAGTAAGATCTGCTGAATATGAAGATGCCATTTTTATGTAGTAACTTTCCATAGTAAAATTTCCCTGTAAAAGGTGATCCATATCATCATTCTTGGAGCTGTTATCTCTTGCCAATAAAACAGCATAAGTCTGAGTATTTCTAACTGCTCCTTGGATTATAAAGATTGCAAGTTAGTTAGCAAACACAATGGACCAAATTCATCCCTGATGGAACTCCTTTGACTACAGTGGATACCAGGTCTAAATTTGACCTACCTTCCTAGACTGATCTCCCATTAGCGGGAGAACTAGAAATATTCACAACTTTGTAGTTTCCTGGACTTCTTTTTAGCCTGATGATGAGACTTTTATCACCCAGAGCTACACAGCAGAATTTGTCAGAAGTTTTCTTTCCTGCAGAAAATTTAGATGAAAACAGTTTTTTGTTTATTTTTTGTTTTCAGCAAAATTTTTCATGGATCTTTTTTTGTTATTTTGGAAAAATTGAAAGCTGAAAAATTTTAGCTGAAAACCAATAATTTTGATTTGAAAATGCTGCTGAAGTGAAAGTTGTACTCTTGGTGCCTCATGCCTCCATTCTGCTCTCTGGGTCAGGCTACAATTCCTATGGTAATCAAATAATAGAATATTAGGGTTGGAAGGGAGGTATCCCTTTTTCTGGCTTTAGACTGAAAAAATTTCAATGAGCCCTACTATACAGTTTGGTTGCAAAATAAGATGGGGAGGGGAGAAAGAGAGACAGCTATTCTCAAATTCATAAGCAATTTTCAGAAGTTCTCCAAAAAGCAAAACCAGAAAAAGGCACTCTCACAGTGGAATAAAAGTGTCCAGAGGAGGGATTAGGAGAAAGGGAGGCACTGTTGTACTCATTTTACAGATGGGTTAACAGAGGTTAAATGATTTCCTGAAGGTAATACAGTGAGTCAGTGGGCAGGCTGTGATAAAAAACACAGCAATAATACTCAAATAATCTGTAAGATTGTAGAACACCACTGGATAACACTGCAATATTTCATAAGAGTAGTTTTCTTTTCTTATTAAAATTGTGCTATAAATATAGTTTACTAACCATATCATACTTGGCTAGCTCACCAAGCATGTTTTCAAGCTGATGGAGATGTCCTACTGAAACTAATGTATATATTCAGAGCTCTGTACACAATACACATTGTCACAGTTCCACTTAAAGGACTGTGCCAGTCTATTGTATTCTTTGGAATATCCTGGAAAATATTTGCATCAGCAACAATAACATTGTTCCTTTAATTCAAAATATTTTTATTATTTTTACTATGCAGTAGACATTATTATTGATACAGCTATACAGACAGCTAGTATGGAGATTTGCATAGTGTTCCTAGCATGCAAAATCTAGACAAAGGGTTTCAGAGACATTGAAGAATCAGTGGAAGAAGCAAAACAGTTTAACTCTTTTCATTTTTAAAAATCTATGTAAATAGATTTTGCATTACAATTAAAATATGAAGAAAAGGATGTTGCACTGCTATTAGTGGTTGTTATGGGACACTAAACTAAGCAAGCAATTGATATCAAACTATACCTGAATTTTTATTAAAGATATATTTTATCAGCAAAGAGACATAAGTATGTCAAACACCAGGGACAGCTCTGATCCTTTAAATTTGGCAGAGATGAGCATCTGCAACCGTAAAATAGCTATTGGCAGCTGTAACTGCTTCTTGCTGCATCTTCTGCTTTTCTAGCTGGTAAGTATTTTCCTTTCTGCTTTCCCTTTATCCCGTTATTCAGAAGATGGCACATCCTCACTGTGATATAACGCAGATTGACTAAAGCAAGGAAACTCTTAAGCTGCAGCTGCTACTGTGTCTTGAATTCACTCTTATGCTTAGGTAGTGCAGCAGTTGAATTACGTGAAAATGTACAGTTGTGTACCAGTCTGACCTCCCTTTATGACAGAAGGGTTAAAGATGGAGTAGGAGCCTGGTACCTCAAGTTCCATAAACAAATCCTTCATGTTACTGTAACCTAGTTTTTTTGTATTCTTTCACTCATATTCACTCCTGCACATTTGACAGAAATATTCTGAATCATGAGATTTAAAATCTCCATAAATATATTCGTCTGGAGCAATCTCATGTCTCTTCTTTCTCCACCATGTGAAAGCTCCTTTCCCAAAGCCTCCCCCACCCCTCCCAAAAAGGTCCAGTTTGAATCCATTTGAGTAATTTATACAATACCTGTCTTTGCTTTGGTCTTTTTAGGCTACCAAAGAGAGCTTCTTTACCAAAGGGATGACGGCTCTTTCAGTGCCTTTGGAAACAGTGACTCCTCTGGGAGCACGTGGTAAGTAGTTTTGCCAGATAAAAGAGAAATTTTAGAATTTTGTCAAATTTTAGCATATTTCACGGGGACTAAAATGTTTGTGAAACTGGTAAAAATGCCCAGATGTATTAGCCTATTGTCTGGTTTTCTGTATGTCTTTATGCCAACTTGTAAGATTATCTAAAAGACAAAGTGAGTGAATTAATATCTTTTATTCACCCATCTTCTGTTGGTGAAAGAGAGAAGCTTTTGATTTTACACAGAATTTACTGTCTTTTTAATTTACATATCTAAGGCCATTGTTAGGACAGAGCTTTTTAGCTTTGCCAAAGATGAGTAGTGAATCACTTTCACCATGGGATTTGTTGAATAAAATGCTTGGAGAACATCTTTCTATCTGGAAGAAGAGCTCATTAGAACAGAAAGCTTTTAAGACACTTTTAAAATGGAACTAGTGAAGTACATGGCACATTTGGCTACTAGACACAACCCAAAGGGTGAGATTTTGTGCTGTGAAACTCACAGTCCTGGGCCTTTAATCCACCTTTGCGTCCTCTCAATTCCTGGCTGCTTAAGGGCTGGAGTAGCCCCCAGCATAATCTAGGGAGCTCTTCTAAATTATATTAAACCTGACTGAGCTACCTCACAGGAGCTTCTAGGTAATCACAGCTGTTCAGAATGGCTGTAGTGCTGTGTGCCACAGTACCCCCCCTCTTCCATTCCCAATACATGCCATGCTCCCGGCTTTGTGAGGGGCAGTGCAGCCTGTTGCTATCCTTCAAAGTGTCCCTGCTTGGGGGGATTCACCTCCCAGCAGGCTGATATGCTTTTAGGATCCCTGTTTGCTCCTGCAGCAGTGTGTGAGGACTGTAGCAGGAGGGAGAATCAAAGTGTTGTGGGGTTAAGGATAATTTCACGCTATTACAAAAAATAGGGATCGCTCTGAGCATTGTTCTGTCCCTCAGCAAATAAATCATAGTTTTGCTGGTGAGCGACTCATCAGCCCACAAGATGTTCATAGAGTTTTTCATCACCCAGGTTCTTAACATCTTTTAAATCTTTCTGTGGTGGGGGCTGAGACCTGCCTGTGGGATGAACAGTCTCTCAGAGGGTGAAATCAGACCCCGTGCCCCACTCTGAACAGGTTCTCTCTTCAGCTTTCAGTGACCCTGGCTGGTAAGCTGCTGGGCGAACCAAACAGCATACCCAGTCCTTCACCAAGTGTCTTTATTAATGTCTTCTACCTTGTGCTCCAGGTTCCTCCAACATAGCTTCCTGGTTAGCCTTGTATACTACTTGCCTTCTCCCAGCTCTCCAGCGGGTGAGCCAATTACTGCATTAGCTCATCAGATTCTCTGCAGGTGCAAGTGATTCCTTCTCACCTTCCAAGCCTGCTCCTACTGTAACCACACCAGTGGTTGTTCTGAGTGCTGGCTTCCAAGAGCTCCCTTTGGAACTGCTAATGGCACCATGCCAAACACCTCACACTTTCTTTCTCCAAGCTTAGCAAGGGCCCCTCTTTTCCAGTGGGAGTCGTTTTCTCCCTCACCATGTTTGATCTTTCACATAGGGGTGGTGATTCCTCATCACCTGTGGAGTTCCCTTAGTCTGACTTTCTGTTGACTGTCTGTGAGGATTCCCCATTCTCCACCCACAGAATAAGAACTCCTTAGGTGGGGGTGCAGCCCATAATTCCATCACAGGGACATCTCACAGACTTTGTAGAGCATGCTCAAGGATCCTTCTCCACCAGAACCACACAGTCTCTGCTCCCCCTTTGGTGTTAAATTCTCAGGGATCTTCCCTTTTTCTGGGGTATGTTGGGTTTACCTCTCACACTTTCTTCGGGTTGTTCCTGTACAGGTAACCCCTGCTCCTTCATCCTCTTATCCCTCTTCTATGCTACACCAGTATTTCCTACTTGGGCCCCCCTTTTTTTTTTTTTGGCTTGTTGGTTCTTTTCGAGGGTAATCCCTTTGTGGGCCTGGGGTCCCCTTTTTCCTACAATCCAGTGATTTCCTTCCCTTAGGCTTCTCTTCTCTTTAAAGGAATGGGTTCCAGTCCATCTCTAGGACCAAAGGATGGGGCAAGAGTCCCCCTCCTCTGATCCTTTTCCATCAGACCCCCCACATTTTTCTCCCCATGTATGCACTCTATGCATAGAGCATCCCCCTCCTGAAACCACTATGATTTAACCATAGCCTGATCTGCAAGAATGAGCAGTTAGCCACCAAATAAATAACCTCCATCTCTGGTTTTCAGCTAAACCTTACACAAATTGTTTTTACTTCCTTCTGTGAACCTCTGATCACCCCAGTCCAGCTGCAATATTCCTCCATTCCAAATACGGGCAGTCCTGCTTAATGTGCCCTTTTGCCCCACATTGGCAGCAGGTGATATCCTGGCTGGCCGAAATGGCCTTCTTTTCATCCTGTCTTGCACCTGTGGGTCTTACTGCTGGAGGGAATCGCCCCTTTTTTTCTCCCCGTTTCCCACTTGTGTTGGACCAGCTGCTTTTTTTTGAAAATCCATTTCAACACACTCCTCTGCCAGTTTTAGCATCGCCTACCTTGTCTCTGGTTGGTGTCTCCTCAACTAGACCTTTGTGGTATCCGGGATGCTCTGCAGTAACTGCTCTAATGTCACGGCATCCATGACTACTTCCACAGCTTTCTGCAGGACTGCTCTGGGCTCTACCTTGTAAGCTCACCTGCCCACACTAAATATGTCTGTTTTTTGGCTGACAAGCCTACCTGATCCTGCATAGCAGCCTTTAACACCTCGTAATTCTTGGCTTGCTCTCTGCTCATTGTCATGTAAGCAGCTTGGGCTTCTCCTGCCAGAGAAGGGACTAATTATAGGCCCATAATCCTTTATCTCAGCTGCGCCAGTAGCAATTCTCTCAAAAGTCAATAAGACTGAATTGGGATCATCCTCGGGCCCCTGACTTCCATTCCTCATGGCAGGACTTGTCACAGTTTGTATTAACTGCTGCTGTACTTAAGTCTGTTCCTTCACAAACTCCTGAAGTGCTCACTGTTGCCCTGCCTGCCATCCTAGCAGAGCTTGTCACTCTGTCTCCTGGCATGTCTACAGCATCCGCTCCTTCTCTTTTTGTTGCTCTAACTGCCACCATGTTAGTGCCTCCATTTTTTCCCAGGTTCAGCCTATCCTCACACAGGCAACCTTCCTGGCTCTGGTTGACCAGCAGATCCCAGACAAGCTCCCATTTGTAAACTGCAACCCCCTTCAGCTCTTGGAATCCCTGGCTGGTAACCCATCTGCACAAACCAAACAACACATACAGTCCACCAGAGTTCCTTCACCAATTATTATTATTTTCTGCCTTGTACTCCAGGTACACCACCACTTTAGACTTAGGTGGAGCTGAAGCCTCCTCCCTTCCTGCTCCCTGACTCAGCCTTTTATATTGCTTGCCTTCTTCTCCCAGCTATTCAGCTGGTGAGCTAATTATCACATCAGGTTCTCTACAGGTGCGAGTGATCCCTTCTCATCTTCCAAACCCGTGCCTACTCTGACCATCCCTTGTAGTCTGGATGCTCTAAGTGATGAAAGTGATGGCTTCCATACGCTCTTTGTATAGCTGCTAACATTAACCTCTCACATCCACTTAGATCCCACTTACCTCTTGAGGTTTTAAGTGGAATTGAAGTGGTACTTAGGCCTTGTACTAGCCCTCTTCCAGGGACTAAATTTCCTCTTGAAGTGCTCAGATACTAAGATGATGGGCTTCGTAAAAGCACCTTGATAGTGACTGCTTCATGTAGCTCATCTGACTAAAAATGATTTAAATTACTGGCCTGATCCAAAACTCTCTGAAATCAGCAAGTCTTTTCAATGACTTTAGTGAGCTTAGTATCAGGCTTACTATTGGTAGAATGGAAAAAATAAGATTCTCTGTTTGGTGCTGTCAGAAATGTGAATCTTGGTACATAAATAGTTCAGTGTTAAGATATACATATGGCGTATGAAGGGGTTAATGCAGAGTTTCAAAATGTTCACTGTTAAGCCACAGAGGGCCGTTCTGGTGTTCTGATCAAATGGGAAGGGTGTCTAGTTAAAATCACATTAATTGCTGTTTTACCTCATGTAATATAAAGTTCCTTGACAAATTTAGACCCCAATCCCGCAAGTACATACACATGTTTAATTTGTGAGCAACATCTAACCAAACATAAGCATGTGCTGGCAGACTTGGCGCCTATAATCTGTATTTATTTTTGAAATGCCGGAGATATATAAATGTGTTGTTTTATGGACAGAAAAAATAACTTTATTTCTTTGCCGATTAGCAATTCTTAGATGTTTCTTGCCAATTAATGTTCACTGAAGATGTGTCTTCCTCTGTGTTCAGACAGTGTTTGCCACACTTAGGGCACTACTGCAATCTAAATAAGAAGAAGCTGTAATACATAATTAATTCTGTGTACTTGGTTAATCTTTTCCCCAAGGTTATCTGCTTTTGTATTACGAAGTTTCCTTCAAGCTCGTCCATTCATAGATATTGATCCATACGTATTGAAGAAAACAGCTGATTGGATTGTCCAACATCAGAAACCTAATGGCAATTTCTGGGAGCCTGGACGAGTGATACACAGTGAACTTCAAGGAGGCAGTAATAGCTCAGTCACTCTCACAGCTTACATTATGACAGCTCTGTTAGGGTACCAGAATGATGAGGTATTGGAATACTTTGATATTGCCTGTAGTTAATATGATACCACCTAAGCTCTTAACCATTTCGTAGTGTATAAGAAATTGAGGAATATCCTAACAAAGACAATAACACATGATTGGGTTAAACTTTGCTACACTTTGGCCTGATGGCATCCTTTTTGTCTACGGATAGTAAGGAGTTATGTTAAAACTGAGGAACGTCCAATTTCAGTGGGCCTTTCCAAAAGCTTACCAAAATTGGGGGGGAGTGGAGGGGAGAGAATGCATTACAGCTGAGGCCCCAGACCTTCACAGTAGCTAAGCATGTACTTAACTTTAAAGATATGAGCAGTCCCATTGACTTCAACAGAAGTGCTCACATGCTTCAAATTAAATAAGTGCTTTGTTGGCTTGAGACTTAATGCCTCTAGGGTCATGTCTGTGAGTCTGAAAGAGATTTTCTATATTTTCTTTTATATTGACATTAAAATGCTATTTCTCTTCCTTAATACATATTTCTTATAAATTGTAATGTTGCAATTTAATGTTGCTGTTGCCTCCATTTATTCTTTTGTGAACAGCTTTTTTTATTCTTGGTACTATTAAATTAACATCTTTCAATACAATCTTTATTTCCAGAATGCCTTTGCTGTAACAAATGCTGCAAACTTCTTGGAAACTAAATTAGAAGAAGGAATTTCAGATAACTATACACTGACACTTGTGACATACGCGTTGTCACTGGCAAAGAGTATAAAAGCAAAGGGAGCCCTGGATGCACTAAACCAGAGATCAGAGCAGCAAGGTACTGTAAGGAGCTCTTTATGCAGTGGTATGAATGGATTTTCTTCTCACTTAAAAAAGAGAAATCACTGTTTGGCTGAATCCAGGCATATGTTGGTACATATGTTGAATGCGGAATAGGGATCTATTTAGAATAGAATAGAGCCCTAGAGGACATTACATCTGATGAGAACTGTATGGAAGTGAAGAGGAGTTTGTAATAATGGTGGAGGGGTTGCAGCCTTAACTACAATGTTCACCAGTGTGCAGTGTTGCAGAAGGTGAGCTTACTGCGTTTCCACCTTGTTATGAATCTGACTTGCCTGTCAGATCTTGCTAGATGAACATGGTCAGGCCAGGTCAATTACTCCGATGATGAACCTCAAAGGAGCTACAAGGCAAGGAAGTAGTGTGGGTGATTGATTGAAATCAGGGTTAGTATGGAGAAATGAGAGATTGACCTTAAGTAATACAGAGATGTTCTGGTTTTCTCCGTGACTCCTGTCCCAAAGGATCATTTATCTGTTTAGAATTAAATTTCAATGTACATGTGTGCATGGATGTCTGTGTATGTCTTTCTGAATGTTTTAGGAGGGAAGTGAAGATTAAGCAAAAGATGAGTATAATTTTTTGGTTATTAGTGGTTGATAGCCAGCTGAATAGCATAAAGATAGTCAAATTCCAGTCTAGAATGCATTCTTTTCTGTTGCTTTTGAGTCATAAATACATTTGGTTTGGTGGAGGTTAGGTGCAGCCACTCTGGGTTGAAAATATTGGAACTTATTACTACCTTAGGGCCTGACCCAGCAAATTCTCCGAATCACATCCACTTCAGTGGGATTCTTTTTGTGGTACTAAGCACTATGCCTCTTTAGTAAGTGTTTTCTGAATTGGGTCCTTCTATAATTATGCATAAAGAGTGGATCTAAAATCCCTTCAAGTCAGTTGGAGTGATTGCATAGACTGGCAGGTTTTATATCAGGTTTTCAGCCCCAGTTCAGTAAAACTTTTAAACACATGACAAAGTCCATCTGTAATCAGCAAAGCACTCAAACGTGCTTAATTTGACCCATGTTCTGAAGTGCCTTGCTGAATCCTGTAGGTAAACATAAAGAAGCAGGTTTTTCCTCAGCTATGGAGCATTTATTCATGTCTTTGGATCTGACATCACTGATGAACTCTCTTTCAGGAGAAATTCGATTCTGGACGTCTCCAGCCCCTGAACTGTCGGAATCATGGCAGCCACGGTCCGTAGACATTGAACTTGCAGCCTATGCTCTGCTCTCTCACTTTCAGCAAGGTAGACTATCAGAGGGGATCCCTATTATGAAATGGTTAAGCCAGCAAAGAAATCATCTTGGCGGTTATTCATCTACTCAGGTCAGACAGTCATCTTTAGAAGCTTTGTTGGTGCTTTGTTATATATAAATGTACTTTCCAAATATACACATCAGCCCAGATGTTTAACAGTATTTAAGTGTTGCTGCACTCAGCACTGCAACACCTAAATCTCATTTTCAAAAGTGATTTAGGCACTTAGGAGCCTAAATGCATTAGACGGCCAATGGGGTTTAGACTCCTAAGTGCCTAAATCACATTTGAAAATGAGTTTTAGACCCCTCAGTGAGTCAGTCACTGCAACGTTGAGTGTGGCAACACCTAAATACCTTTCCAAATCTGGGCCTTCACGTTTCGTTATTTTGTAAACATTAAATTATTGCATATTGTGCTGCATTCTGTATCTCACATATCTGCAACTATTTTGTTGCTAACGTCTTTGAGAGCTCTCTTTTTTTCCTCTTTGTAGTATTTTCCTATTTCACAGGGTTGTTGTGAGGCTGAACTCCGTTAAAGTGTTCAGGTCCCTCAAATGGGAGATGCTTTCTAAATGCAAGGGGTCATTATCAGGCCAGGTCACTCTTGGTGAGAAGAGAATTGGGGTGAGCCCATGGAAGCTCCCCTTACAGGGTTTCCTCTGTTTTCCTTTTGGGGTAGAGGTGAGATTTGCCCTATTTTAGGGAGAGAAGGGGTTGGCCCTTAAATGTTGCTGCTATCAAGGGATCCAGGGGATGCACAGTTCCATCCATGTAGTGTCCCTGTTTCTCTGCACTGGTTCTTGCGGACTTTTGCGCCCCTCCCATCAGCTTTGTGACAGTGTGATTCTGTCTTTGGCTGCCCCAGCACATACCTTAAAATAGGTTTTCCCAGCACGGAGAGACTCTGCAGAAAAGTATGCCATGGTTTGTGGGCAGAATGATCGATGTCTGCCCTGGCCTCTGCTCCTGACACTCCCTATCTTGGTCTCCCCTCTCTGTGTTTGGGACCCTGAACCCTTGGACAAGCTATCTGTGGAAATAGGCTGGGGAGATGGTGCTGGGTAATAGCTGATTGTATCTTCTGCACGAGCATGGCTCATTTTATGTATAAATCAGTGAGACATGGTTTGACCCTTTATTGTTTTTATTAATTACTAGCAACTAATAAGAAGAGACTAATGCAACTGCCATAGTCTTTGAAAATTGTTTCTGTTTTTGGAATCAATGAATAGTCATGAAGAATAGCCACTTGTAGTTTATATAGCCAAATTTGTTCTTAACTGTATCTGTAGTACATCCCCACTGCTGTCAGAATTTCTGAATGCCCAATAAATAAGGATGATCTTCTGCACCTCTAGCAGGCATTCATTTACTGAAACCACATCACGCAACTGGTGCTGGCATCCATCAGGATCCATATAGTACTTTAGAATGCACTAGTTTAAGCTAGCTGTTAATTGTAAAATGTAGACTCAGTGAAATATGTTGTATCTCATTGCCTTTTACCAAGGTTTATATACAATTACATTTTTCAGGTGTTTACAGTAATCTGAGAGATGTTAGTCACATTAAATGATGAATAAATTTATGAAACCAGTAGTTTCCCTGGGATTCCAGGATGTTCTTCATAATGCATTACCTCTATTATTATTAATTGAAGAGTCTGATTAAAACAGTATCTCAGTTGCAAGTGGCTTTCTGATTATTTTCCAGATGGTATTTCTGATTTGGCGTTTGAAAATCTAGCAGCATGTCACTGTAGTACCATCATGGTAAAGAGCGCCACTGCACTTTATCCACTGTTTCTAACAATAAAGGCTAGTCTAATCTATTTTAATTTTGACATTACTCCAAAGAAAAGAATGTCTCTATAGCTTGCGCTTACTTTATTTTTGTATGTCACCCCCAAACGTATTTGTTACATTTTAAGAGTGAATTGTTTTATATTAGCTAGAACATTTCCCTGAAAGAGATTCCATATTGGAGAGTTTGCATCATTATCATACGGTAGGGTTAGAGGAGTTAAGTTGTTAGTTGTCTGTGTCACAGTTTTCTAATCTGAACTATCATAAACCACTTTCTAATTTGTATGTCTGCAATAGATAAAATATGGTCAGAATGTTTGTTTTAAAACGTTTGTAATATGTGCGCGTGCATGTTTTAAAGAGTAGCGTGGACAATTACAAAGGAATAATGTTACATTCAATGGAAAGCAGTATTCATGAGAATAGTTTATGTATAACATCCAACGTGGGAGATCGTGCTCCAGTCTGATAGATGAATTGCCGAAACTTCTGTTAAGGGATTAATATTCTTTTCAACTATTCCCCTAGCCGTCTGCTTACAGGAATCAAATATGTCATATCCTTGTTGTTGCATCTGCATGGCATCAGAATAACAGTTCAGACAGTTGACAAGAGTGCTTGTTTGAGTACCACTCCGTTTGCAGTTGCTTTCAGGATGAAGTTTATGGGCATGGGCCTGTAGCCCTTAATAAGATGTGCAGTTCTGTTCACTTCAGTCTGAGAGAGGGCTTGTGAGATTTGGCCGTCATTTAGCAGGTCTCAATCAGAACAAAGAACTGAAATTTGAGTAGAACATGGGCAGAGTTATCCCATCTTTTTGTTACTGATTGCTCTCCTACTACAAAGGGGCCATCATCTCAAGAGGCCAGATAGTCTTCTTGTAGGGTAAATCATGGCCCCCTCCTGAGAAATGTCTGCCAGTTGCAACCTAGCATTGATTTTCTCTTGCAGTCCATAACTTGCATCTTCTCTACCATACCATTTCCTCTAAGTGCTCAGGCTGGTGTTCCGCGATTCAGTCCTCTGTGAACTTCGATAACTTCACCACTCAGTCTGAATTTTCCAGATTTTAAGGAATCAGTGAAATAGATAATTTGAGAACATGGCTAGGAGCAGGAAAGAGAGATTTCTGATGTTCCTGAGTGACTAGTCAGCACGTACTCTTATATTTATGACTGGCACAGTCAGAGTTGCATTGTTAATGAACATTTGCTGCCATATTACAATTTTCCTATTACTAGAAGGTGACCTAAGATTGAATAATTAAAACCTCTTTGTGCCAAAACCCCAGGTCCCAGTTTTTCCATTACCAACAGCTAAGAATAAACAATAAATCAAACAACAGAATATTGAAAAGGTCAAAGAAATACAGCTCATCACCATATTTTTCAGAATATGAGGCATTAAAATTCTGATCATTGTGACCCAATTATAATGAGAACAAGAAATTGCACTTCATGAATCTGTTATTCATCTGTTACAATAATTGCAAAGAGGATAGCAAATGCTTTTAGCTTACTCCATTCTCTGACAATGTAAAGACTCAAATTAAATTGTTGTCATGTTCAGATCTCATGCTACACTCTAGAAGGCCAAACTTCCAAAACTTGCCTTTAAATTTAGGCCTGCAGTTTTGCACACACAGATATTTTGCATCTGCATAAAAGGAGGATTTGTGTGCCTGCAGTACGCTCTTGTACAAAGATGTTCTGTATTTGGTGGGATCAGATGATTGCACAAAATGTTGGGAGCCAAAAATTTTAGAAGCGGGGTGTAGAAGCTGAGGGGAATCCCCTTTGAAAAGTTGGCCACAAAAATGGGGAAAAATTATTTTTACATGTTCTTTTTTTACATCTGCAGTGTCTCACTGATACAGCTTTTTTGTTCCTGTGATCGAACGGTGGTGGAAAAGTGCTGATGTCTAATATTTATAATTATAATTCATAATTATTTTTGGTTAGGCTAAACTGAAGGGCAGAGTGTGGCTGGTTCATTGCTTTTCCTCCTTAACTTGCCCTCCTTACTGGCTAAGGCCTTTATAGAAGTGTGAGTCAAAACTCCACAGACTCATGTGGCATCTACAAATAAAAACCAAGCTGCAGTCCAGGGATGGCCCCAAAAGAAAGTTCCAGGAGTACTTGGGGCTGCATTTCTTTCATTATGACCCACTTGCTCTGGTGGGAGCGAGGCCTTTCAGTAGACCCATAATGCGAGGGAGCATGGCAGGGAAATACCAGGGACCCCCAGGTACCCTGCCCATCCGCATATTTAAGGGAATCTGGAGTTGGGAGAAAAGCCCAACCCCCATGAGGAAATGATGTGGCAGTAACTGAGGTAATCATCACAGGACTTTCCTCCTTCCTGGTTTTACTATAGGATGGGATGATCTGGCTTGGAGTAAGGACTTCGGGATGTGGCCCATTTTGACTATCACTAGTATCTCATTTTATCTGTGGAGAAAGGAGTAGTAATATTCCAATAGAAATGGATGTCCTCACCAAACTGTGAGCTAGATGGACAGTGTAGTCTGCACATGAAGGATCAGGAAGCCCCAATTATCTAAGACCTTGCCTACCTAATGACTTAACTGAATCAATTAGGAACTGATTATTTTATTAAATTGATGCAACTCCTTTAGGAAGTCACTCAGAAATCAAGGTAAGAGTGTCCATGCTAAGAGGTTGCTTTCATTTAACTGAATTGGTTTAGAAACAAATTTAGTTAAATTGATGCAACTTTTGTGTGTAGAAAAAGTCTAACAGATACTAGCACTCACCTAGTTTGCAGGCATTCATATTTAATACAAAAGTATTTGTTTCTGTCAACAGGACACCATAGTGGCCCTCCAAGCCTTGAGTAAATTTGCAATTCTCGTTGCTGCCAGAAAAACAGGAATTGATGTAACTGTGACTGGACCTAGTTTGGAAGCTCCAGCAACATTTTCAGTTGATACTCAAAACCGTTTTCTTCTTCAGACCAAAGAGGTACAATAGGAAATGAGGAATAATTCTGATAAATCCTGCCACTTGAAGATATTTTGAATATGTTTAATTTACCATGTCATTCTTTCAGATTGCACCTCTGCAACCAATGGCAGTTACAGTTTCAGCTGATGGTGTTGGGTTTGCCATCTTTCAGGTATGTTGTAAGATATTTTAGACTTTTTGAAGATCCCTTTTTAAACATGTTTTTTGAAGAAAGAATGTTAATAGAAAATTTCATAAAACTAGATCAATAAGAAGAAATAATCTTGTATTTATATGAAAGAGACAAGGCAGGTGAGGTACTAGCTTGTCTCTCTCATCAGCAGAAGTTGGTGTAATAAAAGATATTACCTCACCCACCTTGTCTCTCTCATATCCTGGACGAACACGATCACAACACAGTGCACGCAGCTTGTATTTATACAGCACCTTAAATGAATCCCAAGGCACTCTACTAATTGCCAAAATTATGTGAGCCAAATTCTGTGCAGACATTTCCCATGCACAATCTCTGAAGCCAGTGGGATTGCATAGGCTGTAAATCAGTGCAGAACGTGGGTGCATTGTTAGTAATTTATAGATTACCTTTCCCCCTTCTGAGCTGTCTCAGTTGTTTAAATACTTCATAACTGTTTAGTGCAGAAAATGAAGAAGGCCATGTTCTCCTCAGTAGGCTTCAGGGATGTTGTGCTGCTCTGACAACACAGAGAGGCCCAATTCTGCCTGCAGTCTGCCAGTAGGGAATGTTTTGCATCAGCCACACTACTCCAGTATAAGGGAAATGTGGGAGGGGGTGGAGAAGGGAAGGGAAAAAAGTGTAGTGGAACTTCACTTTGCCAAGCCTCTATTGGGATCCAGAGGACCTTATGGTGTGAGTTCAAGCAGCCGTAACTTGATTTTTGTCTGCTCTCTCTTAAACTAGGGCTAGCACCGATTGGTCCTCAGGTTCAGTAACTAGCTCCCTTAGGCTTCCCAGATTCCTCCTGGCAGAGCTCAACTGCAGAAGCAAACCTTATCAGTTATGCTCAACGAAATTTCAGAGGCAATTTGTGCAGGAAAAATAGCCATTCTGAATCAGTCCATCTAGTTCAGTATCCTATATGACGGTAGTCACTGCGAGATGCTTCAGAGGAAGGAGCAAGAAACCCTGTAGCAGACATCATGGAAAAGCTAGATCTTATCTAGCATGGGGATTAAGCCCATTCTTCTTTATTTAAAAATATAGATCATTGTATATCTGGTAGTTATAGCCTATTTTACCACAGTGCTTGAAAAGGCTCTAACCATTACTAATCCTACTCAGGGAAAATTGAGCTTAATCCATATTGAAGAGCTGATCCTGGCCATAAGTCTTTAAATCAGAAAAAATTCCAATTCAAGTTTCTTATAATTTGTTGGACCTCCTCTTCAATGTCCTGACACATTTTGGAGATCAGGAAAGAGACCTGAGAGCTTGTTCTTTTAAAATGATAAATATACATCTGGATAAATAACATTCATAATGCAGTTTGCGTGACTGAACGTTAGCAATGAAGAGCAGCTAAAGATATATATGTTGTTCATTCAGCATCAAGCTGCAATGCCTGCAGACTCATAAGTCATCAGTCTTTTTTATGCATCTCCATAAATGCTGGTTCTGTTTACAGCAAAGTTCCAATAAGTTAGAGATAATTTTAGAATCCACACAGTGAGCCACAGTGAGAATAAATATCTCAGTGGGGCAACATTTGCTCATCCATCATATCAAAAGGGACGGACAGGGAATTTAGCGGGGATGGTTTCCAAAAAAGCAATGATACTATTTAACCTTCACCATTATTGAGAAATACTGCATGGTTGTTAAAAACTATTAACTTGTCAGTATTTGGCAAAGCTCATTTCAAATGTAGCAATTAATCCAAACACACTATAATGTACATTTTTAATAGACTACCATGAATACTGAGGTTCAGAAACCAAACAGATGTACAAAGGTCTATACTACTATATCCAGTTCATCTGCTTAAACTAAATCACCTCCAATCACCTCGGTTGTATTTCTTCTTGTAGCTTAGAGGCAGAGATGCTGCGATTTTATCTTTACCCTTGTGTTCCTCCTGCAGCTCGGCAGAGCAAAGACAAGGCATTGGGGAAAGGCATTTCATCCAATAAAACTATTTTTAACTGGGACCACCTCTTTTCTCCTGCTTTTCTTGGTGGGGCTGCCTTTCAGGAAGGAGCTCTGATACCATTCAAATTAGATTTCTTTTTTTCCCAGCTGCAAGTAGGATCTGGATTTTGTCTGTTAAATCAGATAGCGTATGACAGCATGATTATATTTCTTCAGCTGGGTTTCACTGTCCTAGACCTTTTCAGAATGCAGTAGTCAGACACACTATTCCACGGATTGGACTTTATCTCCAGATGTAGCGTGTCACATACTGATATGTATTTCTGTTTAAATACCAGAAAGTACCATACAACCTTCTCTTGGGATCCCAAGGACTGACCATTACTGGAAGACACGTAGTTCTCCACAAGATAGATTCTTAGACAAACCTCTGTCATTCTTGATGACACTACTAGCCACTTTGTAACCTTCTCCAACATCAGTCTCAAGTTTCAACTGCCTCTCCTCCAAACCATCAGAGATGCCAGGAAAATTATTTATGTTGGATGGCATAATTACAGAGAGGCAGACATTTTTATTGCAGTCTTTCTTGGTCTTGCAATTGATAAACTTGCACAGCAAGCTATCTTCCTGGCTTGGAGAGGAGCAGGATTAGTCCATCCCTACATTTTGAAAGGGATGGTAGCTCTGGCCTGGAATGGGCAGAAAATGTGCGTGTCCTAAAGAAATCTGTCTTTCCTCTCCTTAAGCATTTTGGACAAAGGGCCAGATCCCCAGGCACAGTGATTTACACCAGCTGAGAATCTGGCCTTGGATGTGCATTTTCTCAACACATTTTCACCAAGGATGGTAAATGATTAAAAGGGAGAAAAAAATTAACTGGAGAGAGACAAAGCTAAAAATATTTCTTTTAAAAAATGCCCTGAGCCAAATACATGTTTTTCATGGTGCTAGTTTAAGAATAAGAAAAGGAGCAGAAGTTGTCCTTGACTATATGGAGACCTTCAAAATAGCACACATATTTTGGATGTGACACCATTTAAGTTATTTTCTTAAAGCTTTTTTGGATGCAAAATATTAAATTTCAATTTCTCTCCCGGACCTGTGTTATTTCTCTGTGTTATAAGAAGAGTGGCTGAGTTCTGCCTTTAGCTAGGATAACTGAGCATCTGCTACTTAGTTTGGCTGCACCAAAGAAGGAGGCTTCAGTTAAGTTGTTTATGTCTAAGAACTGTTTCCATTCCTGTGTGAACCTTCCCTTATCTGTGAGATGAGAGGAAGGGAAAATCAGACCTTGACAGCAGTAACTCATGCCAGTAAAACGTTTGCTAATTAACCTGTTCAGTATGCTGCCTCAGATGTTCCTGTGCTGGTGGTAAATTCTCAATCATTTGCTTTTCCTGGCAAAAGCTAAAACAACATTTTTCCTGTGATGACAAATTGCTGTGCACGTTCCAGCTTGACTCTACCAAACATACCGCATGTCTCCAGGAAACTGACCGCTAGAGTCACTCTCTCCTCATTGTTTTTGCTGAACTTGTTCAATTGCCTCGGGACACACTGTTGTTCAAGAGAAGTTTTCATTTCAGAACCCATGGTGTTTTGCCATCTTTGTGGTGTGTTTATTGAATCATCTCTCTATTTGGGTGCTAAATTCAGAGGTGCTGTACAAAATGACAGGAGTCAACATCTGGAAGTTGGAGTATGTGGTAGAACTTACACAATAAAGGGTCAGAAGACAGAGCAGGAAAAGCAGCTCACAGAAAATTAAAGGCCCCTCTGCTTGCACTGACTTACTGGCACGTAACATGCACCATGCCTTATGGTACCTTTGAATTTAGACCAACATCTTTTCTTTCATTGCCTGACACCATTCTAAATAATTGTATGACAATGGTACAATTTCCTAGATACTCTTCTAGTCTCCCCTTTCGCTGTTGGAATGAGGTACAAAATGATGTATGGCAGTTAGTTTTATTTGGCTATTTTCCTATAATTAGCAGAAAGTAAAGTTCTCTCCGCTGTTCCCAGAGATTTATCCTGAAGGCCAAGAAGACAGGGAAAAAGTATTGGCTTGTATATGAAGTCTTTATAAATCTGATTTCCCTTTTGTTGGGTATAATCGCAAGTCTGGCAAATGTTTATTAGCACTTAAGAGTAAAAGTTTTCTCACCATCTTGTAGTTGTTTTTTGTCATTCTAGGAATTTCAAAGTTGAGCTTTCAATTGTCCCAAGTGCTCTTCTCCCTGAGGTGCTGAATTATAAACTCTTCCTCTGGTCCCTTTCCAGATACCTTGCGCTGCCATCCATGCTGGTAGACCAAGTTTCAGTGGGAAGATATTGCTATTCAAATCAATATCACATGCAAGTTTATCAGTCTAAGGCATACGACATTTATCTTTAACTCTCCACAGCTTCTGAATGCTTTGTATTTGGCAAACTTGGTCCTCTACGCCACACCAGACATTTCCCTTTCTTTGGTGAATGTTTTCTTATGATTGATCACATGAAAGTGCTCATGGTTGTTTAATCCTGACCTCAGCATTTTTGGTTTGGCTGTTCACATTTGTACTTTCCTAAAATGTTGTGTTAATCAGATCATCACCTAGTTAGACAGACCTTTCTGAAGAAATTTTTGTTCCAAAACTCTTTTGCAGCTGTTTTAAGCAGCTGATGCACATCTACTACATTAAATACATCAGGAATCCTCTGAAATGGTGTCCAATGTATAGGCTTGTTTTATATGTATACCACTGTCCTCTGTTAGATAGAATGTCATATTTCCTTGTGTAGATCACCTGGCTGAGACATGCATTAGTTGAACAGGCAGGGGAAAACTCAGTTCCTGATATTTCTGATTTGTGTTTAGCTGATGACTGTGGTGATATCTTTGTATTAATGAACTAGCTAATGTGACAAATTGGTACTTATTAAAGTTTAAATAAATATATATCTATAATGTATTGAGCCTAGAGTAAAATGCTAACCATCATCTGTTTTGAATGTAGAATTGCCATGATATAGATCACACATAAAGGATCAAGGTAAATTCTGAAAATAAAACTGTCTATTTTGGGAGTAAATTCTATTGCTTGACTGCCATATTCCCAGGTACATGCACATTTTTTCTTTTTAACTCTGTAAGTGTTATTGTCCAGAGTGTTCTTTCATTGCATTTCAGAATTGACAGGAAAGATCTGCGGCAGTGCACATGATAAAACAGTGGAAGCTACTTAGGAAATTCCTGGGTTTCACAGAATTCATACATTTTCCTCAGTCAGGTCCTGCTAAGGTCTTAGTGGATGGCACTGTGTCATAAGACATTCAGAATGTTGCACATGTAGCTTTCTGACACTTTCTGTATTCCTTTGAATATCACTGATCTGTAAACAAAACGTGTTCAGTGGATACTGATGGCTGACTTTGTATCACAAACAGAGAATTTTGAGAATCTAGATTTTAGACAATTGCTACACTTAGTATGATCTGTTCTCTAGAGTTCTACCATTATATACTTTGAGATCTAGCTGACTGTCTTATTGAACTCATTTTTATTGTACAAATGTCATCTATGTTCTGTGTTTTCACTCTCATAGCTCAACATTATTTACAATGTGAAACATTCAATTACTGATAGAAGGCGCAGATCTGTCCAAAGTCAAGAAGCTTTTGACTTAGATGTTGTTGTAAAAGATGACAAAAATGACATAAACCATTTGACCTTAAATGTATGTACAAGGTAAGTAATTCATTTGGTGCTTCTGCTGTTTCTCTTTAGCTGTACAGTATTGATATTATTTAAGAGGTACTAACTATGTATTTTTAATGCATGTGATTTTGATGTATATCTACTACAGAACAAATGAATGACTTCATAGAAAGAGCTAATTATTACTAAACTCAGAAAGAAATATTTAAACCACCAGAGAGAGAGAGTTTATTTGATCTGAACAGATTATTAATTGACATAGTTATCAAAAGCAAAGCTGCCATTTGTCATCTCATTTTTTCTAAATTTGCATACATTAAGTATGAAGGTTTCATAAAGGTTAGCGATGTATGGAAGTGTTTATATGCACAATAATATCATTTGAAGTTTCAGAGGTTTCTGGTTACCTGTGCTGCTCAATTGTATAAGATCTGCAGATTTTATCTCAGAGAAATTTGTGAATAAGTAGAGCTGGTGGAGAACATTTTTGACAGAATGAAATTTCGTCACAATGTGCTGTTTTGTTGAAATTGAAACATTTTGTGACGATGTATTGGTTTTGAGAAAAACTTTGTTAGGATGGCGAAGAGGGAGGGAGAGCAAGACTCTCACGTTCTGTATCATGGTGGTTAGGGCACTGGTCTCAAATATGTGAGACCTAAATTCAAGTCTCTATTCAGCCTGATCTGAGATGAAAAACTCTGCTCTGACTCAGACAGGGCTGGGACTTGAACCCCAATCTCCCACATCACAAGGCAGTGCCTAACTACCAGGCTGTAAAGTATGACTGAAACATACACGCCCTGCCCCTTACCATTTCTCAAATTGAAACATGCTGGTTTCAGTGTGAAAATGGATGCTGTTTTTGCAAAAACAATCAAAAGGTTTTGTTTTCATTTCAAGTGTGGAACAAAGGATGCCATTTGTGGTGGTGTTTTTTGTGATGTGAATACATGTCCATTGGAAGTGGACTGAGATCACCAAACTCACTATCATAGGCCACTGACCAGCCATCAAATGTTATCAGCCTTTATATTTGGGTTAGCAGTGCAGAGGTGACATTGAACCTCCATATCTCATGAGTTATCACTGAGTCTGTCTATATCACCCAGTCTCACAACAGAATTGTGTTCTTAATCCCTTTGCTGGCTTTTTTTCCTATTTGGCATGGCATTGAATATATAAAGTATGAAAAGGAAGCGTTTAAAATAAAGTGTCTTTCTGTTGTAGTTTTCTCATTTGACACATCCTGTTGTGTGTGGTTCAAGAACACTGGATAATTCACAGAAAAGCCCTGAAGGGCATTGTGCTATATCCTATATTTACATATTTGCCTTCTTTTTGTGCTTTACTATCAAGGACATTGGGAGGAAAACAATCTTTAAGAGCTTATCTGTTCCTGTTGAATATTTCCTCCCTTGAAATCGCAGCCCCTTCTTGTGATATTAGAATAATTTCCGTGCAAATATGACGGTTGCAAACCATCACATTGTTCACACTGCTTATTTGTGATACCTCTTCACCTTTACTTCCTTAGTATGTTATCTGTTTAAACTGTGAACTTCTCAGGGCAGTGACTGTGTTCACTCTGTGTTTGTACAGTGCCTCGCACAATGGGGCCCTGATCACAGTTGCAACCGCATGCTACTACCATAATACAAATAATAATATTTATGTGTGTGTATAATATATAATAATATAACAGCCCTCTGTGAAGTCATTGCAATGAAGACTGACTTCATTGGGTAATAACAAACAGGAGCTTACACAAGCTTGAAAACAGAAGTCCTGATTACATACATGCATCTCTGGTAATAACCCTGGTGATATAGGTGGGGATCCTGCAGTGTATAAGCGGAATTGGCTATTAACAGGATGTTTTTCAAAATTTCCTGTGAAGTGAACTCTAGCACAAACTTTAGACGCTGCAGTGACCAAGTCTGTGCTACCTTTCACCACTGGCCTAGGGGTAATGTTAGGCTGGATGTCCCCATTTTCTTTCCCCACCTGAGATCCCTGAACCAGAGCTGTTGGCTAGAAATACAGCCTGGAAGGACACCACCGCTCCCCTCATCTGAGATGCTGAGAGGCACTGCCACCTTCCACATCTTCCTCTGTACAACCACTTCAGGATGGTACTTGACCATTCATGACCAAGGTCCATCAGTGTGGAGCCTAAGGTGGTCCACACGAGTCCTGTGTTGATGCATCTTGGGTCGGATTTGATCCTTAGTGTAATGGATCTGAGCCTGGTTCTGATAAAATACTGTTTTTCTCTGATAAATGGGACATCGTTCTTGCCATGTGTACTGAATGGCCAAATAATTTTACAGTCAGTCATTTTGGTATCCATTTAACATGATGTGATTTTCCATTTCAGTATAATCTAGAAGTCATAGCAAAGTGCGGGTTGTTTGTTAAGGAGAATTCCTAAATTGTGGGCTGGGTTGACTAGTTAAGGGTATGCATCTCTGGCCAATGGCTGCAAACCCTTCAATGTTTTTTCCAATACCAACCAGCAGAAATTCTGTCTTGCTTCAACCAGCTCTTGAGCTGACCTTGGCCAAAGCACTAGGTTAACTGAATAACATTTGCACACTGTGTGTCATCTGTTGACCTTTGAGTCTGTGATGTCTCACCAACTCTCCTACTGGAAGCCGTGCCAGACTGGCAATATCCTGCAACGTTCTGGACAAACCTTATGGAATTAAGATAAACTTGATGGAATTAAGTTAAACCTTATTGAACTAGGTTTAATAACTCTAGGTGTAGGGCCTTCTTTCTGATCCATCAAACAGACAGGACCCAGAGTCCGCAGATGGTACCAAGCCATCGGGAACGGTTGGAAAGACTGGGCCTATTGAGGCCTCCTAAGACTCGGAGGTTTGTTCTGAGCTGAAGCTGTGATGAACTTGAAATAACAAGGAAACCCCATGGGTGGGTGTTGAAGGACAGCTCCTCTCAGAGCCCATGTTAGGGTAGGGGTGCTCTCTGGTAAACTTTATTAACGCGTGTGTAGATTCTTTCATAGTTGTAATATGTTTTCTCTGTAGTGCTTTTACCTTAAGAATAAAATAGGCTTGCATAGGAAGAGCTGTGTGGCAACTATAACTGTGGGCAGTCCCACTGTTAACCATCCCTGAATAGAAAGGAAGTGGGCCTGCTTGGGCTGCCGGCCTCTGTTGGGAATAACACAGTGATGGCAGGGAGCTATTTAGCCTGGAGATCCCTGGATCAGAAAGGAAAGAGAACCATGTTTCCACCAGGAGGGGTGATGGTGCAGGAGGGCAGAAGCCTGAGAGATGGTGCCCTTGATGGACCATAGAAAGGGATTACAGGTACAGTTGCCCTGAACTGTGACAGTGGCCTGATGGATTTTTGGTTAGAAAACCTGCCTGATTGGTAGAGGAGCAAGTGCTGCTGTTTCTAATTCTGGATGGCCTTGTCCCTTGCGTGCAGTAGGATTTCTGTTGTATCTAAGGAATGGGAAGGCAAGCTCCATTAGCTTTACTCATTCTGCCTTCTGTGCTTACTGGCTACATATGCTTGACGTCTATGCTAATTTGCTGCCCTCTGCTGCATGGTACCGAGGGGAGCTACAGCTCTTAGATTGCTGGAGGAATTGTCTCATAGGACAAAGTTCCAGCCCATGGTCTCCTTAGCTCAATTAAGTGACAAGTTTTTCTTTTAACTTCCTTCCTTCTATCGCTAGCCATTTTCCTACTTGTGTGCATATGTGTGTTTTTTTTTAAGGGCCCATGTTGCTGAGGAGGCAACAGCTGGGACCATCCCCCTCTCTGCTTTTTTGGCAGAAGGAGCATTTGTAATTGTTGGGATAGATCTGACACACTTTTTGGGGGGTACCAGGTTGGTTGGATTACCCATTGTCATTTTGGTGGCACCCAGACTGGTTAGATGGCTTGGAGGTTTCTGTATCCCTTCAGCTGTAATTATTAACACACAGACATGATTACGTCCAGTTCCAATTCAGTTATTTGTTTTCAATAGCAGCTACTTTGGCACAGTGCATCATCCAACAGATGGTTTCATTTGTTTCTAATCTTATGAGCCAACTGAAGTCAACAGTTGTGTTGTATTTCTTTCAAAGTCATATCTGTGTTCAATCAGCCATGCTGTCAGGCTTAATAGAACTGCTTTGAAAAGCAAGTCTTCCCCTTTTTTAAACCATCCAAATCTACAAAGGAATAGTTTTATTCAATTACTTTCAACTACTGTCAGGCATTCAAAATGCAGATTAGAGACACACTCCATCCCTGGATAACAATGGTGGTTTACTGTCCGTGCCAAGGAAACCGCTTGTGCCACCTACTTTATTTTAAGAAACGATCTTTGCTGGGCACGTAAGTGTTACTTGTAGAATAGAAAGCCATAAATACATTCCAATAGTTCCACTGTGTACCATGGTATGTTAGACTTCTGCTGTAAAGTAAAGCTATGATGTTCAGCATGTGATTCCCCAACTGTCAGAAAATGCTATAATAAGCAATATTACAGAAAAAATGGAAAAACTCAAATTTGCTAAGCTTTCTCTTTCCAAAACTGGATCAATAATATGCATTGATCATTTTAAAATTGTATTGGAGGTTGGAAAGGTAATCAAGTGATTCCATTAAGTGAATTATGGACCCTTATCTGAGAAATAAGGAGCAAGTTTAATAGCTTCTTCAATTTATACGTTTACACAAAAACACCAGAAAAAGGTAGCATTAAGTGAGATAGTTTTAGAATCCTAGCAGCATACAATCTGCAGGCCCCCTTTAAGATTTGCACATAATTATATTACTATGCATTTTTGGGGCCCATGTCTGCTCTTACTGCAGCCAATGGCAAAACTCCCTTTGGCTTCAATGGATCATGGTTAGGCTCCTGTATATTTCAAATAATTGCAATATTGCTCTTTACTCAGAGGTAAATCTACTCCTTGGTCCTGTGGTTGGAGTTGCTAGGGGGAATTGAGATATAAATATTTGTCTCTGTCATTAATTTTCAGAGTATGCTAAATGAGTAGCTTAAAACTTTAGAAATTCCACATCTGTTCTCCAATATATCGTCTTTCCTTCATTTTCCAAATAATTATACTTGCTATGTTATAATGAGGAGTTTAAATAGAAGAATATTTTATTTTAATGGTAGAATATTTGATTTCTATTAAAAATTTTCCTGTCTCCATTTTTTAAAAAGGTACTTGGGGTCCGGTGCATCTTCCAAGAGTGGTATGGTCCTCATGGAGGTTGGCTTACTCAGTGGCTTCTCTGTATCACCAGATTTCATTTCATTAGATGGTCCAGTTAAGAAGATGGAAAAGGACAATGGGAAAGTCAACCTATACTTAGACTCTGTAAGTTGAAATAACAAGAATATTCATTTGTAATGAGAGATGCTAACCATAACTCACCACAGCTATTTGACTTAAATTCAGAAGGACGCCTTTATAAAAATCATAATTACATCTTTGGGGAATCAGTAATGGCAAACCATTACTCATATGGCATGAGTGATTCCACTGTTGTCAACGGACAGCATGTGTAGGTAAAGACTACTTAAATAGTACAGGCTTGCTGGATTGAGCCCTTATGTAAGATATTTAAGTGATCTGTGATGTGGCTAAATTTCCACTAAAATCGGTTACTGGCCTAAATCCAGACCCTGGTCTTTAGAAGTGAGTTTTTAGAACATTAACCAATCATCTAGTCCCCATTCCTCTCCCCCTTCCCATCACCATATCTATTGTTCTCTGAATGTTTCTCTTGTATTTTTCTAGCTAAATAAAACACAGGTTTGTGTGGATATTCCTGCTGTGAGAGACTTCAAAGTGGCAAATACTCAAGGCACCTCAGTAACTATAATGGATTACTATGAACCCAGTAAGTGTCAGTCATTCTTGATAGATCATGGTGATTCACAAGCTAAAATATGCAATTATTATATTCATGAAAATAAACAATGAAATTGTGAAGATAAAAAAAAAGCCATATTGCACTGAAAAATCACTTGATACTTTACAAATGCCATAGACAGGTTGCTGTCCAGTAACCTCCAAATTTGTCAAGGGTTATAATGACTTACTGTTATCTCTTATACAGTATTTTAGTCTTAATGAAGCAGTTCCTCAGCTGGTATAGATCAGCATAACTTCATTGAAACCAATGTATACCAGCTGAGAATCTGGCCCAGTGTGTTTCCAGAACTATCAACATGAAGTACGAACCCTAGTGTGCTTCAGTTACCAAACTAATGATTATCTTTCAGGTGGTCCTTCCATCTGTTTCTTATTTAAACTCAGAGGAGAGAGTGCCAGTATTTTGATTTCAATAGTTATGTACATGCAAAAATATTTCCCCAGTTCTGTTTTAGGTGTGGAATGTGTTTTGAAGAAATTCAGCTGTGTACAAAGCTCTCGGGTAAAGTAGGAGGCAGTGAGGAATCATAGGGGATTGAGGAAGAGGTTAAGAGGCCAGAGAAAATGGCAGAGGGCTGGGTCTTCCTACTACAAACTGACCTAAACTTTAAAAAAGATTTGGGTTTGGTTTGAGCAATGGAGTGAAAGGTTTGTGCCAGTTATTTTATCCAGTTCTGTTTGTCCATCCCTTAGTATGATATAGAGGAAATCCAAATATTCCATGGCAGAGTGTTCTTTTACAACGTATTTTATCTGGAAGGAGATAATTCATTCAGCTTATATACAATAAATATAATCGTATCATAGAGATCAAAATTAAGGAAGTGGCAGAAGTAATTAATGTATCCTGTCATCCTAAAGTGTTTAAGTCCTATGGTGGTAATTAACACACTGTCCGTTTGTGTGTGAAATGAATACATAATGGCTACAATCTATGGACCAACTCCTGCAGTACTTTGGTGAAATTTCCATTAATTTCAGGACTGACTGAATTCTGCAGGATTTAGGTTTATGTGTAGCACTGATAATGAGCTAAACTACAAAAATGACCTAGTGAATGTTTAATATTTTTGAATTTACAATGCATAAATAAATCATAGACTCAGAAATGTAGGGCTGAAAGGGACTTCTAGGGGACATCAAGTTCATCTCCCCCTGTGCTGGGGAAGGATTAAGTATGCCTAGACCATCCCTAACAGGTGTTTGCCTGACCAGTTTTTAAACCCTTCCAATAACAGTGATTCCAAAACTTTTCTAGGTCACCTGTTCCAATGTTTAACTATCCTTAGAGTTAGAAAGTATCCCTAATATCTAACCCTAACCTAAATCTCCCTTGCTGCAAATTACACTGATTACTTCTTGTTTTACTTTTAGTGAACATGGGGAGAAATTGATCTTCGTTCTCTTTATTACAACCTTCTACATATTTGAATACTGTTATGTCTGCCTCAGCCTTCTTTTCTCTAGATTAAACATGCCCAAGTCTATCTATCTTTCCTCGTAGGCCACGTTTTCTAACGCTTTTATAATTTTTGTTGTTCTCCTTTGGACTCTTTCCAGTTTGTTCACATCTTTCTTAAAGTATTGTGCCCAAAACTGGACATAGTACTCCAGCTGAGGAAATCACCAGTGCTCAGTGGAACAATTACCTTCTGTGTTTTATGGATTTCACTCTTGTTAGTACATTCCAGAATGACATTAACCTTACTTGCCAAAGCATCACACAGTTGATTCATATTCAACTTGCAATCCACTATCACCTCCAGATCCTTTTCTGCAAAACTGCTGCCTAGCCAGTTATTCCTCATTTAATATTTGTGCATTTGATTTTTCCTTCCTAAGTGCAGTGTTTGTGTTTGACTTTATTGATTTCAGACCAATTCTCCAATTTATGAATATCAACTTGAATTCTAATCCTGTTCTCTAAAGTGCTTGCATTTTGTTGTCATCTGCAAATTTTATAAGCATACCCTCCATTCTGTCCTCCAAGTTGTTAATAGAAATATTGTACCCCAGACCACTGTGGGACCCACTTGATATGTCCTCCTAGTTTGACAGTATACCATTGATAACTGTTCTTTGAGTATGGTCTTTCAACCAGCTGTGCACTCATCTTACACTGCTTTAATCTAGACCATATTTCCCTACTTTACTTATATGAATTTCATGTGGGGCATGTCAAAATCCTTGCCAAAACCAAAATGTATCATGTCTACTGCTGCCCTCCTATCCGGTAACCTGAAGGAAATTAGATTGGCTTGGCATGATTTGTTCTTGACAAATCCACATTGGCTATCACTTATCTTATTATCCTTTAGGTTTGAAGACACTGATTGTTTAATAATGCACACTGAGAGGCGTAAAATGTGAATGTAATGTACAATTACATCATGTGGTGATGTTAAAAAATTACACTATAAACTACAAATACTCCACAGTTTTAATGCTAAATAAAGAAAAAGATGGCTTCACATATTATTTTACAAGCAGGCCATTCCTAATGCATTGTAGGATAGCCAGTATAAATGAGTGAAGCAGTAATTTTGCCAATGCATATTTTTACAGTCAAAGTAATATTGTTCATGATGGTCTTTAGTCAAGTGTCATGGGCCCCTGTGCCTGGACACTGGCAAGGGGTTTGTGAATCATTTCCCTTGCTGTTTTATAAGTAGTGTTCCACCCCATATGACACATGCTAGATGCTTTAGTGCATTAAGTGCCCTGGAAATTTCTGTCATCACTCACAGTTGCTGAGAGAAAAGAGTTGGATGTGCATGTTAGTTGTGAAGGGTGTTTGCAGAATCTTGTCTAATCTAATTAACTGTCTCTATGCCAGGGCTCTGATGAGGAGTTTGGAGAGTCCTTATCTCCTGGCTGTGTCAAGCAGTGTTTTATCTACAGCTGGCCAGGAAACTACATTTCCTTTCTGCAAAAAAATGTGAGGTTTTGGAAAGATTTCCATCCTGAATCGGGATGAAAAGACAAAAACTTGACATTTTTTGCAGACGTGAAATTCTGCAGCATGTCATTTTAGAAATACTGAAATGATTCTGCAACAGGTACATTTTGCTGCCTCCAAAACAAAATGTACTCCTCAGGCTCCCAGGGAGCCTGTGAGACTTGGCTCTGGTGAGCTGTAGAGGAGCCTGGGATTCCTGGCTCCCAAGCTCTCCACCACATGGGCTGCTGTAAAGCCAGGGAGCCTGGCAACCCAGTAGGAGAGTCGGAGGGTGTGAGAGCTGGGGTCTTTGTGCTTCCAGGCTCCTGCTCAGTGGCCTTCCAGGTGGGTTGCCAAGAAGCCAGGGAGATGGGCGGGTGAGCTGGCAGGAAACTTGCCTAGGAATCAACACGTTCTGGCAGAATGTTTCGATATTGACAAATTGCCATTTTCCAATGGAAAAATATTTAGGCAGAAGATTTCCGATCAGCCGTACTTTTCTCTGTGACTGTGAATACCGCAACAATTAAAACTATCTTCCTTTAAGTGTTTGTGTGAACACATTGCAGATACTTCAGTGCTGGCAGAAAGTGAACGCAAAAAAGGGGCAAAGATTCATTTCTAAATTTGAGCAGATACTTAAGGAAATCTTTTTTCCGGTATTTGCCCCAGTCTGCATTAGTGTTTGGTTGCATCCTTTCAAAAATACTTTCCCTATGAAGTTAAATAAGCTTCCTCTTGCTATTATTGTTTGTAGCTGCAATATACAGCTGTAAGTTATTATTTTTTCTTAAGCGTTGGCCAACTGCTTGTGATGGATTTGAATTAAAAGCATTGTTTTTCTCCTCTTGCATTCTAGATTCCACTAGAAGTCATAGTATTTCAGTGGCTTGGTTCATCCCAAGTATTTATTTTAAGAAAGAAACAAGGACAAAATATATCAAACTGCTGTGAAAATGCAGACTAAATGTTTGTTGGACAATGATTCCATTTAAGATCAGAAACTAATGCTTACTAACCTCTCTGAACAGGGAGAAGAGCGGTTAGAAGCTACAATTCAGAAGTGATGCAAGGCTTGTCACCTTGTGTCTTCTGTGAAAATGACTGCAGCCTTTGCAAAAGAGATACAGACTCCAATGATGGCTCTCCCAGATTGCTTCAGCACTCTTCAGTGATTTACCTGTTCTGCTTATTGTTTGTAATCCATGTGACCTTGCTGCAGAGTTGGATGGTGTAAGAAGACACGTTTATGTTGCACTTCTGAGATTTCTCTAAATCACCCAAAGAAAGTTTTATATTCATAAGAGCTGATGCATCTCCCTGAGAGATCAGTGGCTAAACTCCTATTGCGTTCAGTAGGAGTTGGATCGGGCCTATCCACTAAACTTCTCACTGTGTCAAAAAACATCTTTCATGTTTCTACTAGACAAGTTTAACAACTTCTTAAATGCTGGTTTCATGCTGTAGTTATTTAGATTTTCTAAAGAAATACAGAATTAGATTAATTGAGAAAACGATTAAGGCTAACTTACTATTTTCCAAAGGTTCTTTTTCTCCTTTCAGCTTTGTTTATGTTTTGCTTACTGTTTATGGACAAGTGTTTGGTAAAAATTAAGAAAGGATATTAGTTTATGGAATTATTCTGAAAACTTATCTACCCTTTGATTTGATTTGACTTTTAATAAGCATAACTATGGGTTTGCATCAGTCGCCTGCTCAGGTCTGTTCTGCATACATAATGCTACTTAACATTAATATTGAACTCCATTGTACATGCTCACGATTGGATAACAGAAAAAGTAAATGGAGCTGTCTACAAAGCAGTTATGGGAGCCAGGAGGTGATGCATTCATGGTTGCTGATAATCAAAAAACCTTCAAATCTGTTTACTATTACAAAGAAGTCAGCTTTTGCCAGTTTTTGTTACACATTTTTTTTTAAATAAGCTGTTAAAAATTTCTGAAACCTTTGAATACTCTTTACATTGAAAGATGACTTTGATTCTTACAGTGACATTTGGCAAGCAGAGATTCCATCTCTGGGGCATTGTGTTTATTTCTGAATACCCTAAAAAAAATTGTTTTCCCTCTTCACACTGAATGTTCTAGCCATTGAACTCGGGGAAGTGGTAAACCTGATCAGGAGCAGAGTCCAGGATCAAAGTTGGCATGACTCAGTTCTAGTGTCCTTGAGCTTTGTAGAATTGCCACTCTAGAGGACCTCTGTTACAGGATGCATTGGTGGACTACACAGGGGTTCTCAGGACTGTGTTCCTTATGCTAACAATATATGGGCATCCTTAGCAAGCAGCAGATATATGGAGAAACACCTGCTGCTGCACAGATTAAGCTTAGTTTTAGGACTTGATCTTGTAAACCATAACTCCCATTATTTATTGCAGGAAGGGCTTGTTTCTTTTCTTTTCTTTTCTTTTCTTTTCTTTTCTTTTCTTTTCTTTTCTTTTCTTTTCTTTTCTTTTCTTTTC
>ML675604.1:76822889-76982642 GCA_007922155.1 Mesoclemmys tuberculata | reverse complement strand
TCTTTTCTTTTCTTTTCTTTTCTTTTCTTTTCTTTTCTTTTCTTTTCAATCAAAATGTAGCTTAGGAATATTCAAAAATTGTCTAACGCATGTCTGTCTATCTAGTTAACTTTTTAAATATTTTTCATAAATGTGGGGTCTCATTTTGGGTCTGATCCAATGCCCATTGTAGTCAACGTGTGTCTTCCCATTGACTTTGATGTGCACTGGATCTGGCTCACTGAGTAATTGAATATTTACTTTGAGCTGGATTGTGTCTCTCTTAGGCCTTGTCTACACTAGAAATTTGTCAATGGTAGTTTTTTCAGTGATAAAATAACGCTATGATTACACCACTCATGCCCATCCATACAGCGCTCATTTTGTTGCAAAAACGCAGCCACACTTCGTGCTGTAATATCGACAGTGAGAGCAGTGCATTGTGAGCAGCTATTCTACTGTGCAATGCGGCAGCTTCTGCCACTAGGAATTCTGGGATAGGGGAGGGGACTGCAGAGCAGCAAGGGTGCTCAGTGTTACATGGTCAATTGCATTTCTGTGCCGTCATTCATTGCGTTGCTGTCAGCAACTCACGCCATCTTTTCAATGGCTCTCTACTGTTTACTGCGCGCCTGCCGTCTTGAGCTGAAAAGATGGATCCTGCGCTACTCTGTACAGTTGCTTTCAGCCTTCTGAATATATCGTGGCTGGTTGCGCAGTACATAATGAGCTCTGAATCGGAACAGGAATCCGAGGGGCCTGCTGAGTGACATGCGGACAAACAACACCGTGTTACGGAGCACGTGCACATGGTGAACTGCTGGGCTCATGAGACAAGCACTGAGTGGTGGGATCTCATCGTTCTGCAGGTCAGGGACGACACGCAGTGGCTGCAGAACTTTCAAATGCACAAAGCCACCTTCATGGAACTCTGTGGAGCTGGCCCCTGCCCTGTGGCACAAGGACACCAGAATGAGAGCTGCCCTCTCAGTGGAGAAGCATGTGGCAATTGCTGTGTAGAAGCTGGCAACTCCAGACTGCTACCAGTCAGTTGCTAATCAGTTTGGAGTTGGCAAGACCACCATTGGAGCTGTGTTATTGCAAGTGTGCAGGGCCATTAATTGCATTCTGCTGTTACTGGACAATGAGCGTGAAATAGTGGATGGATTCACAGCAATGGGATCCCCTAACTGTGGTGAGCAAAAGATGGCACACGTATCCCAAGTTTGGCACTGGACCATCTTGTGACAGAATAGGGATACTTCTCTATTGTATGCCAGGTGCTTGTGGATCACCGCGTGCGTTTCACTGACATCAACACGGTTTGATTAGGAAAGGTGCAGGATGCTCATATCTTCAGGAACACTGGCCTGTACCGGAAGCTACAAGCAGGGACTTTTATCCAGATGAAAAGATTCCAATAATGGATGTTGAGATGCCCATAGTGAGCCAGGGAGACCCAGTCTACCCACTAATGCCATGGCTCATGAAGCTTTACAGAGGCCACCTGGACAACAGCAAGGAACGCTTCAATAACAGGCCGAGCAGTTGCCAAATGAGCGCTGAATGTGCGTTTGGCAGGTTAAAGGCGTGCCAGAGATGCCTTTATGGCAGGTTGGACTTAAATGAGGACAACATTCCTGTGGTTATAGCCACTTGCTGTGTGCTCCATAATTTATGTGAAGCGAAGGGTGAGAAGTTTGCCCCTGGATGGACCGCAGAGGTGGATCACCTTGAATCTGAATATGAGCAGCCAGATGCCAGGGGTATTAGAGGGGCACAGCTGGGGGCCATACGCATAAGGGAGGCATTGGGGCCCATTTTGACAATGAGAACCCATCAGGTGTTTTTTGAAACTGTGCTGTGACGTTCTCTGACTGCTTTACAGCTGTACCTATGTGTCGGTGCAGGTGCACATATCATGCTCCACACATAAATCAAGAGTGCTTCTTGTTTTGAGGGCTTACTTTTATTATTAAACACAAAACAAAACAGCACACAACACAAACAGATCCTAGAGGGGAGAAAGTAGTGGGAGGGCAGTGCCAGCTATGAGAGCTGCGTGTAAGTCCAGCTGTCGCTCTCATAGCCGTCTGAGGGGGTGGAAAGAAGGGGGTAACAAGATGGTCTGTGTCTTTGGTAGGAATGTGTAGGGGGAGTTGGTGGAGTGCAGGGAAAGAAGATCTGTTGAGGCTAAAGGGAGACTGAGCGTGCATGAACTGTGTCTGCAATGACACTATTGTCTTTATAAGCTCTGTCTATTCCTCCATGGCCTTGATCATGCACTGATGGCCAGCTAAAATTCTCTCCTGGTTTTCCTTCTGTTCTTGTCTATCCATCTTCTGAGATTCTGACGTCGATTGTCTCCATGCCCTTTTCTCTCTTTTGGACACCTCAGAGGCCAGGAGGAGTTCCTGGAACATCATCTTGCTTCTCCAGGGTCATTTCCTTATCAGTCATAGGCACTCTGCCGGGGCAGGGGCGAAGGCTGCGAAGGCTACATCAGTGTAAGAACACATGAATCATTGTGAATCGTGAAACACACCTCATTCTTACTGTCCCCCTGCGCAGAGTACAGCTCCTTGATCAGCCTGAGAATGGTGAGTTGGGGGAACAAGATCATACAAGTAGGTCTGGGGTCGGAGTGGGTGCTTGCTTGGGGCATAAATTCAGATACACTGGGAAAACAAATTTCAAATTGTGCCACCATTCTCCGCAGGCAGGGGCCATAGAAGCCAATATCTCGCTCCTTAGAGTCAGCAAGAATGCTAGGATGCATCTCCTCCATGCAAGCAGCTTCAAACTGGTGCCTGTGCTGCATAACTGTGCACTGCTTTGGTTCCTGCTGTAGTGATTGTCAATTGGCATGGGAAAATGATTACAATATAGCTGCTCTTCCAAGGAATCTCAGGCAGAGAATCAGGAAGTACCTCCAAGAAAGTTTCTAGAGGTCACACCGAAGGATACCCACAAAATCTCAGCATGCGTTAACATGCTTCTTAGCCATACTGCCTAGATGCGCAAGGGAACAGGAAAGCACATGCAAACACAGCCACTCCTGTGCATTTCTATCCCTTCAAGCACCTGTATGTTTTAGCCAAGCTATGGACCTCCCCTGCTTCCAGTACACAAGCTGCATCAGCTTCCAAACACTTATCAGAGCTCCCCCCTCATGTGTCCTGAGCACCTGAACTGAAGGACTGGGGTTGGCTGTAACCTTTGGAGGTGGAGAACAGCTCTTGACTCCCAACCTCAGCAACTGAACTACTCCCTAGTTCCAGGTCACCCTCCGGTTTCACGTCCTCATTGATGACCTCTTTGTCGGGCTTCAGTCCGGTATCTGGTGGCCTCGGGGCCACAGAGGTGTCTATGGGCATCTATAGGGGGGATGTGGGGTTGCCTCTGAGGATGGATTCCCGCTCTTTGTAAAAGTGGCAGCTCATTGGCTGTGCACCAGAGCGACAGTCTGCCTCCTTGGTCTTGTGGTAGCTGTGCTGCAGCAACTTGATTTTAGCTCAGCACTGCACTGTGTCCTGCTAGTAGCCCTTCTCCGCCATGGCATGAGAAATCTGGCTGTAATACTAAAGTTCCTTCAGCTAGAGCGGAGCTGGGGCTGCACAGCAGACTCCCCTAAATACCGATTAGGTCCTATGCCTATGACATCCCGTTTATCAGTCAGCTCTTTGGTCCCATGTATACAGCATGAGCAGTCACAGCTAGTATATGCTGTGGAAGTTATTTTTTCACTTTGAATTGGAAGATACTGACTCCTTGGTGAACTTTGAGAACATGTCTTCATTCATCTGGCACTCTGGTTCTGGTGGGCAGCAATCAGAACTGATTGACATGTCAAGTTCCTTGGATTTATTCTAAATTTCTGGAACCCAGAGGCTATTTGTGAGTTGTACTATCCATTAAGCCATTAAGCAAGAGGGAAATTGACATGAGGTTAATATTATGATAAAGAGTCTTGTTTTCCAGTGGAAATGTACTGGAGATGAATTACTACTTTCTATCAGTAGGTAGGTAGTGAAAAAAACCCTAAATTTTTGCAGCTAATCCTAGCTTTCCAAATACCCTTCAGAAACACAGCTTCAGATTGCTTTTGTCTAACTTTTTTGCAGTGTAGCTAGTACTAGTTTTTGCTTAACTTTGTTTTTCAGAAACAACACGTTTTAATGAGTTCTTAGCTGTCTAATGAACAGCACGAAGCATCAGACAAGCTGCATCCTGTCATGAAAAGTGTCATGATCAGTATGTGAATGGTCCTTTTTAATGTGCTGCAGGGACATTATTAAAAAAAAATCCAAATCTGCCTCCACACTAAAGCATATTGAAGGGAGCATGAATATGCACAGCATGTAATTTGGCATACGAAACCGAAGATTGACAATGAGGTGACTGTAATCTATTGACAAGAATGCTGTCACCAAATCGCTTTTTGATCATAGGTAATGCCTTTAAATTTGTATCATAGTCACGGCATAATTTTGTAAGTATTCAGATTTTATATTTTATATTTGCAGTGGATGAATCTGAGGTAAGAGAATATATTGCACAATAGTGGATGCTCTAAGTTTCCTCATTGCATATAGGGACCTGTATAAAATTGTTTATCATGCACATTTTTTCCATTACTTTGGGAGGTTGGCCACACCCTTCAGTTGGAGCAGGGTCAAGTCCTTAAAGAGCATTGTTAAAACAATGTTTTCAAACAGGAGTCCTGTAGTGCGTTGTCTGATGGTTGCTTTTTGTTTAAATATTCTTTGATGGTCCCAGTGCCCTCCTCAAGAATGCACTATTGATGCTCAGTTTATAGAGTCATTATTATTTTCTCTAGCAAGATGAAATCACCATATACATGATACAATTAGAAGTAAAAATACAACGTATTTAAAACATTTGGGGCCAAATTCTACTTTCATTTTCATCCATGCAATCTCACTGAAAGCAATGTAGCTGCATGGTTATATCTGAGGGAAGAATTTGGACCCTATATGTTCCAAATTCTGTATGTATCTAAGTAGAAGCTTGGTACGTGTTTGATTATATCATTGTAGATCACTGGGCAATGTTTGCCCTTAGCTGTGAGTATTTCATAATGATTATATATGGACTGTAGAGTTAGCCCACTGGGGCCTTTCAACTACTGCCAGTGTTCCAAACCAGAGCCTCCCAGCCACCACAAGTTCCACAGTTTGTCAGACTAAGTCATATAAACATCTGTAATATACCTTAGCGGGAGATCAAGCTGAAAGGGACAATTTTGAAAAGCACCTAATTACCACTGACTTCCAATGGGGCTTGGGATCCTACCTGACTAAATCACTTATGAAAGTGGACCTTATGCTTCTCAGTCATTTTTAGACACTTTTCAAAATTTTAGTCCTGGAGCATATTAAAAAACCCATCGACTTTAAAGGGTTTAAACTAACAGTGCGGGAGCACCTACTGGCTTGAACTGATTTCTGTTATATACAGAGTTTATAGTTTGGTTCAGTATGCTTTCAGCACTCCAACTATACAAATTGTTCCAGCACCCCTGGTTTAAACAGGTGCAGGAACTCTGTATAAAGCATATGTGTATACAGCATAACTACAATACAATGTAGGAAGAATAGTCTGTTAAGACTATGTAATATATTTTAAAAAATTAGAATATCACCTCTTTAATTTGTGGAATATGTAAAATGACAGCTACATTTGAAAAGAGGTGATTATATGAAAGACTGAATTCACTGAGGTCATTGATGGCTAATTTGCTTCCTTTCCTATGTGAAACTCCTAAGGAGAGAAGTCAAGTTCACCCTCATTGTATTTTGCTTAATTTGGCCATCATAATAGTTTATCCTTTTCTAATTTGGCCCTCACATTTTCTACACATGCCATCTCTCTTTATACAGGGCACTGTTTTTGTTTTTCTCCTGCCTGTTTTTTAACATGGTAGAAGAATGTTATTAACTACAGCATTATGGAAAAGTGCTTTAGAATTTAAAAGAGAATGAGACCGGTCTTATTGTGGCTATTTGATTTCTGATGTGTAAAAGCATTAATTTGTAACTCTACTGTAAAGTACTAAATATGTATAACCAGAGATCTTGAACAAAGAATTCTCTTTAGTTTTATGCAATGCATTTGTTTCTGTATTTCTTGGTACTTACACAAAATATTAATTAACAATGCTCAGCTTATATGTCAGACATTTTCTTATGCATCAATTTTTATTGTGGTTTTTAATATGCTAGATGAATTTGATGCTAATGTAAATAAGGAACTATAAAAGCACTGGCTAAAGAGAAGCATAGTATAGGCAGATACGCTATATGTTTTTACACACTTTGCTACTGCACATCTGTCCTGGTCTGCTGCATCTCATTCTCTACTGACTTAGGCCGTGAAGCCAAAGCCAATTGTGCCAGAATTATTGTTGCTTTGAAAGATGGGCAAGTATCTGCTTTGATCTGCACTGAGGTCATCGTGCATATTTTCACTTTTAATCAAATCACAGAATTCTAAAAGAAAATCTTTGCTTTAATTAGCTGTTTTGGAAAGACTGCAGCCAATTCATATAAGTTCTTTATGGTGAACGTTACGGGATTAAATATGGAATAGTCTAAGTAAGAATTTTAGAGATGATAATTGATGTATTTTTATTCAGAAACAAATTGTGATGCACATTTAAAATTCAATTAAAGATGACATTAATTTTTGACAAGTTGTTTGCTTAGTTATTCTAGCCAAAGAAATTCTGCTAGGGTGACAACATTCAACAAGGGTGTGATCATGCTCACTCTGAAATTAATGGGAGTGTTGCCACTGTCTCCAACAGAAACAGACCCTTGAGGATCACACAGTGAACTCCATATGGATCTAAGTGCCAATAATGAGCCCCATGAACTGCTACTTTGCGTATGTGCAGGGATTTTCCCATGCAATGTATTGCAGGACTGGGGCCTAGATGGCAGCAAGGGACCACAATTAAATCCTTACATTGCACTAACATGGTTTATGAAATAATAATTGAATAAATGTCAGTTGAGTTTTCCGATTTCCCATGGTTTGGAAAGCTTTTTTCATGGGGAATTACAATCAGCCAGGAAGCAATCCTTAGTTTGAAAGTAGTTAATACTTCAGGTTGTTGAAGTTGAGATGTCATGTAGGTATAATCAATGAATCCACCATTAGTTCAAAACTTTTAAAAATAAAGCACTGTATTTAAAACAATATGTTACCTGGAGTGAGCATTAATTGGGATAATTAACAACTTATTGAAAACATACTTACCATCAGATGGCAGTAGGTGATTAGAAAAACTTGTAATATTTCAAAGTTATTTCTTGCATTTTCATTCCATCTGTATAAGTGTTGCAGGACTGAAGATATTTTTGTTCATTATGAGATGATTAATAATAAAGTAATTAAAATATTGTGCTTATTCCTTTCCCCATCTGTTTTTTAGTTGTGTTCTTATCCTTAACACATAACTTATGCTTATAAATTTGTTTCTGGTAAGAGAAAGAAGCATTCCCAGAGTGGGAGGCGATTTCATAGTTTTCTGTTTTCTAAAAATATTTTTTTCTCAAACCCAAGAGAACAATTGTCTTTATGCCAAATGTCTGCCATTTGAGCTCACTCCCCATCTGCCTACGTTTTCCTCACTACTAGTACATTGGGAAGTAAATAACGGTAATCTTTAAGGTCAGTGAGAACTTAAGCAAGGAGTGATTTGTGGAATGTTTATTTTCTAATAACAAAAGCAGTGGATACCGTATTTATGCATTAAAGTGCATACTCTGCAAATCATCCTTTTCCTGTTTGTGTACCCTTAATTTTGAATTTGTTCTCTGTCAATGTTTTACTGCTTTGATCCCAGCATGAACAGAATAGTATAGCAACTACTGCAATGTGTAGGAAAAAGGCCTAAGTGAGCCACTGCAATTTATGGGGAAAGAGAGAGGAGCACATTTGCTAACCCTATGCCACCAACACACTAAGGATGCCAACTTGTAGCCATTCTATTCAAAGCCAAAAACTAGCATTCTAAAGTATTTCCTTTTAATACTGCATTTGATCCTGTTATCAAGCACAATGCACTGTGTGGGCACAAGAACTTAGGCTGTGCAGACCTCCATCAACAACAAAGTAGTTAGTGTGAGATTCCATACTGCACCTGTAAGACAGAGGAAGAGGGTAGATGGGCTAAACTGACTAAAAAGGCATGTCTATCCTGCAATTAAACACCTGTGACTGGCCCGTGTCAGCTCACTTGGGTTCTTGAGGCTTGGGCTGCGGGGCTGTAAAACTGCTGTGTAGACACTGGCCCTCGAGAAGTCATCAACTCCAGCCTCCGATGCTCAGAAGGGACCAAGTAAACTTAGACCATCCCTGCCAGATGTTTTCTAACCTCTTCTTAAAAACTTCCAAATGATGGGGATTCCACACCCTCCCTTGGATGCTTATTCTAGATCTTAACTACTGTTACAGTTTGAAAGTTTTTCCTAATATCTAACCTAAATCTCCCTTGCTGCTCCTTTTTCCTGCAATTTCTTTCATTTATAATAATCTTTTCATTTATAATAATTTTCTTGTAACAATTGCAGGTTAAATATTGAAAGTGAAGTGTGATATTTGGCAGAAGCTCATTTTTAAGTTCTTCAGCAAAATCCAACACCTGGAAGTTTGTTAGAAAGTCCAAGTGGAGATTTTTAAGTGAGGTGACTAACCATTAGAACAGCTTTGCAATGGCTGTCTATCATTTGGAGTCTTTACATCATGTTTGCAAGTCTTTCATAAAGATATGCTCTAACTCCACCACATGTTATTGGGTTTGATCATATCATCAATCGTATCATAATTAATTATAGCAAATTATATGGAATGGATACTAAATCTCATGCATCAATCTCTAACAGAGATCAGGAGAAAATCTAACATGGGGAGAACATTGTTTATCTTCATCTGGTACTGGGCACTTTCAGAAATAGCATACTGGGCTCCGTGACCTTGAGTCTGATCCAGTATGGCAAAGTCTATGTTTTTATACTGCCGGAATTACTGAGTGAAAGTGTCAGGCCTGGTTGACTCAGATGATCATAACTGTCCCTTCTGGCCTTAAAGTCTATGGCAGCAGAGGACAGTTCGGCTGGAGAAAAGACTGCATAGCATAGGATTTTTCCCCCAGTCCCTCTGATTCCATGATATTTGGGTCTGATGCCATTCGTCCAGGCCAGATACAGCATTTAGTTAAACGGTTGCAATAGTGGCATAGACTTATTTATATACAGAACTTCCTTTGTGTTTATTTTTTTTGTTTCTAATTTGTATCTTGTATTTTACTTACTGAGGGCTGCATTTGAAATCTAGTTTTTTCCTCATTTGGCTTTAGTTTGTTTGACTTGCTTATGTATAGTGATGATTCTTTTAGTTCCTCCTAAGTTTGAATTTAAGCATTTCTTTATTCTAGTTAGCTTGAGTTCTCTTTTTAGTTTCATGACACCTCATTTCACTCCTGGGCAATATTACTGTACCTACTTCACAGATGAGCAAACTGAGATAAAGAAAGATGACCCAGGTCAGAGAGTGAGTGGCAGCGCCAAAATAGAATCCCAGATGCCTTGCATCAGGCTGTAACCATTAGACTGCACCACTTTCCATTGTAAAGCACAATGATATCTGTGAAAGGTGTCCGAAAAATCTAGAGCAGCTATTGCCTCTCAGCTTGATACTGCAGAACAAGGAGTATTACGTGACTTAACATGCCTGGCCATTGCACAGTGCAGAAATGGGGAAGGAGGGTATAAGGAGCCAGGCAAAATCAAAGTCCCTCTTAGTAAAGGGATTACTCTTTAAATCTCCACTGCGGCTCTGACAATCTCAGAGAAGGTAAGGAGAATATGGAGGCTTAGCCTTGATCCCTCTGGTCCGGCCAGTATTGGTGGATGGCTGGAGAAGGGAGATGTGTGCAGTGCACACTTTTAATTCCCCTGTGTATGTCGAGCTATTGCACTCATTGCACTCCAGCAGGATCTGCAAGAAGATCGCTCCCTGCCCCCATTGCAGGCCTGTGTCCTCCAGTCGTATTCCAGCCCTTTGGTTTTGGTTTTGTTGACAGGCCTGTGGTTTAAAGTAAGTGCCTGTGATGGCTGCAGGACCCAACAGAAGAGCACTGTTTTATTCAGTTAGCATGCCAGCTTTCTGCAGCCATTTTTGATACATTTTCAACCAGCACTCTGGGTTTGTAAACAAGCCTGCGTCTTCACAAAGCTCAGACTGACTAACCCTGTTGATATGTTTCTAATTCAATAAAAAATTACCCTTTTAGTTTTTAAATCCATCTCAGTGTTTTGCTTGTCCCCTTTTCTCTGGACGTACTTGCCAAGTCAGAAGAGCACCAGGCTAATTAGAAAGATAAAAAAGGATGTGTTTCTTAAGAAATATGTTTTCATTCCATTGGTGAACATGCTCTCTCAGCTCCTCCTCCTAGCCTATTAAAGTTAAGCACATGCTTATGTGTTTCCCTGTATTGGAGGGCGTGTAGTTTTGTACTGCAAATAGTTATTAGAGAGTTGATAATTACTTTACATACTCTGAAACTGATGCGAATAATCTCTTATTTACAATTACTGGGCCCCTACTTCATGAGTTCGGACATGCCCCTCAGTCATCATTCAGACATTGGCAGTATCACTGTACCCTTATGTAACATGTTCATATGATTTCACAGCCTGCTTTAAACGTAATAAACTGTTGGGATGTGAGGGCGGTCACTGAGTACGTTGTGGAGAGCTGTGTTCACTTCAGAAAGTGTCATTCTAAATATCTGTGGTTGGAATATTAGAGATCAAATGCCGTTTTCCTGGTGTCACATGTCACTTTTTCCTAGAACTGAATGTGCATCAAGGGAGAGAGAGAATGTGACTGAATATATGGGGCACTCGAACAGAAGAAAGTGATCCATGTATTGCTTCATATGGTAGAATATCTCCAAAACTCTCAGCTGATACAAGACCAGGTTATGTTATGTAGTAAATCAATATATATCCTTTAGGCCACAATTTTTTCTCACCATTATTGAAAACTCAATACAGCTTTCATAACCTGCATTGAACACACATATACAGGCCAGCTCCAGCAATGTGAATAAATAACTCCACTTCATTGCACCTACTATGTTTATTCTCACAATTAAAAAAAAAAAAAAGGATATTCTTTTGGAAAGGCATAAATCCTGTGCAGTAGATCTTTTGAGAGGTCACTTATAAAGTTGCATTGCACTGAAATTGTCCTGACAAAGCAATTCTTAAATACCCTGTCCATCTTTCCCAAAGTGCGCAGTGTGTGAGGGAGTAGCTGCGGGTCTGTAGACAGTGTTTTTAAATTTTCTCCAGAGTCTCTGCTTTCATTTTAAAAAGTTAGTCACTTTTTGTTATGGGGACAGAGAAATCCTTCAAAACATGACCAGAATATAATTGATGCAGTCGTGTCTACTTGAGTTTGGAGAAAGCTTGAAACAATGGCTTTGGCATCTGAACTGCCGCATTCAATTCAGATGGGTTTACTTAGATGTTAATAATGACACTTTAAATGTCAACACTGTTAATTGTTTCACTGCTCACCCATGCACGTAAGGAAGTGGGGTCCAGATGAGATCTGTTCTTGCCCAACACTCTTTGAAATCTTTATCAGTGATTTGGAAGAAAATATAAAATCAAGTATGGTAAAATTTTCAGATAACACAAAAATGGGTGGTGTAGTAAATAAGGTCAAGTCTGGTCTACAGAGAAATCTGAATGGCTTGGGAAACTGGGCTTATCTGAACAACATCTGTTTTAACAGAGCCAAAAGCAAGGCCAGATATCTAGGCACAGTGAATGTAAGCCAGCCCTTTCGGGATGGGGCCTGTATTTTGGATTGCATTTAAGGATGAAACACCTAAAAAACAGATTCCTAGTGCTGTTCACACCTAGCAACATAAATGACCAGATCACATCTTTAAGCAGGGAGGCGGGGAGGAGAGGGCGAGGGGGGCAGCTTGGCTGGTTTGCTGTGGAAGAGGGAATAGTACTTTACTGTTGGAAAAGGAGGAACAAGGCTCAGAAGTTGCTGCAAAAGGGGGCGTGGGTCAGAGTGTTGACACTGACTCATCCCCAGGGACTTGAAGGGCTGGGGAGTTCAGCAGAGCAAAGCATAGCGAGAGAAGACCCTTTCCTCCAGACCAGGCAGAGCAGCATCCACCCTTCTTCCTCTTGAGGTGGCAAAATACCAGCTTTGGTAAGGACCTATTGTGGGCACTGCACTAGCTGCTCCTGTTTCGGTGGGCTGGGAAGGAATTTTTCCCTCACCATCAGATTGGCTAGGTAGAGTGGAGGGTTTTTTTTGCCTTCCCCACAGCGGGTTCGGGGAGTCGGGAAGGGAGTTAGGTTATCAAGTCATAACTCACTATGTAAGTGTGGGGGGCGGATGTCCAGGGCAGGTGCTCCATAGGGAAGAGATACACTGAGCAGATAAATGGCTTGGTAAAGGATTTAAAAAGGAGGTGTTTGTTAAAGGAGTGGAACCAGCAGAAATGGGGGTTCGGAGCTTCTGTGATTGGCATGACAGGGAGCCAACCTCCTTTATTAGAGCCCACCTCAACCTGTGTTTGAGGGCTGGGGGGTGTGGTACGGTCCCAGCAATGGATTGGCTGGGGGATCTGGATGGAAAGGGAAGGGGCGCTGGTAGATGCCCCTTGGGTAGTGATTGAATGAACATGGAGTTACCTGCTCTGTACATTTTGTCTGCCGGGTAGTCCCCCGACATCCAATAATAAAGTTGATAATAATAAGTTTGATATAGCCAGACAACACAGTTTACATTGGTAGCCTGGTTTTCAAATCCTTTACATTAGTCACATTATAGAAATATAAGATATTATAATTAGAAATGACTGATTATGACATAATTGCCAACAGAGTTTGAATGTGAAAATGGAGAGAATATAAATAGCTGATATTGAGTTGTAGCCAACTCCAGAGATTATTTACAGTGATGCTTCTATCTTACTCGGAGTTCTATTATCTTCCATGAAAATGCAACTATATTTCAACAGCACACCACCCGGCCCTTGATTATGCAGTTCTGTGGCTAAAATCCGCAGGGAAACCTAGCACAGTACAGCAAAGCATGCACCACTATCAAGTTGCACTGCCTTTGGATGAGGAAAAATTCAGCAAAGGAAAAGGGAATTGCTCCTAATGAATCCAAATACCAGTTCAAATTTCTGCTGTGAGCACTGTAGGTCCCCTCAGAAACCACTGTGTTCCATTTTATAATTTGTCCACTGCCTTGTTTTCTCTTGGTTTCAAATTATGGGTCTGATCCCCCCCATTGGCTTCACTGGGAACAGGAGTAGCTCTGCCTAGTACTTTACTTTTCACTCTCAGTTTTGTTGTGCTTGGCTGAGAGAAAGGGCTGAAACAGCAGCTGTTGCCCTTGCCTCATTTTTAACTCTGGCCATTTAAATGTACAAAGTGTAAGTGTTTCAAATGTTTAAAGCCTTACATGTGTTAATAATGAAACCATACAGGATTACTGTTCTGCTGTGGAGAGGTCTTATGGTTAGATTTCATTACTACCATGAGATGCCTTCTAGTATGCAAACCTTATTAATTTCCAAGTAAATCAAGATACCATTTTCACCTCTACCACGTTGTGCCTATGTATTTTGCGGGTAACCTTCATTTTCAATTTTACAGAGGTTTCCATACCATTCTTTTTCAAAATGCATTAAATAAAATATGGAAAATGGTGAACTGAAAGAATTAATGATTGGGGAAACTATGTCCCTGGAGAGCAGGCTGGTCACATGGTGCTGACTTCTCTTCTTCATTTCCAGCAGCTAAATTGCATGAAAAGACAGCTTAACATGCATAAATATTTCGATATGTACTATTATTGCAAGCATCACTAGGTGGTGCTGTTACATATGGTCTTCTACATTCTTTTTCTTAACGTGAGCAAATTTTGACTCTCAAGAAGACATCCATGCTGTCTTGCTATTAGTTTTGGATTATACAAGATTTTTACTGAAGGCAGGTTGGGGAAAGACAGAATTCTGTGAGCAGCATGAGTGTTTGCCTCAGTTGGGCTCTAATCAGAGCCCAAGACTGACAGTAGAGTTGCTTCCTGGTAGCCCAGCATTGGTGTTGGGCTGAAATTCCTGACAGATTACCCTGCATGCTGTTTGAGAATCTCATTTTCAGGTGTGTAAATAAAGCAAGGTACATTTAAGAATATTCCCAAACTCGGCATCACTGATTTCTCTTTCACTGAGAAACCACCCCGCAAGTTCCCTGGACATCTGCTATCATTCAGCAAAAGAAGTGACAGTGAGGGCAACAAACCTAGCTGGCTTCAAGACTGAGGTTGATAAGTTTATGGAGGGAATGGTATGATGGACAGCCTAATTTGGCACTTTAACGATCTTTAACTACTACCAGTAAATATGCCCAGTGGCCTGTGATGGGATGTTAGATGGTGTAGGTTCTGAGTTACTACAGAGAATTCTTTCTTGGGTGTCTGGCTGATGAATTTTGCCCATGTGCTCAGGGTTTAGTTGATTGTCATATTTGGTGTTGGGAAGGAATTTCCCCCCAGGGCAGATTGGCAGAGGCCCCAGGGTTTTTCACCTTCTTCTGTAGCATGAGGCCTGGGTCACTTGCTGCTGGATTCTTTGTACTTTGAACTCTTTAAACCATGACTTGAGGACTTCAATAACTCAGTCATAAATTAGAGGTCTATTACAGGAGGGGGTGGGTGAGGTTCTGTGGCCTGTGTTGAGCAGGAGGTCAGACTAGATGATCAGAATTGTCCCTTTTGATCTTAGTGTCTATGAGTCTATGGTATCAGAATGATCACTGGTGTCAGAAGAGGTAGGAATATTTTTCTATGTAATAAGCAATTACTGTAATTGCCACAAAGATTGTTTGATTGAAAATTGGAGGGGAGATGGTCCATAGGCTGTGGATAGAAGGTGGGATGGATGTTCCACAAGATAAGCCCTCTGTTTAAATGGGACCCTTCAAATCTCCCAAAATGTGCCAGGTTTTGCTCTTCCATCTATCCATCCATCCCCACTGAAGTCCTTTTTGTTGAATGTATATAAAGAAGGGTAGAACTGGGTGCGTTATGACATCTATGCTCATAACTTATCATTTATTTATTAGAATATAAGAACAACCATAATAAGTCAGACAAATGGTCCATCTAGCCTAGTGTCCTGTCTCTGTCAGTGACCTGTGCCAGATTTTTCAGAGGGAATGAACAGAACACAGCAATTTTGAGTGCTACACCCTCTGTCATCCAGTCCCATCTTCTGGCAGTTGGAGATTTAGAACACGCAGAGAATGGGGTTCCATCGCTAACCCTCTTGGCAAGTAGCCATTGATGAACCATTAACTTAACTCATTCTTTTTTAAACTTAGGTGTATCTTTGGCCTTCACAACATTCCCTGGCAACAAGTTCCATGGGTTGATTCTGTGTTGTGTAAAGAAGTGCTTCCTTATGTTTGTTTTAAACCTGCTGCCCATTAATTTCATTGGGTGACCTGTAGTTCTTTTGTTTTGTGAAAAGGTAAATAACACTTCCTTACTCACTTTCCTCACAGCATAGATAAACCTCTATCATATTCCCCCTCAGTCTTTTCTTTTCTAAGATGAACAGGCCCAGTCTTCTTAATCTCTCCTCTGATGGAAGTTTTGCCAGACCCCTCATCATTTTTGTTGCCCTTCTCTGAACTTGTTCCAAGTCTAATATCACTAATCGCCCTCTTTTCCGAACCATTAATAAATATGTTGTGCAGCGCTGGTCCCAGTACAGACCCTTGGGCAACCCACCGCTGTTTACCTCTATTAATTGTGAAACCTGATCATTTATTCTTAACCTTTGTTCCCTATCTTTTAGCCAGTTATGGATCTGTTAAGGAGCTCTCGTTTTATCCCATAGCTGGTTACTTTGCTTCGGAACCTTTGGTTAGGGACCTTGTCAAAGGCTCTCTGAAAGTCCAGGTATGCTGAATTGACTGAATCACCCTTATCTACATGCTTGTTGATGCCCTCAAAGAATTTTAATAGATTGCTGGAGCATGACTTCCCATCAAAAAAGCTGTTTTGACTCTTTCCCACCTTATCCTGTTTAGGTATGTGTCTGATAATTCTGTTCTTTACTATAGTTTCAGTCAATCTGCTTGGTGCAGAAGTTTGGTTTGCTGGCCTGTAATTGCCAGGATCTCCTCTGCAGCCTCTAAAACCCCCTCCCCAAAATGGTGTTATATTAACTACCCTACGGTAATATGTACAGAGGCTGATTTAAACAATAGATTACATCTCACAGTAATTCTGCAATTTCATATATGAGTTCTTTCAGAACTCTTTCTTTTACTCTACTGTTTAGCCATGATGGCAATTTTTTGGTCCTCTTACTGTTTTTTTGTTTTTTGTTTTTTTGCTGAGTTGGGGTATACATTTAATTTGAGCCTATATTTTGTGTAGTCTCCATGCAGTTTGCAGGCATGATACCCTTATGACTATTCCTTTTGATTTCCATTTACCTAGCACCTCAAGTATGTGGAGGTCTCTTTTTTAAAGTTAAATACTACTGTGGTGGGTTTCTTTGGCATTTTTATCCCTACAGGGATGTTAAATTTAATTACATTATGGTCACTATTACTGAGCACCTCAGCTATATTTGCCTCTTGGATCAGATCTTGTGCCCCACTTGGAGCTAAATAAAAAATTGTCTCTTCCTTTGGATTCCAGCCCAAGCTGCTGCAAGATATTTGTTGAGTAAGCCAAGAGGAAATCAAAGCTCATTCCTCAAGATATTTACAAACTAGAGGAAACAACTGTTCATCTCATCTGTATCTATACAGATTATACCCAGTTCTCCTTGTATGGCTCTTATCACTGAAGTAGCTCAGCACCTGAGTGAGATCAATATTTTTCTGAGAGAGGTAAGCCTTCTTAATTTGTGGCCTAAACTTTTCCTTCTGGACTTTCCAATGGTTACTACCAGTTATGCCTGTTCTTTGTAAGGTCAGTTATAGTAACTGCAATAAAGAGTTAGTAGTCCCTAGCTCCTATGGTTACTGGTACTCCAAAAAGACTATAGACAGATCACAGCTGAGGAAACGACATAATGCTGAGGGAGAGACATATTTACATATTTTAGACTATTCTCCTTGATGGAACTTTCAACCACTGAATGATGTTAGCTTCTGTTATGGAAGATTTACATCTTCCTGGGAGGCATTTGGTACTGGGTACCTTTGAGCAGTGCTCAAACTAAGCCAACCATTTCTTAAACATTGAAAATAAGGCATACAATTCATTTGAAGAGGTGATGGATTTTATTTAGAAGATACTTGTACTGTCTTGATTTTGCTTTGGTGGTTCCTAGAGCTACTATCTATATATGGAGGAGTTTGAATGTAATTTTGGCAAGATCATGACTCAGTATTGGGATCTTCACCCACTATCCACTGTGGTATTGAGTTCCTTCATCTTTAGGACAAGCAGAAATGTTGATTTCCCTCTAATCTTCCGTTTCCTCCCTCCCCCCAATCAATATTCTTCTTGGTCCTTGACACCTTTTTCATCTGTTACAACTTGCAGATTTCACCTATTCATTTAGGTGATGGCCAATCTCAGGCCTGAAGATCTTTGTTCCTTTATCATGCAAATATATATGTGCCTCACACCCAATCAGAATATTCAGACCCTGAAAATAGGCTTGAAATAGTCATTGCTATTTAGGCCAGAAAGGGCATTAACTGCTGAGGAGGAAAATGGAACATTGTGCATCTGGTAAGCAAGAAATGAATGAGTTAAGGAAAAGGGCTTGATTTTGGTCTGATTCACAATGATTGTACACCAGTGTAATTTTACCGACTTCAACAGCGGTACTCCTGGTGTACACTGGTGCAAAAGGAGGATCAGGCTCAGCTACACTTTATGCAAGAGGATAGACCTCTTTCTGAGAAATGCTTATTAAAATTCTGGTTAAAGGGGAAAGGATAATAGCATGTGCACATGTGGAAATAATGTACTGAAACATCACTGCGGTTTTGCATGAAGAAAAAGATGGCAGCCAACCATAGCTCAGCAGGATAGTAATTAAGCCATAAGTTTCACAGTACATTGTATTCTCAGGTTCAATATTAGGGGATTGCTTCACTGCCATAAAAAGGGCCTGTTCTTAACATGGGCGAACTACTTTTAGTTAAAATGGCAATGAAGATGTGGCAACTTGGGTTATCAGTTCAAGATCAACCTCAGGCTCCCTTTTAGGCTTGACTTCAAGCTGCTAAGCAGCATTAAAACCTGGGTCACCTTGTTTGCACGGCGATTTTAACTTGAGTTAGCTAAAGTGGATTAGTTAACCTGAGTTAAGAACAGACTTTTTTGTGGGCAGTGAAAACACATTCTTAGAGAATGACATGACTTTTAATTTATATTTGTAATTTGATTTCAGGAATGATTTTGAGTTTGCTGTAATAGTAATTATATTCAATAGGGCTGACTTTTAGCTGAGAGTCATGATGAATGCATCTTCTTCTTGTGTATGAACTGTTCCAGTCCTTTCATTTCCCTTAGTCAGTTGATCACATCCATCTTGAGACTATTGTTTCTTCTGGTTTATGTTTAATTGGATTTCCTTAAACTTAAAAACTTTGCACGCTTTTTATTTTTTCATCTTTAGCATGACATTAAATTATGTTAAGGGTTGACTGAACATGACAGTGAGTTTTAAAGAGATTGAACTATGCCATTATTGAACATTTTACTCAGAAATGGATGCTGGATTTTTTATGAGTTTTTCCAGTGTTTTCCCATACACAAAGAGCAATCACATGCTATCAGTCTGAGTGACTTTTATTCTGGGATATAGGAAACAATAAAACAAAAAAGAACAAATGTAAAGGTTCTAGGAGAGAGTACAGTCTGTCGTTTCAGTAATATGATGCATTAACTCTGCATCACAAAATGGCATCTTTAACTTGGATAGGTTTAGAAATTTAAAGGGGCAATACACTAAAATCATAGTTACAGACCTAAGTACTCCACCACTTTTTCCTCATTTTCAATCTTTTTTCGGGTCTTCATTTTAAAGAGAGACATTCATATACTATTACAAAAAGTAGAAGTGCAATAATGTTAATGAATACTGTGACAAAGCTCTTCCTCTACTTCGGTGGGTCCAGCGCTTCCTTCTAGCCGTAGTCAGGGAATTCCTTCACCCCTTAGTGTTCTTTCACCCTCTAGTGGTCAGTGAGGGTAATGCAGCTGCTCTAAGATGGCCAATCCCTGTTGACTTCCAGTCCTGTTTCTGGTTCTCACAGGCCCTTGCCTTTTCGCTGGGGCTTTTGCCTCTCCAGTGAATGGCTGGTAGAGGGCGTGTGGGGGGGGGGAGCCCAGTCCCACCCTCGACTCCAGGTCCCAACCCAAGGAGTCCACAAGCTGCATCCTCACACTTTGGCTGCAGGAAAGCAGCTAGCTTTCTTGGGTTATTTCCCCAGGCCCTTAGACTTAGTGTCCATACCCTGCTCAAACTGGGGCTCTTCCTGGCCTCCTTGCCAGGGAAGGCTCTTGGATGTGGTAGTGCCGAACCAAATGTACAGTTCAATCTTTCCCTTCTGGCAGGTCTCTTCCCTTAAGCCTCCAGGCCTGGAAAAGGTCCTTTGCCCTCTTCAGGCAAGGTTTTCCCTCCCCCAGTCTTTGTACCTTCAGGTTCTCTCTTGCCAGCATTCTGCACCTTCTCCTAAACCCTCCTGGCTATTGACACATCTTGCCTGCTCAAACATTCCCTGGTAGTTCTGCTCACTCCAGCCACACCCTTTCTCTGGAGGGGAGGCTTTTTAACAAGTCCTTGGCCGGGCCTTGATTGGCTCCAAGTTTATTAATTAACCAGAAGTAAACCCTGCTCAGCTACCTGGGGAAAAGGGACTTGCTGTTCCTTTTGGGGCTGATATATCGGCCTTCTAGCATTCTCTGGGAGCCATCTGGTCTGACTCTGCCACAATACCTAGCTCCAATACTGCACTTCATGTGTTATATTTGTTTCCAGGATTGGTTTGTTTCTATTTTTTTAATTCAACTCAGCAGATATCAGCTATGTGTCCAAATTTCCTGGGTTCATCAATTAATGAGATTCACTTTTCATAAAGTACATTATTTTTCTGGTTTAGTCTAAAAATGTATTTGCTTAAGTTTTTAGGCCTAGAAAAATCTGTGTAATTCTGCATTTATCTTTCAGATTTACTTTCTTCCTGTGGTCAGTCTCAGGGTTTCTCTATTTCTGTATTGGTGACTCACCAGGACAGGGTATATACTTCTCAGCTCCTCCACAAAGACGCTGTTTTATTCTTTTCCACTTATTGAGGAGCAACATGATAACATCTACATCACTCGCATATACTGACCCATAGAATGAAACAGGCAACAAAGTATTTTCTGTAATAGTTTGCTCCTTGTTTGGGGCCAGATACACAATGAGTGTATCTTGTGAATATTGGTCTGGGAAGTGATAAAACATTTGAATGTGCTCCTAAGATGTCAAAATGCCACAAATGATATTGCCTGAAGTCTCAAACATTCTGGGAGCATCATTAAAAAGTCAATATTAGCCACAATTAGAGTGCCACATTTCTGAGATTACTACAGTTTCCCCTAAGCCTACAATGGGAGATATATGTGATACTTTTGTGGTAAATGTTGGCAAATAACTTTCTAATGGCTTGTACTGTAGATATTCTCCCCAATTTAGAGATAATGAAAGTAAGGCACTGTGTACTTACCCTGCACTGGGCAGGAAGGGGTTAAACCTACACTCTGGGTGGTGGAGGTCCCGCCCTTCCATCCTTGCTGGGCATTGTCCAAGTCGTGCATTAGTATAAAATGGAGCAACTCAGTTCAGGTGGGCTGGACTCTGAGGAGGAAGAACGTCTGTGGAAGCTCCAGCCCAGGAGCACTAGACTGTGGGAGCTAGAGATATTGAGACTCAGGCAGCCGGTGGCTGCCCAACAGAGGCCAGAATAACTTGCTGCTACATCTGCTGAAGGACCGAGGGACCCCAAAGATGCTTGGACCAAGGTTTCAGGAATCACAATAGAAAGTGTCCCGGAAGGGTGGAACTAGGCACTGCCCCATGGAAAGTCAACATATGTCAGCTGGATCTCCACTGACCAAGTGGAGGGACCACCCACAACTATTAGGGCCTTGGGCTGGGACCTGATGGAATAAGGTGGGCTCCGGTCCTCCTACTCTGGCTATCACCTTCCCTCAGGTGATGGCTCATTCCACTCTGACTCTGGCCATTAGGCCACACTGCCCCAAAGGCAGGGGCTGCTGTATTGACCCCAGCCATTAGGCCCCACCACCCTGAAGACAGTGGCTGTTGTGTAATCTCTGGCCACTAGGCTACATTGCCCCAAGGGCAGAGGGCCGCTGCATTAACTCTGGCCTTAGACCACACTGCTCTGAAGACAGGAAGTGCCATATTGACTCTGGCTGGTGGGCCACTGAACCCTGAAGGTGAGGACAGCCCAAGGGGCTTGACCATGGGGTCAGAGTGCTCCCACCCCACTCCCAGGGGCAGGGGGTGTACTTACCCCATGACAGGTTCAAAGAGGGTAAGTGACTTGCCTGAGGTAACACATGACTCTGTATTAATATGGGAATAAAACCCATCTCCAAACTCCCGGTCCTGTGCTCCAGACCAATATGCTCCAGATCTGGCTCATCCATGTGTTGTGTTATCAATCAGCAATCTGGAAGCTGCTATAATAGAAAGTATTATGACTGTTAAAAAACAATCCCACATATCTGCAACACTCATTTTAGTTTATTGGGTTTCTCATTCTGAGTTTATTGCTCCTTTTAATGGTCTGCGCTACAGCACACATTTGGGTCTTGGAAGTTTGAGAGCTGTATGGTGTATGTTTAAGCCTATGAAGATTGAAGATGTCTATAGTCTTTGCTGTGGGAACAAAACATGAGACTATATTTAAAGGAAACATACAAAGCCTGACTCGCCTGTGATTTGCACTGGTGTAAGTGTTAAGTAACTTCTCTGAAGTCAGTGGAGTGGCACTAGTGCAAAGCTGGTATAAATGAAAGGAGGATCAGGCCCATTGTTCCCAAGATGAATCAGTTTTTGTTCTTTAAATCATTGCTGGACCAGATTTCCAAACAACAGTTTGCAAAAAGTCTCACAATATTTGGAGAATGATATAATCATTACTGAAAAAGCCTGATTGGAAGGTACCAGAAATCTTATAAGAAGTCTGCCTCAGGGTATGAACTGAACCAAACTAAATTTCTGAATCTTTCAGTGTTCACCCGTTTCTAATGGATATTTGTGTGCAATTAAAATGTGTGCAGCTTTGAGTTATATAAATAAATATACACCAGATGCCACTTTCTCAGGCTATATCTAGGGCCAACCCAAATCTCATCATAGGCTGTTGTAAAGTTCAATTCCTCATCATGCCCTTGTAAACATGTTTGAATGATCTTTTGTGGCCTTACTGGTTCTGTTTGTACTGTTAGATCACAGTCTGCAGAATTAACCACTCATAGTATGGACAGACTGCACAGCAGGTATTCTCATTAGTGGCTTTCAGCTACATGCCAAGTGTTGTCATTAGTAAGTGTTCTTCAAGCCCACTTTTTGTTCCTCCTCCTCAACAATTCAAGATTTTTAAAGATTTCTTTTTCAAGAGTAAAACTGGAGGATTAGTATATACAACAATAAATAATACAGTGTATACTGTGCACAAACAACAGTTGTGGAAAACTAACTTGTGAGAGCAAAGACAATTACATCACTTTAAGTCACTCATTTCCAGGTAGGTGCTAAAGGAGCCCTGAAGGAAGACCAGGCCATTGCAAAGAAGCTAAATGAATTCTTTGCATCACTCTTCACTGCAGAGGATATGAGGGAGAGATACCCACATCAGAGCTTTTCTTTTTGGGCAACAAATCTGAAATGCTGTCTCCAGCTGATGGGTCAATAGAGGAGTTTTTAGAACACATTGATAAATTAAACAGTAATAAGTCACCAGCACCAGATGGTATTCTCTCAAGAATTCTGAAGGAACTCAAAACTGAAATTGCAGAACTACTTGTAGTATGTAAGCTATCACTGAAAACAGCCTCATTACCAGATGATTGGAAGATAGTTAAGGTAATGCTGATTTTTAAAAAGGACTCCACAGGCAATCCTGGTAATTATAGGCTGGTGAACCTAACTTCAGTACTGGGCAAATTGGTAGAAACTATAGTAAAGAATGAAACTATTAGACACATAAGTAAAGATGATTTGTTGGGGATAAATCAACATGATTTCTGTAAAGGAAAGCAGGCCTCACCAATCTAGTAAAATTCTTTGAGGGTGTGTACAAGCATGTGACTAAGGGTGATCCTGTCAACATAGTGTACTTGGATTTTCAGAAGTCTTTAGACAAGGTGCCCCCATCAAAGGCTATTAAAGAAACTAAGTAGCTGTGGATAAAAGGGAAGGTTAAAAGATAGGAAAGAAAGGATAGGAATAAATTATCAGTTTTCAAAATGGAGAGGGATGAACAGCAGAGTACCCCAGAGATCTGCACTGGGGTCAGTGCTGTTCAACATGTACCTTAATGGTCTGAAAGGGGTTGAGCAGTAAAGTGGCAAAGCTTTCAGCTGATACAAAATTATTTAAGATAGTTAAGTCCAAAGCAGACTGTGAGGAGTTACAAAGAAATCTCACAAAACTGAGTGACTGGGCAAAAAAAGTGGCAGATGAAATTCAATGTTGATAAATAAAGTAATGCACATTGGAAAAAATAACCCAACTATACATGTACAATGATGGGTTCTAAATTAGCTGTTACCACCCAAGAAAGAGATCTAGGAGTCATCATGGATAGTTCTCTGAAAACTTCAGATCCATGTGCAGTAGTGATCTAAAAAGCTAACAGTATGTTAGGAATTATTAGGAAAGGGATAGAAAATTAGACAGAAAATATCATAATGCCACTATATAAAGCCATGGTACACCCACATCTTGAATATTGTGTGCAATTCTGATTACCCCATCTCAAAAAGAATATAGGGGAACTGGAAAAGGTTCAGAGAAGGGCAGTAAAGATGATCAAAGGTATGGAACAGCTTCCATATGAGGAAACACTAAAAAGATTAGGACTGTTCAGTTTAGAAAGCAGACAACTAAAGGGGGCTATGATATAAGTCTATAAAATCATGAATGGTGAGGAAAAAGCGAATAGAAAAGAGTTATTTATGCTACCACAGAATACAAAAGCCAGGGGTCACCAGATGCAATTTAAAAGCAGCAAGTTTAATACAAACAAGAGGAAGTACTTTTTCACAGGGCAGACAAGTAACCTGTGGAACTCATTGCTATGGGATAATGCCATGGTCAAAAGTATAACTGGGTTAAATAAGGAATAGGATAAGTTCATGGAGGATAGTTCCATCAAGGTATATTAGCCAAGATGGTTAGAGATGCACGCCCATGCTCGGGGGCAACCCTAAACCTCTGGACACCAGATGCAGGGAGTGTAAGACAGTGGTGGATCATTCCATAATAGCCCTATTCTGTACATGCTGCCTGGTCTGGGCCACTGCTGGGACTGGACACTGCCAAGATGGACCATGGTCTGAATCAGTATGGCAGCTCTTACGTTCTTATGAAGTAAGAGCAGATTTCTGCTTGTCGAAGCTATTGTTCTAATGTTTTAAAAATGTATCATTTATCATTTCATCTGATGTTCTATGAAATCAGATTCTGTCCTCTACCTGTGTGCAGCCCCTACTGAATTCATTGGCTCCTATCACATATCCCAGGGCAGAATTCAGCCCAGAAGGTAGAAGTACAGAAAATTACCGTGATCCCTATTAAGTGCCGATATTTGCTACAGGCGAGGCTGATAGCACTGCCCATCATTAAACACTGCCCAGTACTTCCCATTATAAGACCCTGTTTTCAGTTGCTTATAACTTTGTCAAACTTTAACCATGTGGCCTGGAATTTTCCATGCTGGATATCTGCCTGAGTCTGAATTTAGTTGGAAAGTTTCAGCTCAAATGATCCAGAAATTTACAAGGTTAGGGAAAAATGTTGTTTTACAATTTTGAAAAATTCCGCTGACTGGTTCTTTGAGAAGGCTGGGAATGATTGGGGAAGAAGATGGGGACTGGGAGCCAGGGGGAGAAGCTGGGATTCAAGGCTGGTGAGGCAAACAGGGAGGAGGGGATGGGTGCCAGGTGGTGCTTGGGAGGGGGAACACTGAGATCAGATGACAAGCTGCTGGGATGAGGAAACTGGCCTAAGATGTTAGCTTTGAAGATTTTGCCTCCTCCAGCCAACCTGCAAAGCTAGTTTTGTCCCTAAGGTCCGAAGGCTGGGAATTCAGGAGAACAGAGGCCGCTCAAGACAATCTGCCCCTTCACCTTAGACTTCAGTGTATCACCCTCCCACACTAGAACAGAGGTTCTCCGCTGGGAGTGCGTGTTGCACTTTCCAGAGGGGCACAGTGAGACTTCTGATGGTTCAATGGTCATGATAGATGTGGGGGAGACCATGTACCAGGTTGCAATGCCACTCACTTAAGTTTGGGCTGGCCTCAGCATGACAGGAGGGGGCGGCCAAGCCCAGTTGGAGTTAATGGTGCTGTGACTAGGTGAGTGGAGTTGCAGTGCCACTCAGGTTTTGCCCAACCACCCCTGCTGCCCTCTGCGCCAATACCTGGAGTGGCCCCCTGAGAACAAAATAACGGTGTCAGTTTAAAAAGGGGGAGTTTTTGGGGGAACCAGAATGAGGACAGAAAGAGGCAGAGGTGCAGCTTGACAACTCCAAATTGCCTCTTGGTCCAGACAGTAACTCTGAATGCATTCTGTGTTGGACATGTCCAGGACTAATATTAACACTCATTAATTATATGTACTATGGCTGCCTGGGAACAGGTCACCTTTTTCTTTTAATTATGTGACTGAAAATAAAACATGCAAATAAATGTTTGCAGATGGCATTCTCCCACCCTCACAACCTAAAATAACAGCACCTGAATAGAATGACCTACTGATTGCCTTATGATTATGTTTGAAATCAACACTAAAATCGCAGACACTGGAGTCATTTGTCCCATGAAGAAAGTTGATGATGTAGTAGCAAATGAGACACATAGGACAAACAACTACTGTCATATCCTGGAACAAGCCCATTAACCTCAATGACATTGTACTAATATAGCTGAGAGGAGATTTTAGCTAACGTATTAGGTGTTTGAAGTCAGGTTTGGTTTGGCCTACCGTACAATTTATAGAAGAAGTACATTCATTTAATTAAGGATACATGCAGTGTAAGTCTAGGCAGTCTAAGATGCTTTATACATATAAAGTAAATACATGTCCAATAACTGCACAGATCTCCAATCCATATGTGATCTGGTACTCTATCAAAGGGCCCTATCAAAACAATTTCACAATAATTGACAGGATAATTTACTATTCCATAATCCAGGTAAAGTGGGTTTTCTGCCACTGCTATTATGAATGACAACCAAGACACACATCAATCCATTGGGCAGAATCATCTACAACTCAAAGACAAAATGAATGAATGGTAAAAAAAGTGGTCCTAATCAAATGGCTCATCAATTTCTTCATCCAGGGAAGGCCAAGTGCAATTATGAGGTGCAGATTAAGAACGTTTATCATGTACCGAATAGGATAGCTGCTGTGCACCTACTAAGGATGAATGAATGGTCACTAATTCCATAAAGAAAAAGCTAGAGAGAGAAAGAGCAAGGATACAGTCATAGAATTATAGAAGATTAGGGTGGAAGGGACCTCAGGAGGTCATCTAGTCCAATGTTTCTCAACCTTTTTGATGCCAGCAACTGGCTTGCTGCTTTTCTAAACTGTGTCAGGGAGATCTCGGGGATCGGTGCCAGTCCATGGACTGGTTGTTGGGAAACACTGATCTAGTCCAACCCTCTGCTCAAAGCAGGACCAATCCCCACTAAATCATTCCAGCCAGGCCTTTGTGAAGCCACACCTTAAAACCTCTAAGGATGGAGTCCCTATAGTAACACCTCCAGTTAAAACCTTGAGCTCCTGCAAATTGTTCTGCGTCTCTCAAAAAGTTAGCCTATAAATTACAATGAGAAGTGAGGATAGTCAGTACCTTGCTGGGGTTGTGTGTAATCAGCTCCTGTTAAAGGCCACGTCCAGATTATGCAAAAAAGAGAGGAAATATACAATCCAGAATATTTTGTGGATGGGATGAACTGCATCTAAGCATAAAGACATCAGCATGCTTACATACTCACAGCAAAAGCTAAATGGGAAGCTTTGTGATCTCTACAAGTTACCAGTATTAATACGTATTTATATCTGTGAGGCTTTCACATCACCACAGCAGTTTGCTGTTTTGTGTTCCACGGCTTGCAGCTGCATGTATAAACACTAACTGCAAACTTGAAATTGATTCGCGCCCACAATGGTGAAATGAAATGACAGATGGTTCTGGGTCCTATGTTCTGGCTGACGCTCAAATGAGCTTTGATGAGGTGTGGGAACTCATCAATTACTTTTTTTATTTTCACTGTTCTGGGATGCAGATGCCTTTGAAAGAAATGTAAGTGTGAGTTAGAGAACATACCAGACTGGTTACAGCCCTGGAGCCATTTTAACCCTCTGACAGCTGGGAAATGTTTGATTACATACATTTTTTAAAAAGCAGGTTTGGTTATTCATGCTAATTTCCTATGGGAGAATAGCCCACTATGTAAGTAAAAGAGTGTATACAGAGCTGGCCTGGAATTTCTTTGCGAGGCCTGGGAAATATTTTAAACTGAGGCACAGAGACCGACATTCTCAAATGTGGGTGTATGAAGCATACACCTGGGTGCACACCTCCTGAATTAGGTATGTATCTTTACAAGTTTGGACTGAAGATTTTACAGATGAGTGAGGCTCCAGAGAAGCCTGACTTCAGGTCCCTGTTTCTGACAATCCTGGAGTCAGTGAGCACTATATGTGCTCTGCTCCTTTGAAAATTAGCCCATTGCTATATAGCTGCCTAAATATGGCTTTAGGAGTCTAATTTTATGTGCTCGAGTTTGAAAAGCTTAGACAATAATCATGGCCCATACAAGAATTTAGACATAAGTTATTGATATATGTTGGACAGCATTAAATGAGCCCTTTAAGAATCTGGCAGCCAGATTCCAAAAGTTTTTGTCAGCTTTCCCCTGATTCCAGCAAACAGCATGATGTAAATCTATTTTTAATCCGTGGAGCAGTGTTCTTGATTTTATCTGCCCATTACCTTGGGACAGTTAGAGCAGTTAGTTAGTTGTTTGTATGAGCTTAACATATGGGAATTTAAGCACAGAAGATAAAGGAGGCAGAAGGTTTTAGTTATAAATCATGATGTTAGATTTCCCTTTTATGATTTACAGCTGAGTAAATTCAACTAGTGTACTGTAATGTTTTGCGAATGACACAGATGACCAAGCAGAAGATGTCTAGGTGTGGTTAGTCATTGAACATGCTCCTTCTTAGCTTTGATGTGAAATTTCATTTAGATCTACAGACCTCATAATCCCCTTTTATTGAATCCATAATCCAATAAATCCATAATCCATAATCCAGTAACAGATTCTCAAATCCACTACACACAGGAATTTACCAATTTCCCCCCAACTTCCAAATGACCTACCAGTTTTTCAATAATTATCCTGCTGGCAGGTGAAAACAAAGGGAGATGCTTGAATTAAAAAATGTTTACGAGGTTCAGCTGTCTGAAAAGTCTCATTGACAGGACAATAGTATATAGTTTTGTACTTTTAAAGGCAACTGTAAATACTGTTGGTAGCTGGTATTGCAAAGCAACATCAGTAAGTGCTCCTAGTATTTCAATAAAATCTTCTAAAGAAGGATATTTTCAAAGACAAACAGCAGTTTCATCCCTCACTATGACTGAAAGTGAATGGGCAGCCAATAGCCATTTGTGCCTTTGGAAATCTCCTCCAAGATGATTGTTAGTACAGATTTTCAGAAAAGAACCATTACCAATTGGACCCTACTCCTGTGCAGACTTCTGCCTGGTCTCCTGGAATCTCCCACTTATGTGTTACTGGACTTTAGCTTTTGAACACACTCTCTTGAGGTTGGAGCTGGCAGAGGATGATGTCCAATATTACTCACATAACATGTGTGGTAAAGTCAGGCCAGATGGCTACAGAAGGGTATGCCAAGGCCGATATGTGAGCCCTAGGATGCTGAAAGCCCTTTTCCCTGCAGATAGGGGAAAGGTTACTCCAGATCAATTGGAGGCACCTGGACCCAATTAAGAGCCTAACCCAGGTGTATTTAAACCCTGCCTTCCCTAAAGACTGGGAGGTGGGATTACCTCACCACACCACACCACACCACACGACACGACACGACACGACACGACACGGGACTGGCAGTAGCGTTTTCCCCTACAGTGGGAAAGGCAGAGCAGGAGAGACTCGGACCCCAGCCTGCAGGAAGGATTGGTGGGCCCTGAGCCTCCAAGGCTCCACCACATACCCTGCAGCCCCTGGAGGGGCCCACAGAGAGGTACCTCCCTGGGCCCGAGGACAGATACACGGACTGGGACTACCCGCCCTCCCCTGGAGGCGCTAGGGGTGGAATCACCAAGACCCCGGCCAGAAGAGACTGTGGCCGGCCGGGGAGACCCAGAGGGGACTTGATTTACCACACATGTAACTGATAAGTTGGCACATGAACCCCAAACATTTTCCTTGGATTATTAAACAGATGCATTGTTTATTATCCCAGGGCCTGATCCAGCAATACTTTTGCACATGAAAATTTCATGGACATACCCGCAGCACCAATGCTGATAGGTGTAGACCTTACCCTAAACCTTTGTTCCTCCTGTGCTGCTGACACATCAGGCACTCTTCTAGTTTTTCCTTGGTCTCACTTGCTGTCTCTTTCCTCCCTTGGGTGCCAATACACTGCTTGGTTAGTGTCTGCCATCTTCCATGCAGTGTACATGTCCAAATCACCTGAACCTTCTTTCTTGGATGATATTTTCTAACATGTTCTGCTCTGTCACTTCCCTCATTCTCCCACTTATTTGGTCTTTTCAAGAAATGTGCAGTATCTTTCTCAGCCATCTGTTATGGGCAGCCTCCAATTTCTTTTTGTTAGCCACTGTCAGTGGCCAAGTCTCTGCTCCATAATTTTTGCAGCTTCCTGTTCTATTTCAGATGTAAGGGCAATCATTCCAGTCTATGTCATACTTAGTAAAGCAATGTTGTCAGCAAAGGCAAGGCTGTGTAACTCATCTCTGCTGACCCGTTTTACACCATGCATGATGTCTTTTGTCGCTTCATCAACCGGTCTGTTACTAATGCAAAGGAGGGTTGGTACTAGCACACATCTTTGTCTAACTCTAGTTATAATATCAAACCACTCACCCAGGTCTGTATCTGATCTTGCTGCACAATGTACTTTTTTAATATGTGGGTGTAGAGTGAATAATAAATGGCAGTTGTGTGGGCTCAACATATTTCAGGATCTGGTCCATATATTATTGTTGTTGTTAATAATAATTTGTATTATGGTAGCATCTAAGAGCCCCAGTGAGGGATCAGAACCCTCATAGTATTAGGTGCTGGGCAAGCAGAACAAAAAGATGGTCCCTAGCCAAAGAGTTTATAATCTAAATATAAGACAAGCGACTACAGATGAATACAGTCAGACTGATGGGGGAGTATAAGGAAACAATGCAACAAGTACAATGAGACAGTCACATGTAATTATGAATTTTAATATCTAATATGAGTCTGTAAGGTTACAAGTCCACCCAGTTTAGGCTTAATTCATTTGTACCTTTATTTTTACATTTTCAGACAGAATTATTGTCACATAGTTTCTGAACATCTATTTATGCCAGACAATAACACAAGACAGAATAGGTAGGGGCTCAAGTTATCTAGTTCTAGGATATGGGGAAGCTCTTCTGCACTATCTGGTCTTTCAGTCTTGTTCCTTTAGTGTCAGGTTAGGTATTTCACTGAGTTGATCCTTTTGTTCATTGGGTTTTATACCTTTCCACATCACATATTTCATTAGCTTTCTTCCAATCAGCATTAAGCATTGTGTGTTACGGAGCCCGTACAATATGCATGTGCAAGCTTTAATTTACATAACTTTGCTGTCTGTACTGTTTTCATGTCATTATGTCTTCACACTATCTTACACCCGCTCTTCCCAAGATGGGGATTTTTAGCATGACATTCTGTGTATGTTATTATGCTAATTAACTTCCTTTTATCTCAATCCTCCAACACAATAACAAAACATCACCGCTTGTCCTGTTGGCTATATGTATTATTTAAATAAGTCTATATATATTAAAAAAAAAAAAAGATTGGCAAGACAACACTCATGTCAGGCAAAAGCTAGGCTAAAACCTGGCATAACAAAACATGGTAGTATCCCATCCAAACTCATTTACTATCCATGATTATGGACTATGAGATTAAACTAACAAACCTTTCTTTTTAATAATCAACAATTCTTCAGCTTTATAATTCAGCATCATAATTCACTATGTATCATGTACACCATCCTAAATTATTCATTAACCTTTATTTTTTATTTGAGTAAAAGAGTAATGCGGAACACTGTGACCTTTAATGTCAACATTTCTTATCTTCTCCAAATACGAGTTTTCAGGAGCGTTTTTGCTCAAAGTTTAGCATCGTGCTTGTAAATTATTAGAAAGCCGTGTCAGAGCCTTTTTGAGGTGTATTTTTTTTAGTTTAGGGCCTTGGTATTTAGTTGTTCCCCAAAATGTCTACCATAAGCTACAGTGTATGAAATAATTCAGGGCCAGATTCACCAATATGGTACACTCTTTTGCACCACTTTAGTGAGGCAAATTGACCATAAATCTTTCTTAACTGCCTGGTTAAACTGGGGCTACGGCTGCTTTGTGTTGTTAGAGCAGTGCAAAGCAACTGTAGTGATTCTGGCACTCAGTATTTAAAAATATTCAAAATGACTTGAACTGGACCCTTAGAGGATGTCAGGATCACTTTTAAAAGGCTTAGGAGGGAATTATCCTTCAACTTAAATGTGGTTCAGTTTGTAAATGATTGTGAGTGTTTGGATTATAGTCTGCCAATCCGTTTGATTATTTTTAAATTCTTTTCTTCCTTTGTTGTATTACTTGTCCATGTAATTGAACTAATTCTGGAAACATAATTTAAAATATATTCAAAAAGAAATGGTGCCCATAGAAGAAGTTTCATCTTACTCAATTTTTTCTAAGGAAAATAATATATTTTTAATTTAATAACATGGTAAAAGATCTGCAGCTATATTCATTGTGCCTTTTAATAAGCTGATTAACTAAAACTGCTACTCCTTCATTTCGCTCTCCTCTCTTTTCAAATGAATACTGCCCCACCTTCTGTAAAGAGAACTGTTCAGTGGAAAAGCAAGACACAAAACAAAGAAATTAAATCACCCTACAATTGTTGGCTGTTTCCTATTCAGCAAATACTGCGTACAGCTCATAAATAGAGTGGATTACCATTAGCTTTTGGCATTGTTCTGCTGTTGAAAAGGTAATTCAGAAACAGACAAGAGCCCAGAGAACTATTTGAGGAAAAAAAGAGAGGATTCTAGATTTAGTAACATTGGAACATCTGAATCAAACCTGAACATCATTAAAGTTTCTGAGTTTCTGTCCTGAAATATGAAAGATCAGTGTTGTACACTTCCTCCAGTGGTTTAATACTTGACTTTTCACAGAGTGGGAGGGATGGTAAAGCAGCTCCAGTCACAGTCAGTTCCAAGGGGCTCCCAGGCCCACATGCTGCCGACTATTGTACTACTGCCAGAGTTTTATACTTCCAGGAGATTGACCTCATTGCAGGGGTTTGGGAAACAGAGTGTGGTTCAAGATTGGGAAAATCTTTATGTCAGCCATACTTTATGTCAACTTTACTGGGAAATGTTTGGGTCTGAATGAAGAGTACATTTGGTTATAAGTAAGTAAGATCTATGTAAAACTGACTACTTATACTTCAAAATTCTGTATCCACTGGATTGATTGTATCTGTTTGTGACCCTAAGAACCCCTTAATGTCAACTGGTAGAGGTCCCACTATATTGTAACACATATCAAGTGCTACCTCCATCACACTGTTGTTATAATGTGTATTTCAGAGGTGTCCTGTAAGGTATCATATGTAAACTGGTAACATGCTGGTCCTGCAAATCATTGTGTGATGCATGTCTGCGCTGTGTACAAAGAGTTATGGATTTGTGCTGGAAATATGTTCTTAAAATATTTTTGGGAGACAGTGCATACACCAAGCCTAGACTAATGAATATGAATTTGCCTGTCTGAATGAATTGATTACAGGCAGAGGACAATGAAAGTACATTTACATATAAGGTAAACAAAGCCATCAAGCTAATGAGCAGAGGACTTAGTAAGTATGCCGGGGTCGGAGCCTGCACCCCCGGCCTCCTTGCTGGCTCTTGAGGCAAAGACAATGGGTTTTGGTTAATATAAGAGGACTAAAAAGATATTCTAGTTATCCATCGCTTATGGGATATGGGGCACGGCACTTTCTGAACCCGTGAAAGTTGGATCAGCTTGGCCTGAAGGGCAGGAGCTGCTGATAATTTGTTGTAAATGAGAAACTGTTTTAAGCAAAAAACAGAAGTTGCTAGAATTAAGTTTTACTAACAGAAAGTGTTTTGTTTTTTTTGTAAACATATCTTATCTTTTTCTCTCTTGCTCAGTACCACTTAAATCTCTAGTCTTTGTTAATAAGCTTATTTTTAGTAAACCTATAGTTATAGTAAAAATAAATCAGTGTGGCATAATAAAGTGAAGTGTGAGTCTTCAGCTAACGTCACAGTGGGAGAGTGCGCTGTCTTTTCGGATGCAGTGACGTTAATCATTTCTGGGAGCGTCACAGTGAAAGGGACTGGACGCTGAAGAGAGATGTCTCTGGAGAACTTGAGAACTGGGGTTTGTTGACTGTTACCTGCAATCCCAGATTTAGATTATCAGAGTCTTGAGGCGTTTACTGAGGGGAGGTAGACAGGCAGGGAGCTGACTGACTGTCTAATCTCCAGCAAAGTTCTCACTTGCTGAGGCTGAGGGGTAAAACACAGTGGCTCACAGGTCTGGGTGTCCTGAACAGGATGTCACACTGGTACTTGTAGGTATTATTTCCTGATGTTTATTTCAGACAGTGTTGGTTTATCATGTGAAGTCACTGAATAGACTGACTGTTCAAATATTCAAGTATTCAAACTGAGCATGTGTTTGAAATGGAAACATCGGTAAGATGTGGTATGTAATTTGGTTATGCACATGCAGTTTTGATAAATGCTTATTATGCACAGTGACCCAAGACAAGTTTCAAAATTGGATCAAGATTGTCAATTTGGACTCAAGATAAATAAAGCTGGTCCTAGTGCAGCATAGGTGGATTTGTCCATTGTATTAGTAAAATGCCACCAATTTCCTGAGGGAATTTTGAGAGCTTCAGATTTCTCTTTCTCCCCCTTTGTTGCTCAGCCTGAACGTTCAATCCTAACTAGTGTTAAAAGGTTTCCATTTTGAGAATATTTCACTACATTGCATTTCTTTGTTGTGTCATCATACAGTACTCTATAACAAAGATTTCATTCTGTAAAAGTTATACATTGTTATAAAATTAGGGAAAATATCATAAAACATTGCATAAATTGTAGAACTTTTGGAATTTCTTTGGCTTTGACTTAGAGCTGAAGCCTGAAATTTTAATGATAAAGTTCAAGTTTGATTCAAACATTCCAGAATCACTGAGCTGCGATCATTTCCCCTAAATGATTATCCTGGCCTGAGTTAATAAAACTCTTACATCTAATATTAATTCAGTTTTTGAAGCATCTTGAGGAAGTTTGGGTTACCCCATGGGGTGGGGGGGGCACAGTGGGTGTCTATTTAAGCTTTTCTCAACCCCTCTGATGTGTCCGTGAGAAGAGAAGGACATGGGTTATTTTTTATGGAAGTACTTTGAGCCCCCAGTTGAGGTCAGATTCCCACTGTAGTAGACATAGCAAGAGACAGTCTCTGACTCCAGAAACGTATGTCTTAGGAGACAAGACAAAGGGTGGGAGAAAGGGAATATTTTGCAGATTGGGAACTAAAGTTCAGACAAGTTAAGGTTTTCTCTACATTTGGGCTTTTGGTTTCAAACCAGGGTAAAGCAGCATCTGTACAAGTCACTTTTTACACTGGTACAGCACATATACACAGGGGTTTGTACCACTGTAGAAAAATTCAGTGCAGACGCAGTTTAAGTGATTTGCCCAAGGGATGAGTTGGGAATTGAACCTATACCACCTGAGACATAAGCCAGTGTCTGAACCAGAAGATCACCTTTTCTTTTGAAAGTTTAGAAATATTTTTTTGTTTTAACTCAGGATCGGCCCAAACAGACATCCAGGCTCCAAGCTTTGGATACGTTTGAATTCAGATTTGGATCTTACCTCTACAGCAAGGGCGCTTTTCTAGTTTTAGCCAATATTTTAAATGGTTTATAAAACCCCCTCTTCTGAAGGGAGTGAAGAAAGGCTGGTTTTTACACATTGCATTCATCTTCTGGGGAAACAAGGAACCTGATAAAAGAAATAGTCTTCAAAACAGGATACTTTTATGCAAGTGATTGTAGAGAAATTTGATTTATCCCCATATATGGCAAGGACCATGTTCCTTCCACTTCTCTGCTGGCTGATATTGAAGAAATTTCTTTATCTGATGTGGAGATAGTGTTTTGTGATGAGTACTCTTCCCCAATACATCAAAGGCCTATTCATCTGCTTAATGTTAAACACATGACTAGGTCCACTGACATCAACGGAAGACAGGGAAACAACAACACGGGGAGATTAAAATAATTAAACACAGACCTAGAAGAACTCCTAGAACTTGGTGAAGGTGAAGAACAGAATGTACTCTTGACAATGTGTTACAAATCTTGGATGTGTTCAGCGTTTGGGTAGTACAGTATAAAGTGAAACCTAAGCTAGACATTTGTCCCTTGCATATGTCCTGTCATCCTGGTAGGTGCTCCTAGTTTAGGTGCCCATATACCATTAGAGTACAATAATCCTATTTATTACAGTAATGCTTAGGGACCCACTAAGAATGGAGTCACATTGTGCTAGGTACTGTACAAACAGAGTAGTAAATGATCCACGCCCCGAAGAACTGAAAATCTAAATAGACACAGGATGGGAGAAAAGGTATAACAATATGCAGTGTGTACAATATGATGACAACAAAAGACATGTTAATTTCATAATTTTTTTTGGGGGGTGCTTATTTGGAGAGGATATTATTGTTTATTATTATTTGTATCTTCTTACTGGGTATTCTTAAAAACTTGCTGAAACTACAGTATATTATGACAAAGCAAGTAAAAGACTTACTTTTCAATGAAAACTTACTCTGCCACAGTTCATGTTCCTTCAGCTGTGTTTGCTACAGACTTGTCTAAAATCTGCAGGCAGAATTTTTTGCAATGGGGAAAAGTGATTTCCACTACCTCCTTGATGAATTTATGAACAGAGATTTGTCTTAAATTTCCTGAAAAAAATCACTGGCAGGCTGAGACAACTACGAATTGTGTGTGCATAAACAGTACCCCAATGGGAGCTGACTAATGAGGGAGAACATGGCAATAATAGTCTACCAAAATGTTTTCTATAAAGTAATGCTAAACATCCGGTCAGAGATGGTGACATCAGCCAGTGGTTTGCCGTGACATTGGAGTAAGACAAGAGTGTATTATGTCCCCTCTATTGTTTGCACTGATCGTTGACTATGCAATGAGGAAAGAAACTGCAGAGAACAACCAAGCAATTTTACGGACAAATGATAAATCACAATCTGATGACTTTGTTTTTTATGCTGACAGTGCCCTGCTTAGCTCAACACATTGCTTAGTAGAATAAAAGTTTTTGTCAGACATGACAAAACAAGTTTTTTTGTTTATCGATAAAGGGAAGACAAAATATATAGCTATCAATGTCCCCAAAGCAACAATCATAGTGGATGGAGAAATACTAGAAAAAGTAAGTTATTTTACCTATTTAGGGAGCGAGATGCGCACAGATAGCGACACCATGCTAGACATCGAGCAATGAATATCCAAAGTAGCAAATAACTTTAATAAACTTGAAAAGATTTGGAAAAGTAGCATGATTGTCACTGACACAAAACTATGAATTTTTATAGTCTGGTGCCACATCTGTCCTTTATAGAGAAAAATCACAGACATCTATAGCAGAAATGGATAAGATGATTGACTAATTCTAAAGTAAATGCCTGCAAAAGATCTTCAGAGTTCACTGGAAAGGGTTTTTTGAAACATCAGAAATTCTAAGGTGAGCAAACCACCTAAAGCACCAAATATAGCAAGAAGACAATGAGTAGCAAAATTAGGACATGTTTTAAGGATGCTACCAACATGAAGTTGATGTCTGGGCACCTAAACTATACAATAAAGAATAAACAAGTAGTTGCCCCAAATAGTAGGATGACATCACATATGCAGACTAACTATTCTGTAGAAATCACATCTGTGAATCTCATGCCTCCCTCTTTGAGACACTAGTTCCACAGCACAAAAAGCGAGCTCTATAATATCAGCCACCAGAGGAATATGAGAAAATTTCTGCTTCACACATATGGGAATAAATAAAATGTCTTGATAACTGCTTACATAGAATGTCTCTGATTTTGGAGATGTCAAAATCCACCTCTTCAAAGCCCAAAGTGTCAAAGGAAATGGTGTTCAGTTATTTCCAGGATCAGGACCTCCATGCCTAGCTAATTAACATGAGAGAACCCCTCACCAGCATAGCGTCATTAATTTAAGTTAATGGTGCTATGCCAATTCACAGCAACTGAGGAGCTGGCCCTAAGTATTAGCTGGTTACCACCATTAACGAGCAGTTCAAAAATCTTACGAGCTCTGGTAGGAAAGCCAAGAAAGCTGGAAGCTGTGCTTCATAGTTACCAACAGATTTTCTTTTGTCCTTAAAAACCTCAAGGAAATTAAATTAAAAAAAATTAACCCAAGTATCACATTAAGAATACAAGAGCAAGCATGTAAATTCAGATCCAATTGTAGATTCTGAGAAAGACAATTGCCAATAAGGTTGCTGCAGAAGGAACCAGCTGCTCATTTGTTGGATTGATCTTTTGCCCTTCTACCCAGACAATGAATTCCCTTGTGCCATGGAGCAGACATCCCAGCCTCTGACTCATGGATATGCTAAGATTCCTTGGCTCATGTTTCAAGGCAGGTCTTAAGGACCTAGCTAAGGAAATGTAGTTTCAGCTTGTGTTTTCTTAGGCAAAGCAGAGTCTCTGGTATCCCTACAGCATTATTTATCATTTGCTAAGTGCTGACAATGTGCTTGACAATGCACATGACACCATATAAAACAGGCCCTGCCCCGAGGTGCTTGTAGAATATAGACCCAGGGAGAATAGTATGTACTGGGAAGCTCAGAGGGGAAGCAAAAGCTAGCAGCTCAATTCTTTTGGTCAAGGCAACCATGAAGTAATCAGGACCATTTAAACATAATGGCAAATCTCATGCTTGAATGCCATAGATTGTATTTCAGGCTTCTGTACACAGATTTGATTATAGAAGTGGTTTGTAGCTTTGAGGCACAAACTAAACTGTTAACACAACTACGCTATTGCAACCAACCATCCTCTTTCTTACTTTTTTTCTAATCCATAGCTACTGCATTTGAAATTTCATTACCATCCTCAAGACAGAACGTCTTTGCCTCACAGATTTTTTTTTCTTTAAAGAGCATCTAGCAATAAAACTTGCACAAAATATCAACTGGTCCCAGCATGTTAAATACCAGACCTGCTGCATTTATCATTTAACCAGACTACCGGTACTTCACCCATGGGAAGGTGCATCTAAATGCTACTATACTGAAAGGGTTGATTCTGAAAAGTGCTGAGCACCCCCAACTCCCAGCAATGTCAGCTGGAGTTATGAGCACTCAAACTTGCAGGGCTGGACTCTCATAGAGGAAATTCTTGATTTGTGCTCCTGCACAATGATATGAACGATTTGCAGCCTGGTTCTGTTCAGTGATTTGCTGGATGCACAAGACAACTGTCGAGCTACTTATTGCCATTATTTCCATAATTTTTCCTGTCTCCTTGGTGTCATGCAGCTAGAGTAGCTTGGGTTGCCATGGAGAAAATACTGGGCTGATAGTGTAGCATGGAACCAAAGGTTCCTTTCTCTCACAATGGCCTTTTATTGCTTAAGAATTGCTGGGCCAATTCCTTAAATTGCCCTTATGTAAAAATGTAAAAAGCCACCAGTCAGCCAGATGGAAGACAGCAGCAATCTGCCATGGTTAGAAAGGGAGCTTTTTTCTTCCTTTTAGATCTTATTGCATTTAATATTGGAACTGCATTACAGTGCACACAATACTTAGAACCACAAATGGTGTGAAATCACCTTCATGTCAATAAAATATTATATATTAGTTGTGGAAGAGATACATTTGTCAGCTTCAGATGGAGGGAGAAATTGTGGTGCGTTGACTCCTATGGGCATGAAGGTTAGAAAAAGGCTCTAATTTCTCATGTATGGAAATATATTTACAAGTAATAGTAAGTACAAAATCTGCAAGAATGAAAAGCACCTGTTTTGCCTGAGGCCACTGGCTGACTTTTAACTGAGCCTTTTTGCTCTATGGACTGGTAAAATAATCTAAAAGTAACAGACAGCTGATGAATGTTCAAAGCTCTTGTTGATACTCTTCAAAAATGAAAATCAGAGCCCCTCTTCTGTGGGACAAAGGGTGGGTTTCACTGCTACCACCTGAATCCCATGCTCTTCATCTGTATAAAGCCAGAGTACTTAGGTTAAATTAATTTCATCCTCATGAGAACAATTTCTCCCTCTCCTCTCTGTAGCTTTTCTCTAGGTACTGACACAACCAGTCATCTACTCTCCATTGCTCCAGGAAGTATATATTTCTCTCCTATAATATTTCCTTATAAACTGTTTCCTCCAACTCTTTTATCTTCCCGGTTCCTGTTCTCTGTCAAACTTTTTAGTGTCTCTTTCAGTAGCAACCTTGTGCACATTCTTAGCTCTGAGGATGCCAATATAGGATTGCACTTTCCTATATTCCCCTTTGTTTTGTCCTGTCTAGCTTTAAATGACTAAGTATTGGCTTCCTTTGTGAGAGCATTCTTCAGTCAAACAAACCTGACTGTTAAGAAATTATGATATTCCCTAAAAGAATTTGTTCTTAAAAATAACTCTGACCATGTAGGGAAGATTCAAGAAATAACTAATATTCTGGCCTTAGTCCAGCATTTTCTATTTTTCTTTTCCTTTCTCTCTTTCCTTTCATTTCCACAATGTGGACTCTCTCTGTCATTTTTAAACTATAATCTGAAAACATATTTTTAATGATCTCCCTTCGTGTAGTTATTTAACTGGGTAGAGCATTTTGGGATCCAGTGAATGTGAAGGATTCTATACACAGTAAAACTATTGTCATATGTTGTTTGGTGGCCCATATCTCCATTTTATTTTGGTCCATTTGTATGCAGTTTTCACCTTCCTTTGGTCTTCCTCATTTTATCATCTTTAAGTTAGTAGTTCTTGATGCACAATCTTTATGCAGAGCCAGCCTTAGCATTTTTGGGGTAGGCTTATGAAATAATTCCATTTTCCACCAATGAAAATGATTCCGGTGCACAGAGTGCAATGCAGAGATGTGGCTATAGTATTTTGGGAAGGGCCAACAAGATGATTCTTGGTTTCTCTTTCACCCCACAGCTTGAATGACTCGTTTTATATAAAGAGGAACTGTGGATTGCTGTGCTGTCACCAGCATCCTCTGCTGTAAAAGAAAAAGAGCCCAGCATAGTTTCTAATTTTGAAAAATGGTCTTCAATAATTTTCTGTCCCAAAACACATTGTTCTACTGTTTGTGCCACTTATTCTAATACTTAGCAGTTATTCAGTGCTTTTCCAGCATTCATCACCACAACACACCCCTGGGCTGATAAGTGTTAACTCCACTTTATAAAGAGGGAAAGCAAAGCAGAAAGGTCAAGGCTCAAAGGGGAAATTTTCAGTTACCAATGGGAGTTATATGCCCAGCTGTCTGTCAGTGGGAGTTGAGCCCTTCCTGTTAGTGCCTTTGAAAACTCTTGTTAAGTTTACAATACTCACTAATTTTGCATGCCCAGCTTGATACAGTCAAGGCCAGACTTCCAGAAGTGCTGAACCCTGTAGCTTTCATGGACTTCTTCTGGGAGACAGAAGGGAACTTGCGGTGGCCCTATGGCAATCCAGTCAAGCCTAGCGAGGTGTACAGCGGCTTAAGGACAAATGACAGTCTTGTCCTTAATCAGGATAAGATTGAGAAGCTGTTGAGAGTTTGAGGGAAGCAACTAGAAGAGATCACAGCAATTATATCAGCCCCTCTGAGAAAGGATCGTCAGCTACCAATTGCGTTACAAGTTTCAATTGCTTTTGCAAGCTTGCAAGTTGGGGTTTTGTTGGGTGCTCCGTTGAAGTAAGAAGACTAAATAGACTGGTGGTCAGGACTGCTTTTTCTGTTTACTTCTAGTCTGCAAGTTCTGACCTTTGTTTTCGGATGTGACTATACCTTTCATCATCAATACAATACCACAAGATTAGATTACTGCAATGAGCTTTACATGGAACTGCACCTTACAGCTATTGAGAAGGCTACTGCAGAATGTGACAGCACACCTGTTAAATTACGTGTCTTAATAGAGCACAATACACTGGTGATTTGAAGACTGTATTGGCTGCCTTTTGATTTCTGAGTAGTGCACAAGTTGTTAGTTTTGCTCCATAATGTTCTAAATAGAATCCTCCTACTTGACCGTCCCTCTCTCTCTTCTCGTGCCATATTGCTGTAGTTATAATCAGTTGAGGTGTTAGAGCTGGCCCTGTTCATTTAAAAGAGACAAGGTTGCAGAAAGGGCAATTTCCATGTGTGGCCTCTTTTTGCTCCTAGTTAGCCCATGTCTGTTGACCCTAAAGGCATGCGGCAATGCCTATATATTTTTTCCAGCATTGGTTAGTGGACAGAGAGCTGCACTGCTCCATTTCTTCAACACCTGTTGTGCGTGCCGTTCAGTTTTACTAATTTTTCTTCCGCCCAGTCTGATGTAGACTTTAAAACTGAAGCATTGATGGAAAGATTCCAGCAGAACTCTACTAGTTTTTTCCATTGAAATGGTCTTTTATATTTTTAAAGATGTTTTAAATAAACATGATAATTAATAAAGATATTCCACAAATTAAGAACATAAGACATTTTTGAAGAATGAGTAAGTACCATCCACTCCATCAAATATTTTCCCTTCTGCTTTATTCCCTGCACTGTTCTAGATGGTTGTTGCATGTATTGTTTTAATACTTTCTCTGTTATGCCATTACTTGACAGACACACTTTAAAATGCATGCTTTTTTATGGTTTAAGAATCTGAAATTATGTATGTTTAGCATGACAGATAAACTGATCATGCATTTAATGAAGGAGAAAAAATTACAATCCCTTCATTTGAACAACTGATTTTCTATTACTGTAGCTTTTAAAATAACCTCTGAGGTGAAATCATATCCCCATTGCAATCAGTGGACGTTTAGCCATTGACTTCAACAGGGCCAGTTGTTCACGCTCAGTGTATATTTTACCCTTAATGAGTCCAAAATCTTGTTCATGAATATATTCAAGAAACTCCCACTGGAGCTCACGGGAGTTGTACGTGCCTATATGAGGGCATAACTGACCCAGTGTGAACGTGCAACATTTGCTAACTCCAATAGCAGCAAGAGCAGAAGCCTTGGCAGAAGCCATAGTTTCCAAAGCCGTAGGTGATCATTTTGATCATCTATCCTGACCTCCTGTGTAACTCAGACCATAGTACTGCTCCAAAATAATTCCTGTTTGAATGAGATTGTATCTTTTAAAAAATATCCAAACTTGGTTTTAAAATTACCAATGATGGAGAATCCATCAGAAGTGCTGAGAACCCACATCTCCATTTTTTCTCTTATTTATTTTGATTTGTACAAACTATAAGAAGAGAGCACCCATCCAATGCTGAGTGCCCTTGACTAACACATAATTTTACTATAATAAACAGGACCACAGCTCCCCCAGATCAACTCAAATAGTCAGCAACAGCATAAATATAACTGAAATTAATACATGCCACACAACTCTAAGAGTCCCCCATTACTACTAACAGTCTTATCCCATACCCATCTATTCATAGGCAGGGAAGAAAGCTGAGCCTTGAAGTGCATTTCAGAGGCTAACAACTTGGATTGTTACAGACCTGGGGAGATAATGAGTTTCAAAAGTCTTGGACCCTCATTGGGAATGTATGGCCTGAAACATACCTAAGAGACTGCATTTATCCCCATGACATACTAACAGAGTTGGCATTAGCAATGGTGCCTGCACTGAAGCCCCATCAGTACATGAAAGCAGGGCAGTCTAAAATCAGTCAAGAAACCAAAAGTCAGCTAGTGCAGCACAGATTTCATGCGTTCCTGGAGAGAAGCACTGATGAAGAAGCAGGATGTTGAATTCTGCATCAGTTGCAGTTCTGAATACATTTAAAATGTAGCCCTAAGTGGAGTGCATTACAGTAGCCTAATCTCACAAAGACACAAAGAATAGTTGCAAGGTCCACATCCAAAAGAAATGGGTTCAACCTTCCAGCTGTCCACAGATTGAAAAAAGCATATCTGGCTCCAGCTGTTACCTGATCATCTCATCAGCCAGGAGTCTAACCAGACCCCCCAGACTGAAAACCCAGTCAACAAAAGATGGGCAGACACCTGTAATGAAAAGAGCGTAAATAACCCCCAACTTCTCTTATTGTTGCTCCTTGTAACCAACCAACATCACCTAATCTCAGCTAGTTCACTTCAGCCATGGGCCTGCACATGGAGTAATTCAACTGGGAGCTCCAGCCAAGTCAGAGGAGATACAGATATTAAGGAGCCAGTCATCAGCATATTGAAGCCAGTGTACCCCATGTCTCCTCACTAATTCTCCAAGATGCTGCGTTATAGCCTGTTAAAGCCATTGGGAGTTGCATATTCCATACCTCAGGAATGATAGGAGACATCCCAGCTCTGTTGAAGTCAATGGCAAAAGTTGCCGTGACTTCAATGGAACCTGGATTGCTCCGTATATGTATGCATCCAGGGAGAATGGTAGTGATAAGCAAACCATGAGAGAGTTCATATTGGTTAGGGTCCACATATTTTAAGTTAATGGGATTTTTGTCTGAGCAAGGACTGCAAGAATGAGTAACTAAGCTCTTGTGGGTCAACACAGCCACATAATACATATGAGAAGCATAACCCACCCACCACTTACGAGTAGTAGAGTCACATGTGAGCTGTGTAGGTCACCCCAAATGAGAGGGAATAGAATCTTTAACCTTTACTGTGTGTAAGAAATGACTGATCTGCAGTGGTGGTTCTGACATATGCCTCAATACAGATAGGGGGTTGCCAGTCACTTTCTGTTTGAAATCCAACATTCTCACAAACTGGTAACAATTATACTGCCTGTTCAAAGCTATCTCATCACCCCAGTGTATCAAGGCAGTTGGGTAAGTAGGGCATGGAGATGTATCACACCTGTACTCCAGTCTCTCCTTGGCTTCCTTTTTTTCTACTAGGCAATATTCAGGATAATAATGGCGACCGATAAAGGCCTAAATAACTTGGGACTCAGCAGTTCCCACAGCTGCCTCTCCTTCTGCAGCTGTTGTGCTTGGCTGAAGCACTTTAGCTGTCTGTCTCCAGAGTTGGACTCCAGGTGTTGGATGCTATTCCTGGTAGACATTTTTCTTCTTTCGAACTTGATCCATCTTAAGGTGTAGCCAAAGTCAGAGTTTTACAACTTTAAGACACGACACATCTGCTTAGTCTGGAATTTTAATCAACAGAGAATTTCTTTTCAGGATCAATAGCATGTAGAGATGTCAAATTTTGTGTAGCCAGATTAGCCCTTGGTAAATTAAAAAAAAAAATTAGCTCTTCGTATCATTTTTACAGGCACTTTAAAATTAATAATTAAGTACCATATCTATATGGTGTCAAAGTCTACATGTATGACAAAATACCATGCAAATCATACTTATTTTTGGGTATTTTGCTTTAATAGAAAAGCAATCAAAAGATTTTTCCTGCTTTTTGCCCATATATTTGTCCATAAATAGGGCAGCATAAATGGAGGAGTGACTAATTCTGGGCAAAACTAAAAATATGTTTCTTATGTTTGGTATTTTCAAGGCAATAATGTTGGATTTCTCATCTCGTTGAATTCTCTTATTTGCATTGACTAGTCTCTCAGGGATTTATCTAGAAACGGTACCAACTGCAGTATTTTGTGTATTCAGGTAACTGCCCTCTTCCTTTTTCCAAGCCCTTAGAAAGATCCTTTTCCCTGCAAGAATGATTATTGGGAATGTATCAAGTAATAAACGGGCTTATGTTTAAGTATCTGCAACATTTGCCTGTGAGCTTGTGGTCACCTGGCACACTGTCTGCTGCCTAGATGTTACAGCAATCAAGCCAACCCAAAGTGGTGGCTTTTATTCACCCCACTTAAAGATCCATATTAGCCTTTAATCTGCAAATCTTGGTATGACATTGACTTCTGCACTAAGCTCTCTTTGGTAATGTGACGTCAGAATGTTCACATTTACCACTGTGAAAGGAAAAAAGCACACAGACTGTAGTAGCCTCACATAACCTGTGTACTACCCATCAATCAGTTTTAATAAGTTCCCCATCTAGTGATGGCAAAATATGGTTGCTCTTGCAGAAATAATTAGAGTGCCCTGCTGTTGTAGGGACAGGAGCCAAGCAACAAAGACAATCTGTCTTTGAATACAATCAAATGCAAGCTTCCTACTCTGAAGGCTACAGTGAAATTCCAAAGATGACAATTTAAGTGCTAATGTCTGGTGTGGCGGGTGGCCTGGAAGACCGGAGAGCTTTTCAGCCTGTACTGATCAGTTTCAGACATTCACGGATTTCATGCAAGAGAATGCTAGATCTGGTACATTTTAAGGATACTTGTGACCAAGCTTTTTTTGGACTATTGATATTTTTAATTATAACATAATTGCTTGTGGTAATCATAATAATAGTAATACATGCAAATTCTAATTTGTGTAATACTAGGCCTTGAATGAATGATGTAATGAAAAATTGAGAAAATTCAGGTGTCCCCTATGTGCCTGGGACATCATATATAAAAAGCAAACAAACCTGGGATGCATGCTCTCTCTATCATATTTACTTGCATTTTTAAATATACTTAGGACCTAGATCTCATTTACTTGTGCCTTTCTTTCACTGAGGAAGAATTTCTACAATTGTTCTGAGTTAGAGGCTGAGCACCTGTTAGCCTTCCAGCTTAGCTCATCCCAACCTTTCGTTGAGTCTAGCAGCTGTAGCATGGCCAAATTCTCCTCCACTAGAGTGATGTGGAGAATTTGGTCCTCAACCTTTTCTTTCCGGATTCAAATGAATTAAGCAACAAATTCACAACAGTCACTGAAAAATATCAGAAGGTAAGGCTTGCAGGAAAGAAGAGTGAATAATCTGCAATACTTTCTGTGAATATTTACTCACATTTTAAGTGAATTCAATTTGGCAATGCATAAGCCTCTTCTGGATTCACTTTCCATAAACATTTGAATTACTGAGTTGTACTGTGGTAAATCCCCCTGTATTTATTTTCCAAACTGTTTGTTTCTGTGCTCACCTTAAAATCAACAACACTACATGACTTATCTTGCCACCAAAATTAAGCTTGAATTCAAAATATCCATAATCATGCTGTCGAGTGAAAAATATTAGTTGAATACATTTGAAAAATAATACATTTTGAAGAAAACATGATCTGCTTGATGACCAGGTGAAAGAGCAATTACATTATTCACTCTGGGATTTTACATACTATAGAATCTGAGTACAGCTTTATTGCTCAGATTTACTGAACAGATGGGTAATGGGATGTATGCTCTTTTTATAATCCATACTGTAACTATGTATCTCATTTTAAATAGAGAGTCTATAGGATTCAAATTGAAAATAGCAGTGGATAAAAAAGAAATGGTGAACCGGAGCTTTCCTTAACTCTCAGGGCTTGTCTAAATGGCTCAGTAGCTTGGATTACGGCTGTGTGAACTTCATGGGTGTGTGAACTGAAGGCTAGTGGAATTCAGCATGAAAGCCTGTCTCCAAAGTGTAGTTGCACTGAATAGCTCACAGGAAATGTGAACACTAGCACACAAAGCCATTGCAGTCTCACATGAAAAATGAGGCTTTATCCCTCACTGTGCACATTAGGCTCATGTTCAGCTTACTTTGCATCTTCTCTCAGATTATTATGGTCAGGTGGGGGAGAAAGACATGGCTGACATCATCACTGAGCTCTCTGGGGTGGTCCGGCTTTAAAGCAGTTAAGTAAAGAGAGCACAGAAAGTGGCATTTAGCTCAGAGGATACACAGGGAATGGTTGTATTTTTCCTTTCAATCTTTTCGTGACTAGGGAAATCACTAGTGGGAAACTGCAGCTGGAAAAGGAAGGAGAAAACAGCACTTGTGAAGCAAATGTATTAATCACGCCTTGGGATGGAAATGTGCAGCTCAGAAGGGGAGAGGAAAGGGAAAAGATGACTTTAATTATAAATAGATTTATTAAATCACGGCTCAAAGGGAGACACGGTGACTGGGAAGGAAATGTGCAGCTATGAGCAGACAGGCAATGAACAATGGGAATTTTTGTTTTAATATGTTTTTTCTGGGGTCTCAAAAAGGAGACCAGGGTGACAAAGGGACAGTAGACAGAAAATGGAAGATTATAGGGTTTGTCACTTTAGCACGACTATTGGAAGACACAATGGGTAGGAAGACAAGCTTGTTTGAAAGTGGAATATTGCGTGAATCCCAATATGGGAGTCCCCTACACATTAGCACACTGGGTGATGATGACAATGGGGCTGGACTAGGGCAGGAGGAGCCCGGTAGAATGTGGAATGCCTCAACTGCTCTGCAGCCTGGGTAGAAGGAGAAATACTTCCCTCCTGCTCTTGCATGACACAGCAGTGTATAAGGGCTTCCTCAGGATTTGTGCTGCTGACTGGGGCTTGGAGAACAGTGCATTACAGTAATACTGTAATTAATCTCACAAACCTGCTGTTAGTGAGACAAATACTATCCCCACTTTACAGTTTGGAAAACTGAAACATAGGCCTTCTCTACATTGGAAATCACCCCATTTCAGCAATTGGTTTAACTGAACTGGTGCTAGCTATGGTTTACGTAAGCAAAGAAACACAGTGGCTAGCGCTGTGATGTGTCATCATGCAATCTCTGTTCAGAGTGGAGGTTAACTATCATTAGCTGAACTGTCATTGAGCTTACATAGTATAATGAGGGTGGTTTGCAAAAGGAAAGAACAGAGAGCTATATGGTATAGATATTACTAGTACAGCTGGTTGCAAAATGGAACTTTTTCCATAGAAAATTTTGACAAAAATGATCAACTTTCTGTTGAAAAAATGAAAATGAAAAGCTGTTTTGCTTCAACCATAGAACAAATTTGTATGAAAACTGAAAAAGAATAATTCATTTTGAGGATTTTGGTTTTCTGACAAAACGACAATTTCCATAAATCTTTTTGTTTAGTTCAAAACCCAATTTTCCACTGAAAAAGAGTTGAGATGGAAAATATTTGGCCAGACGTCCTCCCCATTCCCCCCAGGAGTATTATATCCACTAGATGTCAGCATTTTGCCATACAATGAAAAAAAGAAAAACCAGGAATTTCATCAGGAGTTTTCCAGGATGGGGATATTTCCACTTGATCTGTCTTTAGTCACAGATGCTGCCAATAACGCCTTAATTTCTATAAAATTCCTTGCTTTAGTTTTTCAGAGTTTTTCAAAGTGATTGCAACACATTCTATGGAATATGCCAGCCAGATATTTTTCCATGATCGCAACTAGCCCCAGACTGACCTTCAATTCACCAGATCATCAAGAACTTTTAAACAATGTCTTCATAGTATACAAGGAGATTTTAACAAAAGCAGGTCATGATATTCCTTTTTCTCTAACCACAGAAAGAAGGAATTTACACAGGCTCTTATTTAGCAGAGGTACATGTGTACTTTATAAAATTGTTCTAGGGTTTTGACATGCTTGGAATGTATCTTCCTTCTTTTTCAAATCAGCAGTTGAATGACGATGATGTACGCTTTATGCAGTGTTGTAGCTGCATTGGTTCCAGGATATTAGAAAGACAAGGTAGATGAGGTAATATCTTTTACAGGACCAACTTCTACTGGAGAGCAAAAGCTAGTTTCTCTCATCAATAGAATTTGGTCCAATAAAAAAATATTACCTCACCCACCTTGTCTCTCATGGTATATTCTGTGAAGCAGACCATTTAAAGGGAGTATTTTAGGATGATCTTGTACTTGTCAATGGTTTTGTTTGACTTGTAGATGTTCCCAGCAAATGCAAAAAAGCCATTAGTGGGAAACGTGTGTGGAAAATGATATTCTTGCCAGTAATTACATTTGGGGCCGAATTCTCTGTTGCTGTTAATTGGCATAGCTCCATTGACTTACCTACTTAGACCAGCATGCTTCTGTCAGTGTATTTTCTGTATGGCTAGACATGTTCGTTTTCCCCTCCTATTTTATTGTATTTGTTTCTCACTTGTGTCTTCCAGTAACACCCTTTGTGCACAAAGCAAAATGTAGAGCTTTTACCTCCTTGTATTGGACATCACAGAATAGATCAATTAGGTGCTGGTTCAGCAAGGTAATTAAATACATGCCTAACTTTAACCTCATTATTTCAATGGGACTATTCACATATTTTTCTTGCTGAAGTAGAGCCTTAATGTATTTTTGGTGTTTACATGCAGAGGTGGAAGGTAGTCTAGATGCAGTGATACTATAGACATAATCTATTGCAATATATAGGCCCAGTGGGTTTTCTGTAAGTATATGCATATGATTTGTAGCCATCTAGACCCAGGGAAGCACAAATTCATATTCCACCAAGGACAACTCAACTCTTCATACTTCTGAGCTACACAAGCTGAGTAAAATTTTTCAGTGTAAACAAGATAGGTAATTGTTTAAGGTTCAGTCCAGTCATCATGGTTCAGGCATATTCCCTATTGTCAATCAATATTCAGTCTAGTTGAGAGAAAACACAATCTTAGTAGACTACAAAAATTGTTGGTAAATTTTTAGGAAGAGGCATCTCTTGATGTAGGTTCAATTTGCACCGTGAATTTTGCCTTTGAATTGCGGGTGCAAATCTTCACTGCCTGATTGTAGCTTCCAATGAGACAAATTAGAGGTGCAGAAACTCATACCTGAGCTTTCCATGTATTGTTCAAAAAGAAAAATGCAGGCACAAATCTTGTGGGTGCAAAGTTTGCCTGCAGAGAGAATGTTTGTGCTTCAGCCTGCCTGAAATCCTCTTACAGGGAAGGCCAGTGTAAATCCATAACCAGGTAAAGATACACCTTTATTCTGCAGATGGAATACATTTCAGGTCCTTAGATTTGTCACACAATTTGTCATTATTGGAGTATCAGGGAGGTGGGTGTACAAATGATGTGGGGATTGCTGATGTGACCTCAAGGCATTCAGATAACCACAGAAGCCCCCAGAAATTACAATTGCTGCCCACTTTGCCTCAGCAAGTTACTGTGACTATTCTGTGCACATTAAATTGCTTCCCTATTGCCAAAATATTGGCTGGCACAGAGGAGGTGGTGGTGTAAAGAGGCAGACCAAACACACTCTGAGCCTGTTAAAAGACTGAGCTTCTCCATGCTGACTGCAACTCATGATCAATAAAATGTTTAGTAATGAAATGCAAAGTGCCTGAGACACACAGCTCACAAAGATGAAGCATAAAGAAATCAGCAGCAATAGCTCAGAAGAAAGAACTAGCTAAACACATTGTGACTTGTGAGTGCTTTGTCTTTCATGTATGAGTCTTGTTTGCCCACAGGGTCTGTTTTACAGGTGTACTGTTTTCCACACAGCAGAGATGAAAAGAAATTAGATAAAACTGCCTATCGAGATTTAACACATGATGCTTACTGGAAGATAGAATGTAACACCTTTGGCCTTTCCAATTATGTATAAATTAGAACATATTTGTATTTAAAGAGGAGGTGTATCCACTTGGAAGCTGCCATCATTTAATTTGTTCTAATTGAATGCTTACCTTCAAACCATCGATGTCTCCCCCCCAGAAGGCATTTTTCCTCTAATTGCAGGAGCTCACATGGATTGTAACCTCACAAAAAGAGGTTCTTAGTTGTTTAGGGCTCATAAACATCTGACTGGTGGTTGCTGATGGGTATATTTCTCAGTTCTTGAAGCAAAGAAGCAGAATGATCAAGCAATTAAAACAGTGTGTAGTGTACAGTGGGAAAAAACCTACTGCACATGTGTCCTTATGCTGTTGCATGGCCATAACACCAGAAAACCTTCACTCCTTATTTCTGTGGGATCAGGCCTCAGTGAGTTGGAAGTTTATAGAAGCTTTGGCTTCAGAGGTTTCTGCTACATCTGGAAGCAAGTTTTCCTTTAGTCAGCCAGCAAGGTTAGGCTTTGGATATGGAGTCATGTGGGATTAGGCTTTCTTAACACAAGCACCCTGGGTTCTTTCTTTGTCCAGGTATGTATTGCTACCATCTAAATAATTATTAAAAGATTTGGCTCTGGGGTTGGGAATTAGAAAAAGATGACCTACTTCTAGAAAACATTTTATTGTTATAATACATGATTTTCCCCCCTTAATCATACACTGATTATTCATTTCCACGGGGAAACCAGCTGGTAGACATGCTGTAAATAATAACTCCATTCTGTTTGTCATTTTTATTACATATTGTGCTGTCCCCTTTCATGTGGACTCCCCTTGACATGGCTGGAATTCTTGTGTGTTACAATGATCCAATGAAAATTACATTCAAAAGGAGTTGTAACTTCTGGTAGGATCACTGAATCTGGACAGGTCAAAGAGTAGGGCCCAGACAAAAAGCAGCTCACTGCTCCTCCAGGTTGAGGGTTGAGTGATCAGTCACAACCTATCCTTGAAAAAAAGGTAAAGTTATAGAAACACAACAATGTAGCCATTCTGACTAACAGTGAGTCAACACAATGGACTGTGGCTTGGCAGGCTGTGAAGATTCATACCTGAATTATCATTGTGTTTGAGCCTGTTTAAGCTTGAGGAGTACCCTGGAGACAGAGAATGTGATAAGTCATCAAAGACAATTATCTGAAGGTCTGGTGACAGGTATCATGCCATTCAACCAGTGTGCAGCCAATTGACAGGTGAGGACTCATCCAAGCAAGCCCAAAGCAGGTATACAGGCTCCTTAAGGGAAACAGTCTCTTTATTCTGCTCAGTGTCATTACTTGGCTAGGAACACTCTTGATGCTTAGTAGATCTGACAGATTGTCCAGGGTCCTGCTCCTACTTCTGCCCATGCCTGTTTCCATGCTAGAAGCTCCCACCTCCATCTGCTGCTGCCTCAGTGGGCTGCTCAATAATTCCACCAAAGGAATAGAAGTCTTGGTGAAAGCCATCAGGAAGCCAAGACTCTGCAAAGTTCTTTACAAAAGGTAAAACAACCTATGAAAATAAATTTTTTGAACTTTAGAACAATGGTCGTAACAACAAAAGCTGTGCAGGTGATGGAAGAAATGGACAAACTAATCTCAAAGTCCTTGATTTAAGCCAATGTCAATGGCCAGAAGCTGGTGAAAAGCAATTCAAAATTGAAAAAAAATTATAATATACTCAGAGAAGCAAGATGGTTACCTTTTAGAAGAAGTAACATTAATTATGACTATCAATGCAGAAAAATCACTTATAGAGTGGGAACCAATTGACAGCCAATTGCTCTGAGTTATGTTTCAAACATGATACATGAAAATGACAATTGTACAATATCACATACCAGGCAACTATGATGAAGAGAGATCAATTGTACTATTTCTACAAACTCAATATTCAAACGACAATATTCTCGACAATGGCATCTAGTTAGCAATGGGGGACTTGGATGCCAAACTTGAGGATGACAACAATGGAGTGGAGAAAGCAGGGTAAGCATGGCCTGGTTCCCAAAATTAGAGTGGGGAAAAACTAGTAGATCTGGGCTTAGCACCTGGGCTCATAATTGGTGGATCACTATTCCCGCACTAAATTATCCATAAAATAACTTGGAATTCCCTAGTATGAATCATTAGGAACCAGACTGACTGTCATGTATTGAAAGGACATTTAGTTCAACGCGCTAGGTTGTCAAAGTATAAAGAGGAGCAGATATTGGAAATGACCACAATTTACGTATGATCAAAGATCAAATTTAAGAAAAAAAGCCCCCAAAGCAAATTAGCAGCAAAAGGCTAACAGATAACAGATTATAACAGCAATTTCAAACTGAACTGAAGAACAGATTTTAGGTGCTACAAGACTTAGATCCACCATCAGAAGTCAACATTGACATGGCATGGTCCTTTCTATGTGACAGTATCATAGCTGAAGCAATAACTGGAGTCAGTTTCCAGACAAGCAAACCCAAAGTCTGGATAAATAAGGGTATGTGGAACAGTGTGAAAAAAAAGAAAACAAGCCAAATCACAAACATCAGTTCTCCAAAAACACATCCAGGAAAAGCAGCAAAAATTGATATAAAACCAAAGACAAACCAGTAAAAAGCTGAGTGAGAAGAGACAAGGAAATACATGGATAACATTGCCCAAGAAGATGAAGTGGCTGCTGAAAGAGGTGATAGTAAAATACGTTATCAACTCAACAAGGTTATAATGGGCAAGTTTACACCTGCCAAAGGGTCTGTTAAGGATAAACAAGCAAAAAATCCAAACAACAGAAAAAAGAACAAAGGTGCTCACTAGACAATCCAAAGAAACTAATGACTTTGACAAAAGTAAACTCTCAGAATTAGGCTTGGCCAACACTTGAAAGTTATATTGGCATAGCTACATTGGTCAGGGGTTTGAAAACCACATCCCTAAGTGAAGGAGCTATGCTGAACTCACCAGTGTAGATGCAGCTATGTCAATGGAAGAGTGCTTCTGTCAATATAGCTAACATCATGGGGTTCCTACACCACCTGAAAACCCCTTCTGTTAGTGTAGGCTACATCTGCACTATGGGACTATGTAGAACACCTGTGCTGGTGTAGTCTTGATAGTGTAGACTTGCCCTATCATAACATCTCACAACAAAAGAAGTGAAAGATGTAATAAAAAGTTAAAAGCTGGGAAAGTTGCAAGCTAACAAGTCACCATGGAAATTTAGAAGTTTGTGATGATCAACTAAATCACCAAAAAATCATCAACTAAATCACCAAACCCTTCAACAAAGTATGAGACCAGGAGAAGCCTCATGGACAATGGGAAAATGGCATTGTAGTCAAAATACCAAAGCAAGGTGACCTAAGCAACTGAAATAAGTGGTAGGTACACTTCTTTCAGTGATCAGCAAAGTCTTCTTCAGTATCATCTTAAAAAAGAAAAAAGGAAGCAGCTGAGCTTAAGCTAAGGGAAGAACAGGTTGGATTTTTGAGCCAGGTTTCCATCCAAAAAATAATCATCAAAGAGAGCATCAAATGGCAAAAACCACTCTTCATAAACTTCATTGATTTTAAGAAAGCATTTGACAGCCTCCATCACAATTTACTCTGGAACATCTTGAAATGTTATGGTATGCTAACAAAATAATTGACATCATCCAAGCTTTATATCAAGATGCAGCTTGCACAGTTAAATTAAATGCAGATTTCAGCAAATGGTATAATATAGACACTGGTGTCAAATAAGGATGCATATTCTCATCACTCCTTTGGCATTATCATTTTCATTATGATAAAAAGTGTAGATGGATGAAATACAGGCCTCATATTGCTCAACAGCATACAAAAAGATTGAATTTTGCTGACAACAAGCTCTTCTAAGTGGCAGTTCAACCAGCATGCAAGCAAAGAATGAAAGACTGTCCAACATCACAAACAAAATGGGGTTAATACCTAGTTGAGAAAAAAAATCTAATGAGAACTCCAGCAGCTTCTAACTTAAGCATTACTTAGCATGCAAAGGAACACAAGAAATGACTCAATTCACATACTCTGATGCTAATGGTGGAAATAATGTCATGAACTAGTAAGGCAGCAGCTGCATTTACCAGCTTAAATAAGATTTGGTCACTGAAACTCTACAATTTAAAGGCCAAACTACAAATCTTCAACTCAGATGTTATTTATACCTTAACATATGAAAGCTGGAAATCCACCAAAGGTAAAGACAGATAGCTAAATGCTTTCAAAAGCAAATGCCTCAGGAAAATGCCAGATACTAAGCGGAATGAATTTTTAACAAATGCTGAGATTCACCACAGTTCAACAACTGCTTATCTCCAAAAATTATCCAGAAAAGAAGATGCAAATATCTGTGACTTCTAATAAGAATGAAACCAGAGAGTCTGCTATGGCAGGAATGCCATTGGAGTGGTTGGAGGAACTCACAAAAATACCCGACTGAAAGGATCCCTCCAGCAAACACTGTTCTGATGGGGACAATATATGGGACTTTACAACACAGAGGACATGGAAAGAGTGTCCCAGGTTAGACTGGGATGGCAGCTCTCTTTCCCATCTGGGGTCTGCTGCCACAGCTTGCTCCCTCTCTGTGGGAGCATGCCTCTTCCTGGGGCTTGGCTCTCCAGCCAGGTTACGTCGAAGTATTTTGCCTTTCAGAGTATTCCATAAAAAAAGAAAGAAAGAAAAAATAAATACCAGTACATAAATAAAGGGGAGTTAACACAAATAAACTGAGTTAGTAAAAGAGAGCAAAGAATTACTGTCTCTCAGAACGTATCAGGATCAGTCCTTCCCTTCCTTCAGGGAGGGACCTTCAGGCAGTTATCAGGGAAGTTCCTGCCTTCCTAGAGGCCCTTCCCTCAGGATCTGAAGTTTGAAGGTCTGATCTCTTCCTTGATCTTCCTACAAATGAGCTGCTCTGCTCCCCTTTTAACTCCTCCTTCAGTGCATGCCTTCCAGGTGTGGCAGGGCCGAACTGGCTGACTCCTTACCCCATTTATGTCCATTTGGGATTTGTGTACCCCATCACAGAGGACCAAATGTCTGCTGACAGAACATGCTGGTCTCCTAGCAACAGTTTTAATGCAATATCCTTTCATATAAATGATATTTCAAGGAGCATTAGTAGGTGCCGAGCTCCTTCACCTAGAGAGATTGTGACACAAATGCTAATAAGTTTACAAAAATAAAAGAATGCGGTAGCTTTGTTGACATAAAATTACACAATGTTTGTATGCATTGACAATCTCAGGACTCAAATACAAAAGTTGGGCAGTCACCACCCTAGAACAGAAGGGGGAAGCTTGAATAATATCAAGTACTTTGCCTACCTTTAATCAGTCCTTATTCATTTCTCACTTTCCAAACCACCAAATCCAACTGTTTCAAACTCTGGTGGCCAAAGTTAGACTAAACTGATCCCACAGTTAATAAAACTGAATATGATACCAGCTGGCTCCACACAGTAAGGTGATGGCTTTTTGTGCAGTGAATTTCCTAGATACATTCTGCTTACTACACTGAATATAGAGGAAAGTTTGGCTTTTTTCATTTTTCATATGTGTAACACAGTGAGCAAGCCATTCCGTCATTACTTCATCTGGAGCAGTATTCTTGCACAAGCTGCATTCCGGAGTCTTTAGCTCACAGCCAAGGGGCTGCAGACTTTCTGTATCCAGTGTCCTAAATTAAGGAGAGCCTTTGTGTTTACTACTTTGAAGTCTTGTCTCTTCTTCACTGTCAAGGACTGATGGATTGTGCAATATGACTATACCGTGGCCCCGCTGGAGTCGATGGCAATTTTACCACTGACGGTACTAGACTGTGTCCCTGACTGGTTGTGAAATATCCAAAACAGACACTTCTGGAGACCAAGTGGCAGGTCAAGCTTCCGCATCATGATGGCTCAACCCTAAGAAAACTCATTTATATAGAGGGCAGTTCAGTTTTCATGTCCATTCAATCTTCTTCTCTGACTGTCAATATGGAATTGAAAGTAATATAAATGTTGGTGGTTTTTGTGGCATGAACATTTATCTGTTAGGAACTGGTTTAAGGCTATGTCTACACTATGAAAAAGAAGCATAATTCCCCTGCTTGTATATATATATACCCTCATTAGCTCAATGAAAACTAATGTGATTATAAATAGGAATGTAGCCCTGGCAGCACAATGAGTACATAACCATGGGGTTGAGGCAGGTTTGGCTCAGCTGTGCCACTGCTGCCCACGATACCTGGGCTATACCACTATTTATAGTTGCACTAACTCTCACTGAGCTAGCATGAGTATGTGTACAAAAGCTGGGACTCACACCACAAGCAGCTCACAGTAGAGATGTAGCCTAAAACTGACTCATTCTGCGTGAGCTATTAAAAGACCTTAATGAAAAGCTAAATTTGGCTGTTTTGATCATTAGAGCCAGGCAAAATTAAATTTGCCCTCTCTTTTTGTATAATTTTGTTTTGTCAGAATTCGGAAATATGAACAGGGGAATTCTTGCCTGCCAGCAGCTACCGTTTCTTCCTTCACAGATAGTAATATTTTCACAAAAACTTTTTTTCAGTGATGCTTATTTGCCCCGCCCATGAAAAATGCATATCACTTTCACTTAAACTGGTGCACTTTTTGAGTGAAATCACAATATTTTGCTAAACTGTGAATTGGTTTTTTTTTTTTTTTGCTGCTTTTGCCATGTTTGAGGATATTGTCATACATTTGTGTGATATAATTAGATTGCCATGCTTTATTAAACAACTTACTTATTATTCAGTGTTGTCTTCTTTTCTGTACCAGTCATCAAGTGGCAATATTGCAATTTTCAGCTCTCATAAACTCATAGACCTTAAGGTCAAAAGGGACCATTGTGATAATTTAGTCTGACCTCCTGCATGTTGCAGGCCACAGAACCTCACCCACCCACTCCTGTAATAGACATCTAACCTCTGGCTGAGTTACTGAAGTCCTCAAAACATAGTTTAAAGACTTCAAGTTACAGAGAATCGACTATTTACACTAGTTTAAACCTACAAGTGATCCATGCCCCATGCTGCAGATGAAGGCAAAAATTCCCCCAGGATCTCTGTCTATCTGATCCAAGGGAAAATTCATTCCTGACCCCTACTAGGATGAGCAATTAGAATAGTGGTTCCCAACCTGTAGCCCACAGGCCAAAAATGGCTAGCAGTCTTTCAAAGTGGCCCGCCACTCCCCACTCACTGGCTGCAGAAGGAAGCCGCTGCCTAAGGACTCAGGCAGAGCATGTTGCTGGGGGGCTACCAGACCACTGCAGGGTTCTTGCTGCAGCCAAGAGGATGGGAGATCAGTGCTCCCCTCCTCCTGGCATGGCAAAGTGCTCTGCCTGAGTCCATAGGCCAGAGGAGCCAGAGGGGGGAGGGAGCACTGATCTCTCATCCCCCTGGCTGCAGAAGGGAACCACTGCATAAGGACCAAGATGGGGTGTGTGTGGTTTCCTTGCTGCAACTGGGGGCTGGGAGAGCAGCGAGGAAACAGCCTCCTCACTGAACTCCTTCCATTTGGCTACAGGAGGAGGGGGAGGGGTGCGGGAAGACTGCTGGCAAAGACTGGTGGCCCTTTAGGGCTGTAAAAATGGTATCTGTGGCCCTCGAGCCAAAAAGGCTGGGAGCCACTGAGTTAGAACCTGAGTATGTGGGCAAGATCAACTAGACAGATACCTGGGAAAGAATTATCTTTGGTAACTCAGAGCCCTCCCATCTAGTGGCCTGTCTCTGGCCGTTGGGGATTTTTGGTACTGGCAGTCACCAATGGGCCCCATAACATTGTAGGCAGTCCCATCATACTATCCCCTCCATAAACTTATCAAGCTCAGTCTTGAAGCCAGTTAGGTTTAATTGCATGACTGGATGAAAACCCGATGAACTACTAATTTAAGCAAGCAAGAAAGCAAGAGATTGATTCCCTCATGTAGCTTTTACAGTGGGGAAGCTGAACTGCCAATATGCACAAAATACACTTTTCCAAGGATTTTCCATAAAACGTTCCCTTAACTTACTGACCTTTTTCTGATAGTTTAAAGCAGCCAAACCTAACATTATAGAAAAGAGAAATGACTGTAAAGGTGAGAGAATAACAGAGTCTTGGAGTTTCCTTTAGGTTTAGAAATTTGTTCTTGATTTTTTGCCAGTTTCCAGGTTAACCACAAGATAAACTGATACGTGTTCAGATGACTTAGGCAAAATGTCTCAGTACCGAGGGAAAATTTTTATGACATGCTGTGAAACTATTCTGGTTTTCTAGTTTGTGTCTCAATCACATATAGTAAATATTGTTAAAAGAATGATACCTGTGGGAGATCAGTTTAGAAAATAGTTGCTACCATTAATAACTTGAAGCAACACAGAGAGAGAATGGGTGGGCAGATCAAAAAATAGAGAAAGGATATTTCTTTGGACACGCACTACAGCTATATTGCTATATTAAAAAGTATCCTTTTTAATATAACATTTGCTATTTGGTCACTAGGTGACACTATTGTCTTAAATTTCAGCTACTGAAACAGATGTTATCTGGCAGAAGAGAATTTATTTCTTAATTGTTCTTCAAGGTTCACTTCGCTCTGTCATATATACGATTGCTCCTACCATATAAGCATTGGCTGAATACTGCATTTAGACTGTCCTACCATTTTACTCTAGTGCCAACACACTAACTAGAAGAACAACAAAATAATCAGTCTAGGTTCTATTGTGCCAAACATTGAGTCTTGGTGTTTTATTGAGGCCGGTGATTTAATAACACTTTCTATTGTTCTAACCAGTACCAAAAATGATGACCCTTGAGCTGATCCATTTGTGAGATGAAAGTACAAGACTAACACAAAATTGTTGTCTCTACTCACTTTGAAGGCTGTCTAAGATACTGGTGCCAAATATAGCAAACTGGGATGACAGAAAGCATTGGACATGTGTCCAAACCATCAGAGACCTGTGCTGTGAGTCCTAACGGTAACAAATCATCTAAGCAAAACTGAAAACAGGTCTAGGCCTTATTTCTTTTTTCTAAAATGGCACTAATGTGGCACTGGTGCCTTGCCTCTGAGGTAGAGCTTTGTGAGATCTGCGTGGATAATTCTCAAACCTCAGCTCACAACAGTTTCATACACACATTCACAAACTACTCATTTTAGACTTAGACCGTTATCACTGATCATGGGTGGGACTTTCAAAAGTGCCTCAGTGACCCTGAGCATAGTTCCACCCCATGTATTTTGAGTCCACTAATATTGACACGTGGGGAAGGATTTCATGAGTTATTTCAGCCTGGATTCCTTGTCTCCTCAGGTATACAGTATAAACAGTACAGCCCTTGCACCTAATGGAAAATCTCTTTCACTTTATGCTTGATGCTTGCTGTTATTTTGATGTTATAAAGAACACCACAGGCTAAATCCGCAGCTGCAATAGATCCTCTGTGGAGTTTCCTAGATTTCATTTAATAGAGTTAAGGCCAGGAGGGACCATTAGATCATCTAGTGTGACCTTAAATTAAGCCAATTGAATTTACAACAGCTCCGTGACTGTTCCCATACATTGCTGCTTGTCTGAATCACTTAAAAATGATCTTTATGAGGATTGGAAGCTGTCTCCAATCCTGATGTTCATGTTATTTATAGGGCTGAGGAGGGGAGCTCACTTATATTTTATTTTTCAATGTACATTTTCAGTGGAAGCTTTTTCCCCTAGGTGAGACTTATTGCTCATCTGCCAGTTTGTTGGGTATAGGCAAGTATTTATTCAGGATTTGTATGAGATAGATATTTATACATGCATTTTATGCTTTGTCTTTATGAATTGTAACAATGTGCACAATGGAAGCTACATGACAGTAAATAATTGACTTGAATAATTGGGATTTACAAGAAATCAAGTGTAAATGATTTGACTGATGTTACTTTTATGCAACCACAAAGCAAAGTGACGCATTGGTTGGATTAGCCTTTAAATCAGATGCCAATATGAGGGCCATTTTATTGACCATGTTTGGTTATATCATCCCTGAGGCATTAAATTTTGAAAGCATAACTGCTCTTTATATCCTGATCCTGAATAGAGGACTCATGTGGAGGTTAATTCTCTTTTATTATGGCATGACTACTCAGACTACCTTAGATTTTGTAAAAGTTGGATTTCCGTTAGGCTCCTCTAAATTCCATGTAGTACAGGTACCATTAACTAGGTTTCAACACTTCATTTAAACTTTGTTCTCTTTAAAAAAAATATTAGTGTGTCTAAGCAATCATAGTCCCCCAAGGATCCTCAATTTGTCTAACTGCATGATTCCAAATATAAACGTTACTGGAGGATTTGCTTATCCAGGAGGAAAAGTAGAAATTTCATTCCTGAAAAGGAAAAGTTCTTTCAGTTAGAGGCTATCGATGATATTTTCGCATTATGAGACACCAGTGAAGATCTTAATCTTGGTCTGCTGCTCGGAATGCAATTGAATCAGTGGTAAGCAATGGAATGGCCAACTGCAATGAGAAATCATAGACTTTTTGGGGATTTAAATTTTGAACTTACAAGAGCAGGCATGGTCAAGGTAAAGGCAGAACACCAAACATAACCCATGGTGTTTATCCTTCAGCCACCTTTTTTTCTTAATATGAAGGTCAGGTTGGCTTCAATTTGAACTTTTTTCTGTAGACTTTCTGCATCAATCAGCCTTCTGGCAAATTGCCACTGTGGTTCCCTCATTCGGCCAATATCTGAATGACTCTGTGTCCTCTGATTACTGCAGAAGAGTTGTGACAATTATATCACATGTTCTGGGAAAAGGCAATGTGGTGAAATCTAAGAAGAAATGTTCATGGCTTTCAAAAACAAAATGTACATCTTTCAGTGGTTCCATCTAATTCCAGCTCTGGAATTCCTCTCTGGGCAAATTTCTAACCCACTGTAAGAAGTCTGATTACGTATAGTAAGACATCTGGATCAGTGGGTCTGACGAATGCTAATCCCTATTGTAACTGAATTTGTTGTTTCTTATTGCCTTTTATTTTTCAAAGAAAAATCATTTGCCATCAGTGAATGCATCTGCAAAAAATGTTCTTCTGCTTTATCTAAATTACCAGAGATGAAGGGAAACATTTAAAAAGTGCATGATTACTGAAAATCCTTGGAATTATTCACTTTTCTAATACAAGCAGCATGTGTTTTCTATTTGACATAAAGTATAGTCTTGTCTTACATGAAATCGAAAACGCAATGAATTCTATAAAACAAGAAGCTCTTTTGATACAAAATATTTTAAAATGAATTGACACAGTCTATGACAATCATGCAAGACATTTTGTCCTCTTCCCCTAGGTATCTCCATTTCATAGATAAAAATGTTTTTCAAGATGAAGAATTGTTGTTGATAGAGCCTGAACCTGTATCATTAAAGTTAATGGGGACTTTTCCATTAACTCCACTGGGCACACAGTCAGACTGCTAGCCATTTTATTTTAAAATACTATCCAAATATTGAGGGTACCATTAAAATCTTGGCATTTATTCCCTGTGGTAGCTAAATTAACCACATTAGTCATAGTTTTCTCCATTTTAAGTGTAGTTTATCCTGCAAACATCACAGCGCTGCAGAAGATTTTTATGATATAATTAGATTTCCATACTTTATAATAATGTCAATCCAGAGTTGTTATATTTTATTGTTTCACTATATGCTTTACTGTTTACTTGAGTGAAGAGGCCTTCCATACTATTAAGTGCATAGCAATCTCCAGCCTATTAAAGAAAAAAGCCAGTTTAGCAGACTTCAAAGAATGTTTTTCTAATTGTAGTACTTGTAAACAAAATCTGATATTTCCTGATTTCTGGTGTCACTATGTCAGTGTCAGGTAACACTAACAGATCCCCTTTCAAAGTGAGTTATGGAGCTACATGCACAATCTCATTATGATCAGTAAGATCTGTGCATACAATCCTTTATTCACCCCTAACAATTTCCCTCAAGATGTTATTTACTCTCAGCTGCCATTTATTCCGATAGCACCAGTCATAATTAACTCTAATGGTACGTGGCTATGTTGACAATTTAGAGCCTACGTTATACACTATTCTTTGTACAGTAGGTAGTGCAGATGGAAAAGACCCTTTGGGAATTAGCTCCTTTAGGCTGGTGTCAGGATTTGTGCTTTATTGCCTTCCTTGGTCCTCTTTCTTCTGAATGTGTAGTCAATGTGCCAGAATGCAATGAAAATGACTGTATTCATAATATTTTGTAAATGACTGATAGAATCATAGAATGGAGGGCTGGAAGGGACTTTGAGAGGTCATCTAGACTGTCCCTCCCCCACTTTCCCAAGCCAAGGCAGGACCAAGTATTCCTGGACCATATCTGATAGGTGTTTGTCCAACCTCTTCTTATAAACCTGCAATTCCACATATAGGGTAATATATTCAAGGGCTTAACTATCCTTATAATTAGAAAGCTTTTCCTAGTATCTAACCCAAATCTCCCTTGCTGCAGATTAAGCCTACCTTCAGTGGGCAATGAGATCAATAGATCATCATCCTGTTTATAAACTTATTATTGGTTTTGTTGCTCTCCTCTGGACTCTTACCACTTGGTCAACATCTTTCTTTAAGTGGGCACCCAAAATTAGACACTCCAGCTGAAGCCTCACCATTCCTCAGTAGAGCAGGTCAATTACCTCCCGTGTCTTACATGACACTCTTATTAGTACACCCCAGGGTCATATTAGCCTCTTTTGCAATTACATCACATTGTTGACTAATGTTCAATTTGTGATTCACTATAACACCTAGATCCTTTTCCACAGTACTATTGCCTCTTCAGTTGATCCCCATTCTGTAGGTGTGCATTTGATTTTTCCTTCCTCAGTATAGTACATTATTACAGTACTTTATTAAATTTTATCTTATTGATTTCAGAAGAATTCTCAAATTTATCAAGGTCATTCTAAATTCTAGTCCTATCCTCCAAAGTGGCCTCTTCTAAATAGTTATAGCTTAGGACTGAACGATAGTATGCTGGGAAGATTTATTAACATCATATGGATAAAGTGGTTATGCCTAAATGTGGGCTTACTGGTGTATGCTTGGAGAGTTCATGTGACTTGGTTCCACTCATTTATCATTCCATGGTTAAAAGTAAAAGATGTGACTTTAGTAATCATGGCCATTTCTCTAGAAGAGGTGTCAGGATCACTGCAACACTGCTGATATATATCAAGCAGGATAACATGTCAAACCCTGAAAGGCTAACCTTTGGCAATTGAGGTCAATGAGAAAGTGTAGGCAGAATTGTGGTTACCCTGTAGGACAAAATATGTTCATTGTGGTCTAGGTTGAACTAAATTGTTTGGATAATAGCACTGGATCACTGAAAAGTATCATTCTGTGGTATGTCATATTTATGAGGGTAACAGGTGAGTCTGTAAGCAGAAAAGAATCACATGTGTAAGAATGTTCCAGTTTTTTTCTCTCTCTCTTTCTCTCTTTGTTGTTGGTTAAATGCATTCAAAAACTATTCCAATCTAAGAGTTCAGTGAGTCACAGAGAGAAAGTCAGAGGGTAGGGAGTGTCATAATATAAATCTGTGAAGCCTTTTATTTACAGGACACAGTGATTTTGACCTTTGGCAGCTGTTAAAAGTCAAGTAGAAAAGAATGGCTTCTACGCTCACGTACAGCAAAGTACTGTAGAAAGATAAAAAATGTTGCATCATCTATGATGACTTGTTTAAATCAGTAATTTTCAAACTGTCATTTTAGTGGGGTGATATGAATTAATAATTTGCTAATGGAATGGTCAGGAAGTATGCTGGCTAACAGCTTGGACCTAAAACTTTTATAGAGCAGATCTACTCTCTCAAGGCTTCTGTTGAAGTGTTTCTGACTGTCTGGATAGCGAAAGAGCACTGCTCAATCAAATCAGTCCCAGGGGGGCTGAATGCCACTATCCATTGCCAACTTGTATTTACTTATGTGGACCTAAACTTTAAATTAATAATATCTTTTTGCATCAGACCAGATTTATTTATTAGTCTGCCATAGATTTAGTTAAATTCTTCTTATTTCTGTTTATTTCATGCAGGAGCTTGGCTTTGCTTGTGAGAGACTTAATAGAAGAAATAGAAAAGCTACTTTTGTTTCTTCTGTACAAAGTTCCATATGTATAAAAACCTTTTGTTCTCATGTGCACAAGTGTTACTGATTGTCTAAAATCTGCTGATTTTATTTGTTAGTGTGGGATGCAGCTTCATTTTCAGTATTCATTGATTGACTCATGATTCATTGATTGTCTCATGACAAAAATCAAAAGCCATTGGTGCATAATTCTGAATAGCTAAAAGGTAAGTGTCCAAAAAGTGTCGTTGTGGGATCACTAGTTCTATTTAACTGACTTCAGCAGAGAACAATCTTAAGTAAAAATAACTAGGGGGATGATTACAAAAATTAAATGTATTTCAATATCACATTCTGCTCTCAGAGACACGATGTCTCAGTGTATTCAATCATTAGTGTTTGTATGATGTACTACAGTTTCATTAGGGGATATTAAGAGGTTAGTGGCAGAACTTTGGTATAAGGAAAGTTACCTCATAATATTCCCTGTCCAGATATAATAACTCATCCAGGACTTTTAAACAGCCATAAACAATAATATGTTGTTATGGTACTGATATATCACACCTGTCAGTTTTAGAGTGTTTAATAAAGTATTTAATTTCATTTTTACCAAATAATAAAAAATAATAAAAGTTGTTAGCAGGAGGCTGAAAAGCTGCATATTAATAAATAAGGAATATGGTTGCAATAAATGCAACCTTTATTGATTATAGGCTGCTCTTTTCAATGAAACTTGCACAACAAATACTATTTTTGCACACTGAACAATACTATAGTATTTAAAAGTCAGAGCTTGCCAAAGGAAGTGAATAGATTGCAGGCCACAACATTAAAAGCTATGGCTGCCTAAAGGCTGGATTGCTGTCATCTTGAAAATAATATTACTGCATGAACTGTAGTCAAAGTAGCAAGTTAAAACTCACATATCAAGAAATTCAGTTCAAGATCTGATAGTTCTAGAAGAAAAAACATTAGGCATTAGGAAATCCTTGTAGAAATAACACATACAAGTAATGAAACAAAGATAAAACAAAATGAGTCTCAGTAAGTTCATCTTCAAGTTCATGCTAGGTCCATCTAACATTTCCCATTTCTTTGACTCTTTTCTTATGCTCTATCCTTATTTTCTCCTATAATTAAGAATCTAATCTTGTACCCTCTAACTACAAAAAATAATACTTTTGTGGTTTGTAAACTAATATTGATTTCACGGTTTGTCACCAATCCAGCATAAACACATGCTTAACTTCAAGTGTGTGAGTAGCTTGACTGAAGTCAAGTACAGAATTGTTTTCTTAAATAAAGACCTGCTTAATTTATATAACTAAGGGCTGGTCTACACTGCCAGCAAAATTTAGTGACAGTTGATGGGAGTTATGCAAGCAACACAAAGTAGCTTGCGAAACTCCTGTTGACTTCTTCTGTTTAGCGCGCCATGCCCGCTGTGCTGCACCGATGGGAAATGCTTACCCATCGATGCAGTGCTACACTTTTTGGGCCGGTGGTTTTATTAAATTGACTTCTGGAGTTATTGAATGTGTCTTCACTGCTGCTTAATCGAACTGGAAAAATTGATCTGATGGTGGCGAATTTGACACTGTCAGTGTAGACATGGCCTACGAACAATTTTGCCCTCTTCTGTGTAGCAAGACCTATGTCCATTAGCTGTTAATTGTCTTTTTCGTCATGATCTCTTGTTTGTGTCTAAAAGAGCATTAATTACAGTATTATGTGTCTAGTTCTGTCTATTTGTTCAGCAGATCCTAAAATGGGATTCCTACAGCAAAGGACAGACAAACCTGTTCAGAAAAAAAAAAAAGACCATTCTGAGACCTTCACACACTTAGCTCTAACTTAAACCAAACTTTAAGGTTCTGAAGTGTCTCTGAGGGTCTTTTAATTTCTGATTCCTAATCAGAGCTTGAAAAACTGAAAGATCATATAAGAGAGAATGTTCCTAGGAGATTTCCAGTCTAATTTCACAGTTTCAAGCAGTTTGGACAGTCCAGATGCTTATCCAAAATTAATTGCAACTTTTGGATGCATAAACAAACTGAACCTGACCCTTCTGAGATTTGGCCATGCCTGCCAACGCTATCATCATTTGTAAGTTAAATACAAATAAACCACTCCCTACTGCACAATATAGAAGCAAACAAAACCACAAATGAAGTGAACAGTAAAGAGGGGTGAAATGCTTCATAAAGAATGTGGTGCTTGCATTCTAAAAGCACTGAGGACAAATTCTCTGCTCTACCAAGGCTGGTGGCTGCAACAACTGTCGGCAGGCTCCCCTTTCTCTGAGTAGAGCATGGATGGAGTGAAGAATCAAGGTCTTGATCTTTATTAATTCATACAGAAAAGCTTCTTTCTGTGTGAATGAAAGCGTTAAAAATGTGAAAGCCTGAGGTAATCTTTTTAGTAGTGGCCTTTGGGGGGCCAGTAGCGTAGGAGGATTGTGATGAGACTGCAGTGACAGAGCCGATTTCCCTGAGGATATTCCCTTACATAAAACATTTATGAATTTGTTGGTTCAGACGAGTGTTAGGAGCCTGTATGCTAAATGGATTAGTAGCTGTACATAGTTTGGCATGAGTTACAGTTGAGTAGTAATATCTTAGGCTTTCAGATGATGTCATAACACGTGGTTTGATTCGAGCAGGTTAAAAGTTTTCAGAAGTACGAAGTTGCTTCTCTGAGTTGGACGCAGTGCAAGACAGCTATAAGATTCATTGCCCTTTATTAAATAGAATTATTTACAGCTTTTTTTTAAAAAAAAAAGAAGACTGAAATGTGATAGCAGTAGGCACAAAGAAGATCAAGTGGCACACAAGGGAAAGGCTCATCAGTGAGCTCCCTGCTCACTTATATGAAATGGGTCACATATATTAAACAGCACAGCACATAAATCATAGCTTCACCCACATTTGGTCATAGATGAATAGTTTACTGGCACTTTTGAGTTCAGTTGAGCTAGGCTAATCTACAGCAGCCGAGTATCTGAACTTTTGTCTTCAGTAAGAAACCAGAATGACCATTCATCTACTCCCGTTCTGAATTCATGATAAAGATCCTTAGCTGGGGTACATCTGCTGAGGGCATGGACCACAGTTTTTAAAAAGGCACAGAGGTTAAAAGATTACAAAGCCAAGGAGAGTTATTAACTGTTGGACAAAGATCCTGAGCTGTGCTCATTAGGATTAAAACTCGTAGGGTGAGATTTTCAAAAGTGTAAATCAGTGTTGCCTTATCTCTGCTATCACTGAGGTGAATGAGAATTTTACCCAGCCTTAAATTCGTGAGAGAATACAGTGTACTTTACAAAACATAGAAAGATTTCAAGGTCTAATAGCCTTTCCCCTGTTCAATTTCAGTGATAGAAAAGTGAATTTTCCAATATTTGACACTCAATAAAATAAATATAAAAGAGGGAACAATACAAAGTCTTTGATAATCACCAGTGAGAGAATATGGGATTCAAAATGGCATCTGTGAATAAACCCTGTGTGGCAGAGCTGAATTTAATAACCACCTAGGTAGGTTTGCTCAGAGGTTACATTTTCAATCTGACATTCTGTTTCCAACAACCCTAAAAATTCAGATGGAATGTTACGTGATGTATTTTTCCACAGCAGAATTCTAAAATGTCTGTCATCATAAATTCATTATTTTAAATGGCTTTTTAAAAATAAATAGATTTGATCTGCATTAAAGGCTATGTGGTTGCTAAATTTCATTTTGAAAAATGGAGGTGTTTGATTTATTCTGTGCAAGTGCTAAAAATTCAAAAGCCATAAAGAATGTATTAATTTTCATTCTTCTCACTTAAAACTGGTTGCACCAAATTTTTGCAAATTAGAAAAAAATATGTACGTTATATCCAGGAGACCATGTCTGCCTCCTTTAGCTTGGAATGAATTTCTATTCCCAAGTTATAAACAAACAAATATACAGTAGGGAGTTTAATAATGAAAGTATCCTGGTAATTTTAAATATAGTAGCACTAGGACAACTTATGGTATAGAAACATGGACAAAGTGCTGATTATAACTTTACAGTTATTAGAACATAGGATACTGGGCTAGATGGACCCAATATGACCCAATATAGCCATTCTTATCTTCTGACAGTGGCCAATGCCGGATTCTTCAGAAGGAATGAAAAAAAAGGGGCAATTATCAAGCGATCCATCTCCTGTCATCCAATCCCAGCTTCTAGCAGCCAGAGGTTTAAGGACACGCATGGTATGGGGGGACCGTCCCTGACCACCTTGACTAACAACCATTCATGGACCTATCCTCCATGAACCCCCGATGCATCCTAATGGCTTCATAATATATAAACTAACAAAGTTTTGTCTTTCTAGTTTAATTCATTGACTGATCTTCAGTGGAATGAAGTGTTATACTTCTCCTTGCCTCTGCATTATCTTTTGTATATATTGCTGCCCTGTGGACAAGCTATCAGCTATGGAGGTCGGTTCCAGTTCAATGCTACATTTGGACCCACAAATACACTATGCTGTTTCTGCTCAGTACAAACAGAAGTTTTCTCATGCTTCTTCCAGCACAGTATGATGTCTGGCAAAAATGACAAAGCATATTTGAATGGGTTCATTGCGTGTGACTGCTAAGAGCATTTCCCTCAATGGTTTATTTATAGATGATAACTGACAGAGGCTGAACTGTATAATGGAGTAGATCACTTGATCTCTTGTAAATAATTACCTCTTTCTGAAGAGACAATGTTGAAGAATTTCTGGTTGTTACCCCAGAAATTGGCAGGGCTGAAAACAGGGAGCCCCCATGACTTCTCAACATCTTCACATAAATTGTCAGCTAACATAAAGAATTGCCCCAGGCTATAAAGATAAACTATGGATGAGCCTCCTAGAAGATGCTGAGCTGAGGCCAAATACAGATGGATCTGGATTGCCTTACATACAAGCGACACAAAGTGACTCCTTGTACCTCATCATTCTGGACCCAAATGTACAAGGCAACTCCCAAAGTGACTTGATTTCACTTCTCAGGGAAGGGTGGTAGAGAGACAGAATGGGAAACAACTCACATCCCTATTCATACTTCTGTCGATATTCTTATTTGGGATTCTCCAAAGTCTAATTTCAGAGAAAGGGCTACAAACCAGTTTATTTATGCAGAACTCCCTTTGCAGACTGTTTTTTCCAAGGACAAGACACTTTTTACAGCATTATAGCAAGATGATGATACATTTCAAAGCCCTCAGGTTCACTACATTTCTTGCACTGAAGTTTTTTATTTGTCTTCAAACCCAAATATTTCACAAAGGTTGCTCTGCTTAAAAGTAGCTATTTTGCAGTTCCCCTATCTTTCCATCTCACTCATTTAGAAACACTGACAAGATGCTTTGGCCCCAAGTTTGAATTTCCCTCTATCTAATTTCTGATACATATTAATGATTTCACACATATATTTCTCTCTCAGATCAGTCATTGCAGCAGTGATTGATTGGAGAGAGGCAATGTGGTTTTTAAATTACTCACTAAGGCAATGAAGAAAGATCTACTTTATCCAACCTGAACTATCTCTTTAAAAGGGCTTTTTTTGAGGTTCCAGCCTCATTCCCACTTTCGGTTATTGTCACCCTCTCTGTCTCATGTGCCAGTGCTGAAAGGTGCAACTTTTGACCTCACTGGGAGTTGAGCGTGATCAGCATTTCAAGATTTACCAGTGTAACTCTGGGCTCATCACTTGAGTTCTAGAAAAGGCATTTGGCAAATAGCAGGCCCAGATAAATGTCAATGATATTTATTAGCTCAGAAAGTGTTGAGAGTTTATTTATGAAAGCAGTGAACAGTTTACTGTCTTTCGCTGTCATTAATCCCAGTCTATGTCTTTAGTCCTCTGAAACAAGCGTCAAAAGATATTTATACCCATTGTGTTTCATTGTTGCTACAGCAGTTATTACTCATGGGAAAAATGTTGACATGAAACTGATCTCTACTATAATTTAAATTTCTGAGTAAGAATGTAACCCTATGATCTAAGAAGCAATGATGGTTATTACTGTGTAATTATAAGAATTAGCTGTTTCTCATCATGGTATGCTTTTCTGTGGAAACTTCCACAAAGGAAGCTTGTAATTTGAAAATTTACTTATTCGGTCCATTAAGGCCCTACAAATCATGAACATATCACACAAGCAAGCCCTCATATCTGTGTCCTTCCAACAGGTCTTTGTTTGGACACATGGAAGGGGACACGTTGGCCATTGATTTTATTTTTAAAAGGAAAATGCCGCCAGTTTTCTTAGCTTATCAGCTTGAATGGTCATAAGGTAAGACTCTTCTCAGCAACTGAAAACAGGCTCGCTTGTAACTTTGCCGAACCTTATATCAATTTTCATCCAGTTGGTCACTACCAGCAGAAGTAGAATTAAAATTCTGACTGTTGTTAAAGGATCAAATTTCACCCAGCTTCATAAGGATAAATCCAGAGTAGCTCCAAATCCAGTTTTTTTCAATCACACATGAGTTTATGCATTCTGAGAAATGCCTCAGGCCATTTAAACTGAAAGATATTGGACTGAGCAAAAATGGTCCAGTTTTCCTGTAGGTTAGATTTCAATTCACAGGGAATAATAGAAATAATAACAATAAAATGCACATAATCTTGCCATTGGAGAGAAAAAGGCAGAAAGAGAATCACATGACAAATTCCAGTTACATGGTTTAATGCACTTCTTGAAGGTGCTCAGATACTAATTGGGGTCTAAAAATTTGAATCGACTATAACAGAGGCAAACAAGAAACTAGTCTTCTAACTGGTAAATGTGCTCAAATTCTGTTCTTTACCCTGTTGTAAATTCAGAATAACTCCATTGAATGCAGCGGAGTTATTCTGGTTTTATAGTGCATAACTGAGTGCAGAACCTGGCATTTTAATAGTAGAATAAATACAGACAAATCCGTCATAGAACTTTTCTCCTCCAATTTTTTCATTTTTATTTTTTTTATAAAGTAGACTGGGTAAAATCAGCTCTTCTTTATAAACTCTTTCTGAGAGTCTAAATAAGTTGTTTTAAGACACCGATAAATGCTGTTTCCATTATAATGGATTTTATTCTCCTTCCCTTTGTCTGGCCTTTGTCACCTCACCTCTGAACTTCCTTAATAGTTTCTGCCTTTTGCCTTGCAGTCTCCCAGTTACAAACTCCAAGATGTGTCGCTGCCCATATGGTCTTTTTCTCCTTCCATCCATTGTTTTTCTTTGTGTTATTTTTGGAGCTGGTTAGGAATTTTTAGTCAAAACTTGTTTTCTTTGGAAAATGCCGATTCATCCAAACTTTTTGTATTCCTCATTAAAAGCATTTGCAAAAACGTTTTGCAATTGTCAAAACATTTTTTTGATATTCTCAAAATGAAAAAGTCTGGCTTCCAGTGTGAAATGACTTTTTATTTAGAAATATTAGCTAATTATAGTAAAGCATAATTAATTGAAATGGTTGAAACTGAAATGAAATTTTTCAAAATGATTGAAACAAAAGATTTTGATTGACCCAAATTATTCTTTTTCCAGATTTGTGGTTCATGTACTTTTTGAGATTTCAATTTCTTGTCCCAATTCAGGACAGGACATTATTTAGATATCTCAAAATTTTTCATGAGACTTGAAAACTGTTTCTGCCTAGCACTCGATATTCTTTCCTTTCTTTCTGCCCTAAGTCTTCCAGTATAGTAAGGAATCTAGTCAATTTCACTTTCTCGGAAGTAGTCTATTTGAATCAGATACATTTTAAAATAACAAAAGCAGTAAAGCTCCTGAATGTCCACAACAAGTAGAGAAGGCAACACAAGTTCAGCTCTCTCTAACCCACTGGCCAGTGCGTAATGCCTTCTTCTCTGTCCTCAATCCACTACGACTCTTTAGCCCAAGCTGTGGCAGCTCATGCTTTTAGCTCTGGAGATCCCCAGTTCAATCTCCAGTAAGTTGGCCAAGATGGCAGCTGAATCACATGGAGCATGTTATAAGCATTTTTAAAACAGAGTTCACCATTGGCCCTGACTGCTTAAGCATTGCAAAAGCTTAAAAGCGTAATTAAAGTTGAAACAAGTATTGCAATAAGTTTTGAAGCCATCTGTCAAATTTCTCAGCGAGGCTTTAACGACAGAGATCTATTATTAAGAAAAACACGAGAAGTAATTCTTCTACTCTACTTCACACTGACAAGGCCTCAGCTGAAGTATTGTGTCCAGTTCTAGGCATCACATTTCAAGGAAGATGTGGACAGATTGGAGAAAGTCCAGAGAAGAGCAACAAAAATGATTAAAGGTCTAGAAAACATGACCTAAGGGGAAGATTGAAAAAATTAGGTGTCTGTAGTCTGGAGAAGAGAAGACTGAGGGGGGACATGATAACAGTTTTCATGTACATAAAATGTTGTTACAAGGAGGAGGGAGAAAAATTGTTCTCATTCACCTCTGAGGATAGGACAAGAGGAAATGGGTTTAAATTGAGGCAAAGGTGGTTTAGGTTGGACAATAGGAAAAACTTCCTAACTGTCAGGGTAGTTAGCACTGGAATTAATTGCCTTGGGAAGTGGTGCTATCTTCATCAGTGGAGATTTTTAAGAGTAGTTTGGACAGACACTTGTCTGGGATGGTGTAGTCCTGCACTGAGTGCAGGGAACTGGACTAGAAGACCTCTTGATGTCCCTTCCAGTCCTATGATTTTATGGTTCTATTTTATTTGAAGTAAACGGCTAAAATGTTGGAGAAATGACTTTTTTTTAAACAAAAGGGCTTTTTCCTGTATAACAGATGATTATGATTTGAAAGATTTGAATGATCTAAATTCATAAACTTAGCTAGCATCTGAAGAACTCCTAGGACTATGGGACAGATCTTAAGAGCAATGGAAGGACACCCATTGATTTCAGTGGGCTTTGGGTAAGTCCCTATATGCTTTGTGTTTTTCTCTGATTTCTAACTTGAATCTATTTGGATATAGTTAAGTTTTGGAATTTGCTAGCTGCAAGCTGGGAGAAAAATACATAAACAAAGGTTCTTCTGTCCTTTTAATAAGGGATTATCTGGAATATGATTTAATAGCATTAGCTCTGTTACTCTGCTTCGTATCATAAACCCCCATCCAGATATTAATAACCAGTTTACATCTTGGAGACTATAGTTGAGTAATCCTAAAATAAAATGGAAAGTTATCAAGATTAAGATAAACAAGCTGAAGATAATCTGGCAGTGTGATAAAGAACTGACTTAATTGATAGGAATGACCAGGCAGAGGAAAGAGGAAACACAAGAAAGGACGAACCCAGATGAAAGTGGTAAGAAGTGACGTCCTTGTTCATTCTGTTGTCAGAATGACCCTTAATTGTAACTTGGGTATCTTTTAGAAAATTTAGATAATGGGTTCCTGCAATCACATTAAAGAAATGTTTTGTAACTGCTCAACCTTGAAAGTAATGATGGAATTATGAGTTCCTTGTTAGCCTAGGCTAATTTAGCAGTGAGAATGCAGGGAAAACCATTGAATGATCTTGATTGTTACTCGGGGAATGATTGAACTCAATTCAGAGTAGACAATAAACTTGAATCTGAGATTTACTTGTGCCTGCCACACAGAAGAAGAGTGCCCTACTGCAGCCAGGTAGCAGATAGATGAGTAGGGCTCCTCTGTTCTTTCTCCTCTCAACCCACTTGGGATCATGAAAGTAGCTGCTTCATCTGCCCCTCTCTGCCTCACACTCATACCAGCACAATTCTCTCATTGGTTGGAACTGAAACTGGTCTCTACTGGACCAGAGACTGCAAATGAATTGCAAGGCCACCTATAATAGCCCTCAGCTCCCATCGGAGAACCACTCATCCAACACCAGGATACTATCATACCTTGCGTGTGCGTCCTACATTCTTCTGTCATAGACAAACTGCATCTTGTCACCACCACATGACTGATTTGCTCAACACCATTAAGATACAGTACACTTTTGCAACTAGCCATGTAAATGATTGATGCTATGGGTTGTGGAGATAGAGAGACTATGAAAGATGCTACAAGATATTTATGATTATGTTTAATATGATATATCTGCCTTTGTGAACCTTCCTGTGTAAATTTGTGCTGCACTTCTCTGAAAAACATAATCTGGAAATCAAATGGAGAAATATGTTATTAAGGGGTTGGGCTGAGAGCAGAAGTTACAGCAATAGAAGATCTATGGCTTATTGTGAGTTTGACATGTCAGATAAATTACTGCTATTATCACTCTGACGTATATTTACTCAGCAAAATACTTTCATTCCAATTCATTTTATTATATTTCATGACTGGGTTGCTCAATTTTCTGAAGAAAGTAACTGGACCGGTCAAGGCTAAATCATGCTCATTTTCAGATTTTTATAAAGGAAATCAAATTGATTGTTGCATATCTGATGTAAACAGAGTGTCAAACTGGGCCAAGGCTCTAGTAACATAATACAGATTTACGTTTGGGAGCACAAGCATTCCTAGGAATTTATGAGTTTGCAGAACTTTGAGGCTTAATCTAGGCATTGTATTTTCTCCAAATACATCTGCTAATCTCTTTGGGTGTTGGTTTTCAAAACTATTTGACAGTTGTAGATGGTGATTACCAGATAAGTTTATGGAGACATGACCATTCTTATTATCTTTATATGTCCACACATTTGCTTTTAGTATATCACTCATCCACCTTTTTAGTACCCTCTTGCCCCTCCTTGGGATTGTCACTCTGCCATGTTTGAATTTAGGGGTTTTTACTGCATTACCACTAGGATTCTTCATAGTAGTAAATAGTCTGCTCAATAGTAAGTGTCAGCTGGATAGGACTCTTAGGGTCTGCTCCTAAAGCTAATATGTATAGATGGGCCCTTGTTTTGGCTGCTCTGAGTTGTGCCGGGGGACCAGGCTGCAAGGATCAGGAGGAATTTCTGGCCTCATTGAAGTTAATGGCAACACTTTCAATGACTTCAGTGGGGCCAAGATTTCAAGGAAGATGAGCAATAACAGGAAAACATTAAATACACTAGCAAAGCATTTAGACACAAATGAGAGCAAACTCCAAGGTTTTGGTGTTGAACTTGTTGGCTGACTAGGTGGATAGACTGGCCAAAACTGTGGACAGATGAAGAAGGTGTGGATGTATCCAAGATCAATAGCTAGAGTCACACTGAGGGAACAGGAAATTAATGAAAAAGAACATAAGGAAATCAAGAAAATGTTCAAATAAGACTATCAGGAGTACAGTGGTATCCTAAGTACGAGTCTGCACAAATCAAAATGATTTATTTTCTTCTCTTCAGTGGGAAGATTTTTTTGTGTTTGAGCCAAGTACACATGCCGTGTTATGCAATATTTGCAACATTATACTGCCAGCTGTAATGGTGCAGAATGGCTTCAGATCATAGCCACTGATGATTTCAATGTCTTATTTAGATTTTCTTTATTTCAGAGAAATCAGTGCTCATTGAGCAGAACAAGTATTCCAAGGTTTGTTTTGAAGAGCCCATTTGCATCAAAAGCCTCCACTGCAATCCCTGGTCATTCATGTTGTCAGCACAATGATTCGTATTCAAATCCCAGGGGCCAAAATGATGTTTTATTTGTATTGTTTTCCCCCTGAATCATGGCCACAATACGGAAAGTGCCATATTAATGTTTGGAACCCAAGAACAGGCTGTCATGGGGAAGCATCATGTTTACTTTCATAATACAAGCCATTAATTGATATTGTCTTACTTATGGATTAAATGAAATAGATAACAGTCTGAGCTGTACAGCCAAATCAGTTGTGTTAACATGATTATGTTTAGCATTTTCCAAACACACTGTAAAATTATTTTTAATCATGAGTTAGAGTGAATCAGATTTTAGAAAAGTTATGAATAATTATGTCTTATTAAGATTGCCAGTAATCAAGTTTCTCTGATCTTCCTGGTATTTTGACTTTAGAATTTTAATAACCAAACTTATAACTGCATTTGGCAACTTGTGGAGTAAGACTGAGGTATCTGCTGTGAAATTTCCATAGTATGTAAATGACCTCAATGTAAATCACCTCAATTTTTTTGCAGAGGAGGGTGTATAACGAACACGATAACAATTTTGTACAAAACATTTATTGTTTCATTCTGCTCTGTGCAAGTAATGAGCTAATGAATACTGAGTAAAGAAACATATGCATCAATATGTAAAACTTCTGGGAATAGATCTGTTAACTATCATCTGATGTTACTGCTGAAGTACTTTTAAGTCTGTGAAATGCGCACACAGTTAATTTAGTTCCAATATTGTTTATACAATTTAATGCTAGTGAGCTTATGTGTATACCCAAATATTACTTCACTGTATTTTTAAGAAAATAATTTTTCTATTGTGGTCTGTACAAAGCCATAAAGGCTATATACATACGACTTTCTGCAGCACGAGACGGTTAATGCTTCTTTTAATCGTCCTTACTCATTTACACTTCAATATGATATAGCAGAAAAACATATTTCTGTACATTTTGTAAATATATGTTCATAAATAGTCCTTGAATCAGTACCTAAACATTTCTATAACTCTTTGTCTAACACATTCCCTAGAAAGCCAATATTCAGTGTATATCGGTAACCTATTATAGGAGCAGTTGAATTTCACATATGAAAAGCAAAGGTGATCTCTGCTGTGTGCATGTAAAAGTTATATGCTAGATTCTGTAGCCCAGTGGAATAGAGAGGGATAGTAAATGTGTGCACCCATTTTTTTTCCCCAATGCTCAGAGTGACTCAGGTGTTACTGATCAATCTGAATAGCATATAACCCTTAAAACAATTCTCAGCAGAAGTGAAATACCATCCATTTTTTTCTTCAAATAGCAATAAATTTCACTAGGCGTATAACTGTATCTCTGAATGGTTTATATTCGTCAGACTCAGGGGATAAAGCACCAGCTCATTTTATACGAGGAACCTTTAAACACAAAAAGAGATTTGTATGCTCCCACATTTGGTTATCGAAAGGAATTTGCAGTCCCACCATAACTCCCCTGAATACTGGACAAGTTTTCTATGGAGATTGGTGTGCGATGGAAACAATCCAGGTGTGGCTCTTCACTGCTTCTTTGTTTGTGAGCAAACAGCACCATCATATCATGGTTCTCTGGATTTCTATGTTGACAGCAACCTAGGCTGGGCATGTCTCTCCAGCTGTCCCTCTCAGTTCCTCTAACCTTCAGGAACAAGTGATGATGCTAGTGCTATTCAAGCCAAACCACGGGGAAGATTTAAAGAGATAGGCACACAACACCGAGCAGTTTAACTAAACTGCTGCTAACCAACACTTTGACATGAGTAAGAGTGCTCATGGCACCAAAACCAACAAATGGAAAGTGGTTGAGCCACATTATGAATGTTTGTTAGTATCTGCTGAGCCTAAGAGTCCCCAGGTTGACATATGATGAACCAAAGTGAGGATCATGTCTGATAAATGTATAGCCCTGTGACATAGATCACTGTGCGGAGGAATTATTGATAACATTTCAAGGACTGAATTACAGGCAGCAAAATCAATCCCAAAGGTCAGTGTTTGTTTATTGATCTCTTGAGGTGAGCTACACCTTTCCAGGATGCTGTTAGTGGATAATGAGATGTGCTGATAACTGACATTAAAAATTCTAGCATGTGTTTAGAAGTGGGTATATTAATGATCTCCTGAGACTGAATAATGCTGACATGTAGTGACCTACTAGTGCCATTATCGTGCTACATTCCACACCTTTACATTTCATTTATTCTTTAGGGATTTTAGCCAGCGCTGGGCATTGACGGACTCTTACCTTTTCTGATCTGCACGAAAGCAATAGATGGTGTAAATTCTTGTGTGCCAGTATCGTAACGTGCATATTTCTCTCTAATGAAAACAGGGTTTTTTTATCTTCTGCAGGCTTTTGAAACCTTGCTGTGTCCAGGAAATATGTTTCAAGCTTTACACCTCTATTTCAGTCGTGCTTTTGTTCTTGTACATGCTCCCTTCCCAGTTTGAAAGAGAATTATTTGCGGTGACTGGAGTAGCTGGTGCAGTGCTGTTAATAGCCTTCCCTTCGAGGATGAACTCCAGCAATTCAGCTGCCAGTGCTTTGGCTCTGTGCAGTCCTTCTGTCTGGGTCTGATCCTCTGTCCACTACGTTCAGTGACTGTCTTTCCATTGATTTCAATGCACAGAAGGGATCTCTCTGTAGTTGGAATTAAAGGATGCACTGAACCCCAATGATGCTGAATACATGGGGAGCTGGTTCAGCCTGCCAGTGTCCACTGGTATCTTCATCCTTCTAGTTACAGTTCTATGTTGCACAGCATGCTTATGCTGCCACTGGTAATCATGTGGCTAGCATGGCCTTGCCATGTTTGCATGTCAGCTTTTCAGAGCAAGCTTTACAGGGGCTCTCATAACTGCCCCATTTCGGGCAAATGAAACAATCTGTCAGTGTTATGGCATTACCTGTTGAGCATGGAGCTAGTACCATTAGAAACTGTAGCAGTGGTCTGGAATACCCATGCTGAGTCTATTTTCCTATAATTGCTTCCTAATTGAAAGAGGCTTTGCCACTTAGAGAAAACAGTAAGTGAGGGCAGTAGATGGCATCCCTACATCTGTTCACAGTTGGATCTTAAGGTTTGCCTGTGTCCACGCAGGTGACAGCAGCACTCAACAGTACACTACCCAGAGTCTGAGTTACATCAAGGATTACTACATGATTTACAAAGACCTGCAGGTAACAGAAGAGTGTACATCTTACACCAATGACATTGTCACATTTCCTTTCCCCTCAATAATCCTCAGTGGTTTCTTCAGAACTCTTTACTCTTACAGGTAGAGTCTAGATTAAGGTTTGTAAAACTGGATGGAATCTTCTTGAAGAGAAGAGGCTACAGCTCTTTGATTTATTGATGAGGATTTTGATTAGGGAATGAATTTGGAAAAGAAAGAAAAATTGGGAAAATGGGATATCTAATCTCATAAACAATATGCAAAGGTGCAGACTTTCAGATTAGGAAGAAATCAAACAGAGGCAATCCAATTAAATTCTACAGGGCTATTATGGTCATTTTAGCTGTAGTTCTTAGTTTTTTTATTATTCCAGATCAATAAATGAATGGAAGTAGATCACACTCTGGAGGGCAAAAATAAAAAGGGATTTGGTGATTTATATCGTAATCGCTAGATGAGTATTTGTCCACATTGCAAAACCATCACACACAATCAGTATGAGGGGCTGTCTCTGCTCTAGAGCGGCCAAATACTGGAAAAGTAAAATGAAAAAAATTATAGGCTTAGATGCTTTCAGAGCTCCAAAGCAGTTTAAATAATAGCTAAAAATAATCCCTTTGGCCGAAATCCGATTGCACTCTAACTTTGGGGAGTTTGAAATCAGGGGTCAAGTTTTGTGGTTTGGGTCCATTTCTAATAAAAACACACTGCTGTTTTGGCTAAAGGCATGCTGTTAAAGTATTATTACAAGAGCTTCAAACAAAATAGCACTAAATTCCGTTATCTACATTGATGATCTTTCACCTGCTCTGCAAACTTCTACTGTATATTTTATTCTCATTCTGGGTGCGGGTCTTCAGCTGACGTCAATGGGAATTCAGTTTTCAGAATATACAATACAAGCCTGCATTATGGATCATAGAAAATTTTATTCAGAGCATTCAAAATATCAAACACAGCTGGGGATCATTTCCTTTCCTTCACAAACATCACAACCTGATCTGACTCTCGGATTCTGTAAAATTCCATTTCTTCAGACATTCATCTTTAAATAATGTATTAAAGAAAGTATTATATAAATGCTGGAAAGAAGACCCCTTTGGGAAGAAAGATGAACCAGCTAGACATTTTTGTGCAATTTGGTAATCCAGCCACTCCTATTTTCATATTTCTGGTACATCTAAAAGTATTTAACATTCTTCTTAAGCACCAGGCAACAATAGAAACGTGAGAATCTATAGCATTCTATTACTCTACCAATTTAAAAAAATCAGGATTTTTATTTTAATCTGCATACAGTACTTCTGTGTGTAGTGTGTGTGTGTGTGTGTGTGTGTGTGTATATTTGAAAAAGCTCAAGCTTACTGGGGGCAGGGCTAATGATTGTTTCTATGTCTGTGTGGCATCTAGTGCAGGGCCTGAAACTGATCACGGCTTCTGTGTGCTACAATGAATCATCATCATTAGCAGCAGCTCTTGGTCTGAAGACTATCATGTAGCAGAGTTGCACAAGTTAATTAAAAACATTATTTAAGTGTTAGAAGGTTACTTTAAAAACATATACATCCAGAATCCTGAGTGCTCCTGAGATAAATTTAAAAGCACCATAAAGAAAAATTACACAATCAAAGGAGAAGCAGAACTTGTTCATCCCCAAACTCCTTATTACCTCTCATGATAATCAACAATGACAGACCCAACATGAATTAAAACTTCCATCCCACATCATCACTTTCCCCCCAAAGTAGCGATCCTATCCCAAATGCCTCATTATTCCTCTAATGCCAGTTCAAACTGAGCATTGTTTTAAAACGTATTTCCTTTTATCAGTTTTCAATTTATTGCCTTTCAAATTAACTGAATGTTCCATCAGTTCTTGTTTTATGAGAAATAGTAAATAGAAGCTTGTGAGAGAGGGATTGGGGACTTGCCCATAATTGATATTTCTTGCTTTACCAAGAGGCCTAAATGAATCTAGGTACAGCCAGCCAAGGTGATCTATGAAAGGTGGTATCTAAGCAAGGTTGTTACACCTTTGAAATATAGCTATTAATCATTGTTAAAGGGTTTTTGTATCCTCAGTGGCCCATTTCTTATAGAAAACAGGAAGTCAAACTGGGGATAACTGGTTGGAAAGCAGGGTAGTAACCTGCTACCCTGTGGTTGTGGGGGCTTGATTAGAGCAATCTCTGGATACTGCTAGTAGAGCTGGTATATAGACAGCAATGTGGTGCTGACATGTTGACCAGATGGTTAGGCTTAGAATCCCCTGTGCCTAGGGGCATATGAGGCAACTAATTTTTCCTGCTTCGGTCTATGCAAAGGAAGACGTTTGACTCCATCATAAGGTGTGTCCCTGGCGACAACACCCTTTCAATCATCCTGCAACAGGGTCTGTCTTTGTCCCTCATGCCTTCTCGTCCCTGCAGATGGAATCCAGTCTGAACATTCCTTGTGCTTCTGCAACAGGATAGCTTGGTGACATGACCAAACTACCACAGCCGTGTAGAGAGGGATTGATTTCATGATTGTTTTCTCTGTCGCTAAGCTGAAAATGCCTTATTGATTTAACTTTGAAAAGTGCAAATCTAGCTATATTCAGCAAACTTCGTTTTAATTCCATTTCCCTTTATTTTTAATAAATCTTGTTTTTATTAAAATTACTGTTGTCTCAGTAATTTCACACAGATATCCCTGAGACCATGAGAATCCCATAACCCCTAAAGGAGAGGAGCTAAATGGTAAAGAGTGACTGGAACCTACATCCTCTTGACCGCAGTATTGGTCTGGGGTGTAGACAAAGGTATCCTATCCCAGGGAGTTGTGTTGCCATCCAGCTGCAGTGAGTGAACAGTGTAAAAAGCCATTGACTTTCAATGGAATTTAGGATAAATCAGGTAGGCATTTTTGAAAAATGCACTCAATGTACCTGTAACTCTCTTTAAGGCACTTTAGCAACTGGAAGTAAGTGGGAGACAGTACCATGTGATCAGCCAGCTCTCCATGGGCCACCAGCAAGTGCTTTGCATACCACAGTTTGGGAACATCTGCTCCATGCCTTTCAATTACTTTGTAGATTTCTAGCTTGTCCCCTCTCACACATCTTCTCTCTAAATGTAACAGCCGCAGTCTTCTCTGTCTTGCATACACAAACACACGTCTGATCACGGTCTCGTTTCCCCCCTGTAAACTTACTGTGTAAAGTCATATTTTAAAATTTGTTATAATTTTTTATTATTGCCTGGCAAATCTGTAGATTATTGAACATGCTAAGTTTTATGCATTTTTATAATTTGATAAGATACCATGTTGCAGTGGCGCATTCCAGTAAGTAGACCTGTTCTAATAAGTTTTAATATTACCACCTTTTTCCTCTATAATGTTTAGATAAGTGTGATAAAGCAACTGATTTTTTTTCTTATGCAATTGTTGTGTAAAATATTGCCCTTGGGATAGAAGCCCTTCAGCTTCATGCATTATATCATAATTTTAGCAACATAGATATATTCCTTTTCTTTTAAAAACTTGTTGCTATATGTTATGAGCCTAATTTTCAAATGTGACTGCTTAAGTTAGCATGCATGGGTCTGCACCTGGGAATCTCAGTGTCATTTCAGGAAGTATGTGGAGTTGTGGGCTCTGATTTAGGCATCTCAGGTTGAAAGCTGGACTCCGCAGTACATATAAACAAGGCTTTTCTAAACGAGTGGGCCAAGTGACTTCTTCTGAAGAATGAAATTCTTACACATGGTGTTTGGAATCAGACAACTAATAGGAATGAAGATAGTTGAAGTGGCTAATGGGAATCCAGGATCAACAGAAGCTATAGTATTTTGGTAAGCAAACTGCAGCATGTAATTGTAAATCAACTGAAGCAGCAGGAACTGATGCGCTGCAAAGGTGCAGCTTCAATGCTAGTTCTGGAACCATGTATTTCCTGCAAGTACCCAAGAAACTGGCTTATATTTTACTTATTCCATCCTTTGCAAACAATTGGTTTGCTTCAGGTTTCATTGAGAGAAGTGTAATGACTATGCTAGTTTTGAATGGCCTTTTTATCGTCTTATGTACTACTACAAACTACTATTTAAATAGCACTTTGGGATTTAATATACTGAGCACTAGCAGAAAATCCTAGCAAAATTTAATAAAATGAGAAATCTCTCCCTTCCTGACAAAAATAGCATCTGAAGACTTGACTGAATTTGAACTTTAATAGAACACCAGTAACTCCTCCTCCTCCCCATTCTGAAAGTGAGTGACGGGATTAAAAACTAATAAAAACGTAAGCTTCATAATATGCTTTCTGTTGAAATGGTCATAGTCTGGCAGTATGGTGGCCACTGAAAATACGTTTCCAGCTGGAAGAAACTTTGGTTAATGCTTGTCAGTGCTTTCCCACTACTTCCCCAGACAGGACTATGATGTTTTTTTATGAACATTGAGGGACTCAGAGTCATTCAAAGACATCTAAATAAAAAAAAATTGGGCTGGGATTCATGGAATTATTCATCTACCTCCAACAGATCAGTGCAACTTGAAAGTTTAAAGTTTACAGCTGATGTTTACTAAACCTCCAAAGGATGACATTCTATGACCCACAGCCTTTTGGGCTCCAGAACACATTTGGGACCAATGGAAGGTCATTAATGACATTAAGCAGCTGGGCCTGTTGTTTTGAAAGTTTGTGGTCTGTGAGCACTAAGATAAACAGCAGGTCAGCAGAGTTCTACCAAAAAATAAATAGAATGCATGTTATCCCCAGCTTTTGAACAATTAGGCAATTATACCATCGTGCTTAACATGCACTTTGCAACTACAGTTGCATAAATTAAGACCTCCAGAAGGCCTTCATCTGTGGGAATTTGGTGTTAATCCAAGAGCGTAGAAGAATATTATTCAAATTGGTTGCTGCTTACCCAAATCATGAAATAGTTAGCTTAAATATTTCCTCAGAAGGAACAAATATCAATGACCAGTTTTTACAAGAGTTCTTGGACCAGCAGTTCAGTATGGGACCCGCTCTACTTGGAAGGTTTCAAGTGTCATGTATTGTAACTCCAAAGGCCCCTCTGTCACTGAAAATTATTTTAAAGATGGCAACATATTTAAACATGTACAAAAATAATCTACAGGAACTTTTAATGTAATATTTTTATCAAGGGGCCTCCAGTCACATGCCTCTGGGTAAAGACACTCTCTTCTGCACCAGCTGTGCTCTGGTCTTAAGCAGGAGATATGGATCTACTGGAATCTTGTGGAGGAGTCTTGTAGTAGGCTAAATCTGGTGCCATAGTTGAGTGGGTCTGAAATCGAATGCAAACTTATCAATCATTTACCTCAAATCTGGGAAATTTGTGGAGCTGACCACGTATGCGTTAGGGTTGATGGCACATGATGTAAATTAAATGTTTTCTATGAAAATGTTTCAGCCTTTCACCTGAATACATTAGTACAAAAATGGGAACTACACAATGCCAATTTGAGAGCAGAGATGGATGTCAGAGGAGTTACTTTAGATCTGTTCCCATGTAGCTGAAAGCCGCTTTGGCCCTTTGCTGTTTCAAAACAAATGACGATTAACTGTGCTGCATTTTACTGTACTAGGAAACCTATTATGATTGTCCTAAAGTGCTTTCAGCTCAGTTTATGCAGAGTTGTGCCAAAAACCTGAACAACATAACTGACCAAATTCCTTAAAGTATATACTATCAGACTTCACTGTACAGAACTTATAAAGTAATTCTCTTGGCAGTTTCACTGCGTACTAGTGATTTTCCTCATTGGCTTTGTTTATTCTCTGCTCTGTTGAGCCAGGAACCCACACACCAGATAACAGCCATGGGGTGGAGGGTTTGTAGAATTTTACTCTAGAGAAACAATCCCAAAATAGAATGATTTTACTAAAGTAAGAAAAAGCATTTTGTCTCTTTGAAGAGGAAGAGAAATGTTTGGAGAAAAGCAGAAAGCTTCCAAGGATTCTTCCCTTTCCTACATTTTATTGTTGTACTTATCTTTGTATTTCCAAATGCTCAGCTGGTGCAAATTAGCACAACTCTATTGACTTCAACAGAGCTATTTATTCTAGCTTACTCCAGGTGAGGATCTGTTCCAGCTCCTTTTGATTTTAAGCTGGACATTACTGTTAGTGCACTTAGATTTTTTCTTGCCTGTTGTTAATATGGGAACATATCGATCGTGCCAAACCAGGCAAGGTAGAAGATGTGCAAAAAGTACTAATGATTTTTTTCAATATTCCTATTCTTCCCCTGACAAAGGAACTCATACACACTCTTACCATTACATAGGGAGCAGTCTGGGGGATTCCTCACATTGCATAAAAAGCCAAGCACATTTGTGAGGGCTTATCTATCCAGGGAAGTTAGTGCACAGTAAGCTAGGGAGTGAATTCAAAGTGTACTAGCTATTCTACAGTAACTCCTTGTATAGGCACTCCTACTGCACATTTAGAGTGCCCAGGCATGATTTAGCTTAATTTACTTCCAAAGTGCAGTAAGCATCTGTGCACAAAGGATACACCTACACTGCAACAGCAGACCTGTGACATGGCCGTGGCTGGCCTGCATCAGCTGACTTAGACTTGCAGGCTTGGTATGCAGGGCTAAAAGTTGCAGTGTAGACATTTGGGCTTGGGCTGGAGCCCAGGCTCTGAAACCCTGTGAGGGAGGTACGTCTCAGAGCCTAGGTTCCAGCCCGTGCCCGAATGTCTACATTGCTATTTTTATCCCCACAGCCCAAGTCCTGAGACCCTGAGCCAGTTGACCTAGGTTCTAAGACTTGGTGCTGCAAGTAGATGTACCCTAAGGCACTTTTAAGGTTTGTCTTCATGGTACATTGTTCTGCACCACAGGGCTGTAAATTTTAGTGCACACTGGCATATCATGCACTAACTAGCCTGTGTGGACCCTGCTGGCATGCACTAAAAGCTCCCTAGCGCACATTAAAGCTCCCTAGTGCATGTCAGAAGGTTCTACTTGTGCTAGTTAGTATGCAACATGCTAGTGGGAACTAGAATTTACATCCTGCTGGTGTGGACTAATGCATCGTGTAGACAAGCTCTTTGTGCACAGAAAAATATCCACACTGGGAATTAGTGTGGTGTAGCTAGTATACACTAGCTTTTTCTCATGTACACAAGCCCTAAGTCTTTGCAAGATAGAGCCTAAATGAAATATCTTTTCAAGCAAATCCTGGGAAAGATACAAATTTGCATTTTCACTGCTTGTGGTCACAGCTCCATGTCCACTTACACACTTTTGCTTGTAATGTTTTCTGAGTAGTCCTCTCTGTTTCTTACTTTTTGTAGTTGCATCTCTAATTTAGAACTATAACAGTTCTTTAGTGGCAGTGTTTTAAATGCTACATTAGCAATGTAATGGCCAAAACAAAGCTATGTTTTACAAGCTAAGACTAAATAACACCTTAACAGAGAGAGGGCTCCAGGTTACAGATTTTCAGTTAGCCAACTTTTAATAGGGGTTGCAAAAAGTTTTGAAAGTGTTTTTCCCTCCTGAAACTGAAGTATCTAGCCATAACAAAGTAAGAAGGGCATTTATAATAAAGGCAGCATGTTTCTCTAATTAGACAAAAGGGAAATGACGATCAAGTACAGATTAAAAAAGAACAGATAAATAAATGCATGGAACCCAATTCCTTGACACCCTGAGGGGACAAAAGCTGTCTGCAAAGGCAGAAAAAGAAGTGAGAAATGTCTCCATTCTCTACATAGCTTCGGTTCTGTTGTGTAACTGTTGTGGCAAGGTTGCTGTGTTGTAAGGAAGGGGAACATACTGGCCAGCTGTGTTTTTGTCCCCATGCTAGTGATTGGTCCATGCAAAAGGTTTAAGAGTCCAATACTATCTCCAAACTAAGAAACGTGGTCCTCTAAGTCAAGCAGCGGATACTTGTTGTTTTAGATCAAGAGTTTCCCAGAACCTGACAGATGACCCAGAGATTTGTAGCCTTATCACAGCTGCAGTCTCTAGTGTTGAAAAGGGGTGTTTTAGTAAAAAGTGACTAACATCACAGCTGCATTGAGGGGGTGTGTTGTAGCGGAGCGGGGTGCAAGGGTCCCAATCCCCACACTGCAAGATGTGTCCCAATCGAGAGATAAGGGACCAGACCACTATTTTTTGGTTAACCACTATTTTTTTTATCTTTTATTGAAGTATATAGGGTTATAAAAAAGGAAAAATTAATTAAATGAAAAAATGCCTATTATTACAATTAAAAAAGCTTCAATTCTTATCAAATACTACGTATACCAACCCCTCATACACAAGCCACATTCCCAAATTCTACTTCCCTAAGACATTCCTTATTAAATCCCACGCACACCAACCCCTCATACACAAGCCACATTCCCAAAACTTTACTTCCTTAAAACATTTAAAAAATCCTTCCAGTGCAAACACTAGCACGACCACAACCACAATCCCAATTCCCGTGCCCAACGTTGAGACAAAACCTCAGTGCCAGTCTCAGTAGGGTAAGGGTCCTACAAGACAGAGAGAGAGCACAATCCGTGGGTGAAAAGAATTATTCCAGCTTGATACACACACACTAACACACAAGCACAGCCCAGGACAGCACGAACACCTTGCTTCTCCCCCTTGCTCCACAGACACCATGGGTCACGGCCTGGTGAGGCTAGCCATGGGCTGTTTGCGGCTAGGAGTTACAAGGGTCAGCTGGGGTGCCTGGTGGGGAATACAAGTGGATTCCAGCTTGTTTTTAATCTGTGGGTTAGTTAGCTTGGAGCAGTGATAATATATACACACAAAATTCCCCCAAAACATTCCCCAATTTATATCCCCAATTTAACCAGGTTATATTTACCACATGTGGATGCTATCTTCGGAGTGACAGAGTATTTTCTTGAGATAGAAGATAAAGTGAGAGAAAACAGCCCGGTGTTAAATCGACTGCGCAGCCCACTGGTCTGGAGAGAACAGTCCGGTGTTAAAATGACTGCCACCAAACTTGCAGCCCACTAGTCTGGTGTCAACCAATTGTGTGCTTTTTAACAAACCTTGCACTCGACCAGCCCGGTGTTTAAACGGCCTCACTTAGCTTACACTCCCCCATGGATGCAAGCAGCCATAAAAATCAGAGCCTACCGCAACCAGTTGCAACGGATGAACACCCCTTTGCCACCCTCTTTTGATATGCCAAGGCATGTGGCCCTGCAATCTGGGGTGACCAGGTGAACAAAGAGAATCAGGAAAAGAAAAATCCAAAAGCAGAAAAAAGATCTGCAAAAAGAGAAAAACAAAACAAAACAAGGCAGCAGGCTCCCTTGGTGATCAGACAAGGGGGTTTAACACTCTTCCTTCTGAAGAGCGGGAAGGTGCCCAGGACTGGCCAGGTCCCTGGGCGAAACGACAGGCTACTAACCTATCATCTCTCCAACGTGTCCAAACCAGAACCCCCGCTTTATGGCTGAGACCCCAGAAAATTAGCATATCGCCCTTTGGCATGGAAACTCATTGACCTTGTTCAGTAAAGTTTTCTCATGAGCTCTGCAGCTGGTAGCTATAATTTATCTTATCACCTTCTCCAGGGTTGTTTCAAACCAGTTTGGGACACTGGTAGCAAGTTTAGAAACAGTTATTGTTTGCAGTTTTTGACTCCAGAAGATAACACCACCTATTTATTTATTTATATAATTTGAGGCTTAACAAGCTGCATTCCATCCCAGGCTGGAGTTTGGCCATAGCAAAAAGCAAGTGGAAAAATCCACTTCTAACAGGGCGGTGACTAGGTGAAGTCTCTGCTAGGGAGCAACTTTACCTCCAGCAGAAATCTAAATTGTGACTAGAAGCTTGATCAAAAACCCTCTGAAGCATGTAGGGATACATCTAAATCTGGTCTGGGGCTAATCATTTAGATATCTCTGCGCCTAGGTCTTGATGCAAAGCCAATGAAATCTAAGGATATACTTCAATGGCCTTTGGATCAGGCCCTAGGCATACAGAAATTCAAATTGGTAGAACCGGTCAAGAATCAAACATACCCATAGAGAAGTTACCTTACTGCAGCGGTTCTCAACCTGTGGGTCGCGACCCCGGCGGGGGTCGAACGACCAATACACAGGGGTCACCTAAAGCCATCGGAAAATACATATTTCCGATGGCTTTAGCCGCTGAGAAGTCGCGCTACCATCTGTAGCAGCGCTATTCAGCTGGAACGCACACCGTTATGGATGCACGTTCCAAACTGAATGCCTGCGCGCATGCACAGACATGATTGCATCATCCGTCCGGGGCCTAAGGGGCGGGGAAAGCGGGGGGAACGCTCCACAGTCCATAGCAGCGCATTACGTGTGTCCGGCGCTTGCTGACGTCATCAGTGGGCGGACGCAGCAAGCGCCGGAGGACAGAAGCCTAGGAGGCGGAGAGCCAAGAGGCGGAGAGCCAAGAGAGCCTGCGAGACAGCCTGCTGGTGTAAAAAAGGTTAATAATGTAAAAACAGTACACACACCATACACACAATACTGTGTAAGTGTAAGGTGCTTTGTGTGTAATCATTATACAGTACACAAAGCAGCTTACGCTTACACAAAGCACCATACATTTACACAGTGTGAACTACATCGGTCTTATACTATAAGAGACCACTATAAGATGTAGTTCACACTGTTCTATATAGAAAACTTGCCACTAATCTGGAAAAAAACAGATCCATTAGTTAAGCATATGAATACGGCCCCCTGGTCATAGTAACAGGTGTGTAATAGAAAATAACACAGGGAATAGTAAATAATAGGAAACTTTAACAAACTATTTAGACGCGACCATCTTTTATTTTTTCTTTAGCAAACCGTCTCATGACAATGGATCGTGTAGACAAGAATATTAGGAAAAGAAAATATACTGAGGATTTCTTGCAGTATGGTTTTACCTCAATAATTACAGCAGGAATTGAGAAACCACAATGTGTTATCTGTTGTGAAGTTTTCTCAGCTGAATCTATGAAGCCGAACAAACTAAAACGCCATTTTGATAGCAAGCACCCAAGCTTTGCTGGCAAGGATATCGACTATTTTAGAAGCAAAGCTGATGGACTCAAGAAATCTAGATTTGACACTGGTGGCCAGTACCACAAACACAATGTAGCAGCTGTTGAAGCATCATATTTGGTGGCACTCAGAATCGCCAGAGCTATGAAACCTCACACCATTGCTGAGGATTTACTGTTGCCAGCTGCAAAAGACATAGTTCGAGTGATAATTGGAAATGAATATGTTCAGAAATTGAATGCAATTTCCTTATCTAACGACACTGTCTGCAGAAGAATAGAGGACATGTCTGCCGATATTCTTGATCAGGTGATCCAGGAAATTAAATCTGCACCACTACCAATATTCAGTATCCAGCTTGATGAATCTACAGACGTGGCAAACTGTGCACAGTTATTGGTTTACGCGAGGTATATTAATGATGGCGACTTTAAAGATGAGTTTCTTTTTTGCAAACTGCTTGAAACAACAACAACTGCACATGATGTTTTTGATGCAGTTGGTTCTTTTCTAAAAGCGCATAACATCTCCTGGGAAAAGGTTTGCGGTATTTGCACAGATGGTGCTCCTGCTATGCTAGGATGTCGCTCAGGATTTCAACGTTTGGTACAAAATGAATCGCCAAAAGCAATCGGAACACACTGTATGATACATCGCCAAATATTAGTGACTAAGACACTGCCGCAAGATTTACAAGAAGTAATGAAAAGCGTCATAACGTGTCAATTTTGTTAAGTCGAGCGCCTTAAACAGTCGGCTGTTTTGGCAACTGTGCAACGAGCCAGATGCGCCAAACAATGCTCTGTTATTTCACACTGAAGTCAGATGGTTATCAAGAGGAAAAGTTTTAAAACGTGTCTTTGAGCTTCGTGATGAACTGAAAACATTTTTTAAACAGAAAGCAAGACCGCAATTCGAAGCACTTTTTAGCGATAAAACTGAGCTGCAGAAAATAGCTTACTTGGTGGACATCTTTGTCATCTTGAATGACTTAAATTTATCACTGCAAGGACCAAATGCAACATGCCTCGATTTGTCCGAAAAAATTAGATCATTCCAAATGAAACTTCAGCTTTGGAAAAATAAATTGGATAAAAATAAAATTTACATGTTTCCTACATTATCTGTCTTCTTTGAGGAACATGACATTGAGCCAGACAAAAAAATTATGATGATAACTTCTGTGAAAGAACACTTGCACATGCTTGCAGACGAAATTTCATCATACTTTCCTAATCTACCTGACACCCCATTTGCACTTGCCGGAAGTCCATTCACAGTGAAAGTTGAAGATGTTCCGGAGACAGCGCAAGAAGAGTTCATTGACCTAATTAACAATGATGCAGCGAGAACAGATATCTCTACGATGCCACTGACAAAATTCTGGATTAAGTGTTTACAGTTATATCCTATTCTGTCTGAGACTATGCTGCGCCTTCTTCTTCCTTTTCCAACAACATATCTTTGCGAAACAGGGTTTTCCAGCTTGCTGGTAATCAAGTCTAAATACCGAAGTAGACTTGTTGTGGAAAATGATATTCGCTGTGCCCTTGCAAAGACCGCCCCAAGAATTTCTGAATTGGTAAGCAAGAAGCAACCACAACCATCTCACTAAATTTGGCAGCATACTGTTGCAAAATATTGCACTGTTGTTTACTGTTATATTACTGTTATTATATTTAAACCCATGCTATGCCATGGTGAAATGTTATTTATTGGAATTAGTAATAAATATTTCTCAACATATAATTAAATATTGTTTTTGTGATTAATCACTATGTTTAAATTATGTTTGATTTGTAGCAATGAGAATACATAATGCATATCAGGTATTTACATTCCGAATCATAACTGTAGCAAAATTACAGTTTTGAAGTAGCCACCAAAATTATTTTTTGGTTTGGGGTCACCGCAATATGAGGAACTGTATTGCGGGGTCACGGCATTAGAAAGGTTGAGAACCACTGCCTTACTGGGACCTTATAACATCCATGTGTACAGATTTAAAAAATATTAGGCAGCTAGTGCATATTCTTTTATCGTTACAATTTATCTACTGCACCTTTAAATGTCTAGAAGTCTATTTTCTGCTGGAGGCAGCTGGCATTTTCTGTTCATTTCCGATGCCACTTGTAACACAGAGGAGAGACCCTCGGCTATCTCTGTGAGTTTTCTTAATGTAAAATAACAATTTAGACTGAAAATCAGTATGGAAAAATAAATAGTTTCCAGCCATTCAACCTCTGGATTGTCTTATGGTTTTGTCTGCCAGATTAAAAAGTCTCTACTAGCAGAGTCTCCCCATGTAGACACATATGGATCATGATCAAGTCACCTCTTAGACTTTTCTTGGGCAGACTAAATAGATTTAGCTTCTTATGTCTCTCATTGTAAGGTATGTTTTCGAAACCTTGAATCATATTTATATCTCTATAATCTTCTATATCATAGAATCACGGAAATGTAGAGCTGGAAGGAACCTCAAGAGTTCATTTGCTCCAGTTCCCTGTGCAGAGGCAGGACCAACTATACCTACACCATCCCTAACAGTTGTTTCTCTAATCTCTTCTTAAAAACCTCCAATGATGGGGGATTCTACAATGTCTTTTGGTAACATATTCCAGTATCTAACTATCCCTATGATTAGAAAGTTTTTCCTAATATCGAACCTAAATTTCCTTTGCAACTGATTAAGATGATAACTTCTTGTCATATTTTTAGTAGACATGGAGGACAACTGATCATCATCCTCTTTAAAACAAAAATATTTGAAGACTATCAGGTCCCTCCTCCCTCAGTCTTCTTTTTTCAGAACTAAATATGCCCGGTTTTTTAACCTTTCCTTATAGGTCAAGTTTTCTAAACCTTTTAGTATTTTTGTTGCTTTCCTCTGGCTCTCTCCAATTTGTCTATATCTTTCCTAAAGCTGCCTAACCAGTTATTCCCCATTTATGCATTTGAATTTTCCTTCTTAGCAATGCAGTGGTTTCATCAATGTACATAGGTACAAAGGTAAATCTACCTCCCAGCTCCTACTTGCTCTTCTCCAGATATATCTAAGGATCACATTAGCCCTTAGCTACAGCACACACTGGGAAGTCTAATTTCAGTTTGAATTTTTCTGACATCAGCTCTAGACATTAGATTACATTAAAGCGTTGTTCTCTAGTTACATGAGGAGGATTGGGACTAGGGCATCTGAGTTTGGAAAAAGCAGTGACAGGCCTGTAAGAGAGAGATCCTAAAAGTTCAGTGGTGGTGTTTGTATGTAGTCTGTGAAACATTCTAATACTCTTCTGGTTGGAGGTGTCATATAAATATAAAACATTACTACATTATTTTGAAATGGTGCTATATCTTTGCTAGTGATGATGTATTCACACATATTTAAGACTGGTATTCTGCATGGCTTTGTGTCCTGTTTAATAATACTCAGAGTACATTTAAAGTAACTTGAGATTGTCAGAACTATAGTCCATTGCAATCACTAAGTTCAGTGAGTCAATGCCAGGCTTCCATTACTAGAGTGGATTTTACTCAGGCCTTGGAAATACAAACACCACCCAGACTGAATGGATCACTGCACTAGAGGAAACAGCTGCATATAAGAAATTCATACAACTCTCGGGACTCATTACAAAGATGAACCTATTTGGAAACCTTTCTTTGACTGTCTCAAATACACTTCTTGAACAATAGGAATAAAATCCAACTAAGTCCTACAAATGAAATATGATAACATCTTTTATGTACTCCCTCTCTCCAATCTACATACCTGCTTTCTCTTGTTAGGGGAAGTGTGGACTAGCACTCACAAAAACAGCCAAAAAAAAAAAAAAGCATTATTTGTAACTAGTAACCAATATATACATATAAACATATGGCATTCCACCAGTGCCTTCCATCAAAGGATCTCCAAAATTGTTTTCAAACATTAATTTATTAAGCCTTACAACACACCTGTGTGGTAGGTAAGTTTCACTATCATCACTTTTATAGCTGGGGAAATGTTGACACTAAGAGCGCAAGTGATATCCCAGGCCCCACAGGGAGAACTGTGTTTATGGAAGAACCAGGATTCTTCTGACACATTGGCTTTCGTCATGGGACTATCATACTCCTCTGAAGGTGAGACAAGGGTACATTTTTAGTAGCCAGTATAATATAGTAGTGGAATTGTATTTCAAATCACAGTAAAAAAAAAGGAAAGAAAATAACATAATAAGTAAAAGAGACAGCCAGTGAAGAGACACTTGTCAAGGTATGAACAGCAAATCTGAAATCTGTTTTTGTAAGTTGCTTCCAATGATCTCAGGTTAAGCTTTAGGTCATACAGTAGGGGTAGAATGAGATGGGATAAGAAGGGGCTAGAACTGCCGACTAGTGAAGGGTCATATTCACTGATGAGTTTGTTGGGCTAAGGCTACAGTAAGTGAGGAACTATATCCCAGTAGTTTGAGAGAGAAAGAGAGAGAGAGGAGAAATACACAGATAATCTTACACATACTTGTTCTGGTTTTCGTTTAATTTGATAGCATGTTTTGATATGTGCCACTGCACGGCATTCTGAAACAGCATAAGCTGGAACTATTACCAATTTTCTGAAGATAGTGCCGGATATCTAAAGAACATACATGTATTGGATCAAGGTCAAGGGCTTTGCTTCCTGACCAAAGATGGTGCAGACCAGAGGGCAACAGATTCTTCACTGCTCCACACCTTGTTTAGTCATTTACATCTATGCAAAATGAATGCAAATGAGATGTAAGATGTTATCACGTTGATCAGCTAGTGTTTCATAAAGTTTCTCGTATTGCACAAGTGTAACTGACTTCACAAAGTGCCAGTCAATAGATGATCAGTCTTGGCCTAAGGCTGAAAAACTTAATCTGTCATTGACCTGATATAACTAGCCGCAGGCTTCCCAATTCATTGCTGGTGAGCTACTGAATTCAATGGAGTTGCATCATCTTACATCAACAGTGAATGTGGCCCCTAGTATATGTGATGTTTGAAAATGACCTGCTGCAATGCCAGAGCATGACTAATATTATTTAAGGTGACCTCTACATTACTTTCAAATGAACAGAGTGAATTTAACACTATTATTTAACATTCTTGTCTGAATATTACCACTCATTTTGTCCTGTAAAGGAATCGATTATCTCACATCCACTCCTCCACTTCCCCTGCTTTTGTGGCACTTTCATCTGATGCAGGGAAAGAGTCCAGCATCTACTGAGAAATGAGCCTCCTTCTCTCTCAGATAGGATTGTGGCAATCTGTAATAACATTAGACCACTGGGCTGGAATGGCCCCTGTTTTTTACAGAACTCAGAATTAAATCAATGAAACAAAGGTGTGCTGTACTTTATTTGGCACTGTCACAGTTCAGAGCAACTGCAGTATTTTCTCCTCAGTAGTCCAACAAGGGCACCCACTTTCAGGGTTCCAACTCTCCAGCTGTTGCTCCTCCTAGGTGGAGACACATGTCCCTTTCCCTTCTGACCAGGCTATTTCTAGACTGCACAGTTCCATGACCATACTGTGTTAGTTCCAGCAAAAGACAAGCTGCCCAAGCAGAACCTGATTGCTTTCTCTTTAGAAACTGTTAGGTGCAATTGCTACAGATATAAGTTACCACCTAGCACTTCCTGTGCAACCTTATTTTATTCTGAAAGTAAAAAACATTACAGCAAAAAATATTAAAAACAATAAAAGAACCTTCATCCATTCTATTATAAGCTCATGCTGGAGCATGTCAAGTGTAGACAAGCACACAATCTCCAAAAGAAGGTGCATACATACAATTCCACAATAACAAATATGGAATTGAATTTTAATACAATGGATCCCCAAAATGTTAATTATGATCCAGTAAAGTTTAAATTAATTAATAAAATTCATTCAGGATATTGTCAATCTGTCACAGCACAACCAGACAAAATGGAAAAATACATTTCCTCTATCTGTTACATATATCTTGAAGAAACATGATCTTATTTTGCAATTACATTTGCTGTTACTCAGATACATCCTTTCTCTCCATTGATTTGAAGGGAGATTCCTTGAAAACTGATGTAAAGCAACATATATTTTCTTGCAATAGTAAACAAGTTAAAATATCTGTGGAATCACACTTGTTACACATGGCAATTAACACCAACCAGCAGAACAGCCAAGGAATTTGAAGAGAAAAATACTGGAGTTCTCAAATTATATTTGACTTCCCTAAATTATGTAAGATTATTTTCTTATTCTTGGTTAACACATTATTTTCCCTCTGTTAGTAAAGTTTTTTGAGATACATTATATAAAAATTTCTGAATACAAATAAACTGCCTGGACATGAAATTGAATTACACATTTATGTAAGCTTTTAAACCGATAACAATCAAATGAACTCTGGTGTTAATCCAGGCAATGCTTTAAAAATCATCTCTAAGTCATCTGTAGTGTCATAAATCATTTAAATGTTTTTAAAATGTCTTCTAAGAGTGTCCTGGAATATTCCTCCATATATGAAAACCTGTAGTCATTGCCAATTTTACAATATAAAATATTCAAGAACTTTCTCATTTCTTAAAACAGAGATTGTAATGATGTGGTAACAATGTAGTAATATTTCGATTTCAAAGAAAAGGGGTATTTTTCTCTTGTGTTGGTGGAGGAATCTGACCTAACAGGACTGAAAGGGGGGCTCTGCCTTTCCAAATACGGTTAAACAAAATCTCCTCTTTTCATCACAATTTCTCCAACACTTATCCTTATTCAGTCTGTATTTTTTAAGCAGACTGGTGTGAGGTTCCATTGAAAGAGTATCAAAGACGTTTTCCTTCATTGTACTACAAACTGAGGTTGCTGATCCTCTTTTCCAAATTACAGTCCATTCCTTTGAGTAATTTGTCTATCCATATCCTTCTCCCACTGTGTCCTATACAAACATTTCTTTGTTAGGAAAGGTGTCCGCAAAGATTGATATAAATTACTTGTATTTTTTTGTTTCCTAGTTGAAAGGTATGGATGACTATCTGAAGCTTTTGGTTTTAGAAACTAGGCTGGCAGGATCATGAGTTTAGACTCTCTCATGGGAATTCTAGTATTTCTGTGCCACCATTTCTAGCAAGCAAGCAAGAAACAAAACATATGGTGGGGGGTGGGGTGGGTAAAAGAAAAATAAAATTAATCAAGACTCATGGAATCTCAAAAAAGATTTTCTTGGATTTGGTTGGAGTACTGGGTGAAGTTTCAAAACACTGCTTCTTTTATAAGAACTTGTCTGTTACTATTTATTTGTATTGCCGTAGCACTTGAGGAATGCAATCTCTGATTGAGGTCCCCCTATGATACATATATATTCATGTAAGAAAAAGATTGTCCCTGCCCCAAAGTGACTACATCTAAGTACATGAGAAGATGCATCAAGTGATACAACAAATAGATGGGGGTGCCGCACAGGATTTATTCATCCATTTTATATTTCCATTTATGGGGATTTACGCAGAAAAATCCCCTAATCCCTAATGCACATCAATATCCACTTATTAAAACAGGACTGTATCAAAAGATGTTCCCTTTTCTCTTAAGTTTTTCAACAACATACTACTACTGCCTGAATCAGTAAGACTTCTTCACAATGAAATTCCGAAGCATCATAAAAAGGTTCTTGTAGTACTAGTACTTTAAATGTCATTGTGAATTGACGCTTCATGGGGTGATAGCCATATCAGCATTGTTCTTCATTCTTGAACAGCTTGATGAAAGCATTTGAAAGATTCCATAGAATCAGAAAAGCCAGTACAGTGTGCTGTGCATCCTTACTCCACTACTCCAAAATCAACATTTAACATGCTTAATGACAAGGACTTTCCAAAATTTCAGCCTCCGACCAAAAACTACATGTTACCCTCTAAACATTCTTGCCCTAGAGAAACAACAGCTTCAGGCAAGTTGTCTCCAGTCATAAATCACACAGCAGAGCACAATACAATCTTTTAAAACCAAAGGCAAAGAGTGCCAGCATGATGAAAGAAGAAATCCCTTTGAACAGATGGCTAACTTATCTTGGGAAAACGCAGGTTAAAGGTTCAAAGGAAGGGGAAAGGGCTCTGAATACTGTAGTTGTTAAAATCAATTGTGGTGCCAATTTTATTTTATTTCCTCATTAGGTTTAAAATTAATGACAGTCCTTTGTAATTGAGATTAAACAAATAAAAAAACAAAGAGATCACAGCTGGATGTTTAAAGGCTAAAAAGAGTTACAGAGTTAATACAAAACATGTATTGAAAACAAAACAAAAATGGAGCAGGAGTCTTATTTTGAAATAACTGTCGGATAACATTTCATTTGAAATGGGAATGAGTACAACTAAAAGTAATGAAAGTTCAATTATAAATCTAAGATTTTTAAATGGTCACTTGCAGTATACTAATTGGCGCTATATATTGCACAGAAAAATGCCAAATGAACTGTTTGTATAGACCTTGATCTCATAAGAAACAAACTTACTTTACCTTAATAAGGCAATTGCACTGGTGATACACTTGTACTTTTTGTCACTGAAGTGTGATGGAAGTTGGCTTGCTACTTGTGGCTGCATCCCTTGTGAAAACCAGTCTTACTATTTTTACTTCACCATGAACAAATAGTAAATAGTAAAAGTTACATGCAAATCCCAATAATTACAACCAATCCTTTATAGTGCCTTTCATCTGGGAGGATCCTAAAATGAATTATCTGCAGATGATGGGGCTGACCATGAATCCCTGGTGTCCTGTCTGAATAATTCCTCTCCTCCCCCAGAATACGAGTAAAAAATTTACTTTTTGTCTTTTAATAAGGCTTCTCTTTGGAAAGTCTAATCTTAGACATGTCAGGCCCCAAAGTAAGGTCACAGACTATCTAGAAGCAGCCCTATTTCCAGTCCTGATTACATCAAATGGGTGTGTGCATGGGAGGAGGAGCAGAGAGGTTCTCACTTTCCAAAAAGAGCAGCTTTTTAATTTCCCTGATTTTTAGTCTTTTATACAATTTTAATTTTGCAAAGGCCTTGGCATGGTTGGCATGACTAGTAGCAATAAATGTGAACTACACTGAATTACTTAGTTGGCTTTGGTAACCACATCTAGGTATGAAGAATTGTTGTTTGGAAGTCAATTGTCCTCCTTGCCAAACTGGAAAACCTCACCTCTGTGAAATACCATCCAAATAATTTATGAAGATATTGAATAGAATCAGACTTAAGACAGATCCCTGTGAGACCTGCTCAATATGCCCTTCCATCTTGATTGTGACCCATTGATAAGTACTCTCTGATTAGTCTTCTCCAAGCAGTTGTGCACCCACTTTATAGTAAGCTTATCTAGGCTATATTTATCTAGTTAGTTTAAGATAACATCATGTGACACAGAAATAAAAAGCCTTAGTAAAGTCAAGATGTAATCACTTCTACTGCTTCCCCCCATCCACAAGGCTTGCTACTTCTGATTCAAAACACTTCCTACTATTTATCTTTGTCTTATGTACTATATGTCTTTTATATGTAAAAGTATTATATAGTACTTACATGTCTTTTACAGAACTGCATGCAATTCTCAAAATCCTAGAAATCTGAGTATTTCAAGGCAAGAGTTAAGGCTGTGTGCTTGATTTTGTGTAGTTGGACGTATGGCTTGTGAGTGGATGGAAATTTGTATTGGAAGGAAATGTGTTCTGGTAGTATTTAGGATGCTGTGTATTTGTTCATTGCATATTCAAAATAGTGTACAGTAGGTGTAGCTATTGTTGACCAAACTGAAGCAGAGTCCTATAATGCTATAAGCTAGACCAAAGGTGAAGTGGAAAACTACTGCTTGTGAACCTACAGTTACATATAATGTTGATGCTGATAGTTTTACCAGGTAAGGAATAGAATTGTAAGAAGGGCTGGGAAACTCTCTCTACAAACAGATGTATTTACCAAAAATATATAAATTACTTTATTGCTGTAACTACAAGTTTGACTAGATAAGGTGTAATTTGCAACTTATATAAGAAAGTAGCTAGCAGTAAATAAGTAAGGCATATAATATATTTTCAAAAAGCTTTGAACCTATGATAAGTTGTATAGAGATAAACTGTATTCATAAGCTTTTTCCTAGAATCCCCCCCTTTTTTTCAACATATGCTGAGTTGTTTGACCAAAGGAAATATAAAGTGTTGTAATTTCAGTCCTAGGTGCAGAAACATACCAGAAAGACATAATAAGAACTTGTTGATGCTTAACTAATGTGCAGTTTGTATCAAGGTACAACTAGTGCAAATGACTCTAAGCTTTGCTGACTTCTGAAATACTTTGTTCAAAACAAGATAAGAAACTGGTAAGAAACTGGTGTGCAAATCTTGGGTAATGTGTTGAATTCTCCATCTCTAGTAAACAAATGGAATATATGTGAGCAGAGCTGACCTCACACTTTGGGTCAGACTGAAGGATGTAAGCACAACAAAACTCTTCTCCTGATTGATTGGTAATTGGCTGGTAACGTTTTTATGTTGTGCTATCTTTAATTTATAATTAATTGATTAGCCTGGGTTATCTGATGTCTTATCCATAAAATAATTGAACCTTGATCCATTGAGGTCTCTGTTATCCATATAATTAGAGATGAAAGTATTTATTTACTGGATAAAAAATTGTTTTTTACAAAACAGGAGCATAGGGATTGCCCTAGTAGGTCGGTGTCAGACTATCTCTGACAGTGGCTAGGAGTAGATGTTTCAGAGGAAGGTTCAAGAAACCTCACATGAGCCAGGAGTGGGATAATTAGCACCTCCCATTAGGTTCCTCTTATACCCTACACTAATGTGGATATATAGATTTGGGGTAATTTATTATTACATTCTATAACACCATATAAACAAGGAACTTGTAGCTTTGTTAACATGGTTATTGGGCAGCTGAGACACACTCATAATGCTGGGAAATGGACTATCATGTAGAAATTGTCTCACATGATGATCAGTCACAGAAAGGGAGGCCAGCATTGGAGGTCAGTTTGACAAATGGGTGAGAGAAGAAAATCAAGGAGAAATTAACTTTTTCAAATTTTTAAACTAATCAGGGTCATGTGGATGAATCTTCACTGATATACTAGATAAAGACATCTATGTATTTTTCCCTATACACACTTCTTACCTCATAAAACTAGATGAATGGATTGTAAGCCAGGGATGACTGGAGGATCCTTTAAGGGTGTGAACACATGTGACATGTAATGTTAACATTTTCGTTGCTTATTAAGAACATACATGTGCAAGAGTAAGTGAAAGTGTTCCCAGGGAAAATGACCCTAATACGTGCATCATCTGTGGTAACTTCTAAGAGTATGGCAGTTCACAGAAATGTCCCTGGGAGTACTGAAAGGGCAAGCAAGTCATGGGCCATGTAATACAGTAAAAGCGTCCAACTGTTCTGGCTGCATTATATTTTCTCTAGTTATGGAAATTTTCACCCTCTTTGAGTCTGAAATTGGCTGGGATTATCACATTTTATTTTCTTGGATTATTATACAGAACAGAGAAAAAGGAAAGATTTGTGTGAACTTTAGTTCATTTTTCTCACTTGAGAGTGGTGGCAATGGGGAAAGAGAGAAATTCTCACCTTCTCTCTCTGAAGGTAAATACTTATCTTGTCCTTTTCCTATGGAAATGTCCTTGCATGGGAAGCAACCAAACATCTAGCTACCTTGCTGAGGTCTTTGGAGTGGTAAACAAAGTGCAGAGACAAGTTACATAAAAATAATCCACAAGATTAAGTACAGCATGTCATTCTGACAATGAAAGAATCTGAACAATTTAAATGAAGAAATATTAAAAGCAGTATCCCAAAGGAAATGGGGTTGAAAATTATGCAACTCTGCTGGCTAAGTGTAATATTTTGTTTGAATTTGCTTAGTGTGTTGTGTCATCATGGTAAGTAATATAGACTTATTATAGACCAGTCTTTTTAAGGGCAATTAGAAATAGCTGGGCTCCTGTGATACACAGAACAATTTAAAAAACTGTTTTAGTCACCACTTTCGTTATCAAAATAGAGAAGTATTCTGTAAAACATTGTTTCCAAAATTGGAATCTGGGACCAGCATGGTTATCTTTAACTGCAACAAATAAAATCCTGTTTGATATTTAACCATTAACTCAGGAAACTATAACTTTTATAGGGACACATGGAACCTGTTTACGGAAACTATTAATCATGCTTAACATATCAAAAAAGCTTTGGATTGTAGGACAATTGGGATGTGTGAAGTCCAATAATTTGTTCTTAGGCACTTAGTTTTTAAATTCAGCTATATCCCAGATTGTGTGAGGATAGTTTATATGGGAATACTGACCCCGTGTTAAATTTAAAATTTAGGTTTCAAGTGGGTTTCTTGATGGGCTACAGAGCTTCCTCTATCAAGATGAAGATTCCAGAAGATACCTCTTTGACTTATAGCCCAGGGAAAGAGAGAGAGGGATTGAAACTGAGGGTGAGCTGCTGGAGGACCAGGCTGTATAAGGCCTCAATACATTGGACCCCAGGCGGGAATTGTTTTAACTACTACTGCAGTATGCAGTTCTTAAAGGGCCCTGAAGAGAGGCAACAGCAGTAGTGTGCTGCAGAGTAACCTCTTACCATGAAGGGATGCTCAGAAGGTGGCTAAGCTCATTTCAGGTCTGATTTTCACAAGTACTGAGCACTACATTGCCAACGACCTCAGAGAGTGCCGTGCAATAAGCACCTTCGAATCATCAGTCCCCATACAAGTATGTCTCTTCCGGAAAGATAAGCTCTTTTACAGGTGGAAAATACAATGGTAAAGTCATGGCCTTAGTTTCCAGAGTTGTGAAGTAGCTGCAGTGACTCAGCACAGAGCCCTGAGCGCTCAGCACTTCTGCAAATCCTTTTGCACAGCCAAATGCCTGGGTGATGCCGGAGTATGGTATGCAGGTTCTATGGCAAATGAGGGCACCCCGTAGCGGGCAAACTCTTAGCCGAGTAGAAAAGGTTACTTTGTAGTTACTTTGTGCTGTTCAGAAAGGGCCAGAAGACAATCAAGAATCTGGCCCCAAATGTCTTCCCGCTACATCTGGAAAGTGAATGTATCAGTCCCATTAGAAAATTATACCTTGAAAGGTATAAATTGCACAACTAACTGTACAGGAGACTGAGGTATATAGCCAGCTGTGGTGCTATGGTGTTGTGAGCAGCACACACTGAAAGCGACCATTGTCTTCCTATCATTTCCCCATAACATGGTTGGAGAAAAGGTCTGGATTGTTTGGATCTTGGAGCAAGCAACATCTAGAAGATGGCAATTCTAGGAGAGGGATTCAAGATGGTGCTGCTGAGGGGATGTCAAAGCTCTAGCCAAGTGCTCCCTTTTGGCTATTCACCAAACTGTTGTGAGGGGATCCAACCATTGGATTCTGTATGGTTTAAGCTTCTGGAGTCTAAACAGAGTCCAGGCAGAGCCCCTTTCTTGGGGTTCTCAGGCACAATGTCATGGTGCAGACCCAGAAACCTCTGACTGCTGGATGCTGGGATTGGATGGCAGGGAATGGATCACTCAATGAATTGTCCTGTTTTGTTTATTCCTTTAGAAATTTCTGGAACCAGCCACTGCTGGAAGACAGACTACTGGACTAGATGGATGTCGGTGGAGCTGGTTGAGTGCTCTAGGCTGTCAGCGCCACCTAATGGTGACTCTCTGGGATATAATGTCTACAAGTGAGAGTTCAAAGCTGCTTTGCCTATATCCCTGTCGCCCCCTGTAAAGAGTCTAAAGTCTAGTTACTACAGTTCAGGTGTAGTGTCACCTAGTGGTGAGAAGCCCAAGGCTGCTCTGTCTAGTGACTACAATTCAGGGGTAGTGTTGCCTACTCCACCGGGTTCTGTCCCCAGGCTCTGCAAAACAGTGGACACTTACAGATCCCAATAGCCCTAAGCATGTTCCCTGGGTTGCTTCTGACCCTCGTTCCAGTGCCTCTAGCATTGTCTTGGGGTTGGACATGAGCTCCATCTTGCGTTCCCACTGTTTTGTCTTCAGAGGCTTCTCTATTGGAAAGAGCAAGTTATCCCCTTCATTCCTATGTCGAATTACTTCCCACAGTTTGGCTAGGAGGCTCAACTCTGTCAGCCTGGAGTCCTAGCAGCTTCCTGGCAAGAGGCTGTGGCTGCACACAATCCTTCTTCTCAGTCCTCCCAGACTGAGCCGAGCTGAGCTGCATTCTTTTGAATGCTTCCTCCATGGAGAGCATGCCCAGCAGGGGTGAGGGGGCGTGGCCCTGTGGGCCCAGAACAGTTCGTTAACTCTTGCCACTCCAGCGCGGAGTAAGTACACCCCGTCACAATGGACCATTGGGCAGACGCAGAGTGGCCATTCTTATTCTTTCTTCTCTCCTCTTCAGTTCTTGCTTCTGTTTTTAAGAAACTTTTTCTCTGTGAGTTGAAAAGTGACTTTCAGTGAAAACTAATACTGTCAGCCTGGAGTTTCATAAATTAATGTTGATGACTGTTTTTTCATCCTTTAGGGTCATTCCCCTACAGTATTTATCTCTACACTACAGCACTCAGTGTATAGCTATACTCTGTATTCAGTGAAAAGGTAAGATGACTGTAGTGAAATGTGTCATTGTGGGATGCATGATGTGTCAGACTTATTTTAATGAGAATTTAAGACAGAATTTTCAGGGAGGATGGAGCTAGGCTGGTCTCAGTGGTAGTAGATGATAGAACTAGGAGCAATGGTCTCAAGTTGCAGTGGGGGAGGTCTAGATTGGATATTAGGAAAAAGTTTGTCATTAGGAGGGTGGTGAAGCACTGGAATGGGTTAGCTAGGGAGGTGGTGGAATCTCCATCTTTAGAGGTTTTTAAGCTGTGGCTTGACAAAGCCCTGGCTGGGATGATTTAACTGAGGGTTAGTCCTGCTTTGAGCAGGCGGTTGGACTAGATGACCTCCTGAGGTCCCTTCCATCTCTAATGTTCTATGATTCTATAATTGGCAAATAATAAACATGAGATAGTTTGTTTTTAGCATCTCAACTGATAAACAATTAAAGTTTTATAACGCACTACAAACAGTTAAAGCTTTATATCACATCCACCAGATATTACCAACAGCTGTGTTGTTTCCATTCACCAAACTATTTTTTTTAATCCCATGAGCTGATTTACTTGAAATGTAATTTACTAGCACTAAACTGGAGCCTGCTCAGAGCTATGGATAACACAATATTAATCAACTATACATTACTCACACAGAGCACTTCAAGACTAACATGTAGCTGTGCTAAAGTGAAGAGGTCTTTGATAACTCACAAAGTCACCATTAATCAAAATGATAAACGAGGCTGGCTGTTTTCAGACAGAAATGTGAAAGTCAAAGTTAAACATGAGGAAGGCAGTGGTGCAGAGAAAGAAAGGTTAACAACATACATAAGACAATCCCCCTCTCGTGTAAAAAATGTATGTAACGACATGTGATGATCTGAGCTACTAAAGAATTTGCACAAACCATTTGCAAAAAATTACCAAATCCACATTTAAGAGTATGGAAGGAATTTCTTCAGACTTCAGCAAACTGAGATCCTCTTCACCCATGAACCTAAAGGTTCGTTGCTCTTAATGAAAATTCCACCCATTTTTCTTAACACAAACCCTGGATTTTTATAGAAGACACTTCTTGTGGATGAAAAAATTGTATTATTATATTTATAAGGGTTTATAGACTCATAGACTCATAGGTCAGAAGGGACCAATATGATCATCTAGTCTGACCTCCTGCACAAGGCAGGCCACAAAACCCTTGCTTTCTTGCTTGTCTCTTTCTAATATAAAGCAATCTCAAAATATGTTGTATTTTTGCTCTTTAAATAACAAGAAAAACCCTGAAGAAATGAGGTACACAGCTGGGGTTCAAATAGCAATGTTTATTAACTATACACAAATACGTATGGCTTTAACTATATAAAACTGCTGCTATGACTGGTTGCTAGTGTTTCGAAAACAGAACACCATTCAAGCGCTTACAGCTATTAAAGAGATATGGCCGTATTTCTACAGGCTATAGTACAGCTGCGTGAAGTTCACTGGGTTCTGTTTGCTGATGGCTAAAGAATTCAGATGACTGCCTCAAGATAGTTAATTAATCATACAAAAAGAATGAACCATAATCTCTTTCTTTGTACTTTTTAAGGCAAAGGCAGAAGAATCAGTCTTTGAGTGAACTAGCTTTACACTTTTGGTTGTGCTAACATATCACAATTATAGGTTCATTCAGTTAAACAAAAGTCCATGTGAACATTCTTTACTTTCTTTTGGGTTTGTACCTTGTTTTGTTTTCTGTTTGTGATTGGCTTAAACACCACAGAGTAAATTCAGTCAAAATCACCAAGTTTCATTTTGTCTTCACTCAGTCTGTTCACTCAGAATGGGACTTGGTTTTGCAAACTACTGGATTGGTATTTAGAAATTTGGTCACACTTTCTAGCATAATCGGAGGCGGAGGAGGGCTCTCCAGCCAGCAAACCAGAATCTTCAGACAGCTTCTTTGAATATTAGCCTGAGCCTGAGCAAGTAACATACAATTTAATGTGTTAACATATTATTAAGGCAAAATTAAAACCAAAAGTTAAAAAAACCCAAACAAAAATATAGACCTTTGGTGTAGGAGCTGCAATTGCCAGGATCGCCTCAGGAGCCTTTATTAATAATTGGCATCACATTAGCTATCCTCCAGTCATCTGGTACAGAGGCTAATTTAAGTGATAGGTTACATACCACAAATAGTAGTTATGCAATTTTATCAGAGATCCTTCAGAACTTTTGGGTGAATATCATCTGGATGCTGTCTTATTACTCTTTAATACATTAATTTGTTCCAAAACCTCCTGTACTGACACCTCATCTAGGACTGTTCCTCAGTTTTGTTGCCAAAAAAAAAAAAAAAGGCTCAGGTGTAGGAATCTCCCTCACATCATCCAGTAACGACTGATGAAAAGAATTCATTTGGCTTCTCTGCAATGGTCTTGTCTTCCTTGACTGCTCCTTTAGCACCTCGATTGTTCACTGTCCCCCTGATTGGTTGGCAGGCTTCCTGCTTCTGATATGCTTAAAAAAAAATTGCAGTTAGTTTTTGTGTCCTTTGCTTATTGCTCTTCACATTCTTTTTTTGGCCTGCTTAATTGTACTTTTACACTTGATTTGCCAGAGTTTATATTTTAAAAAGATACATTTATTAATGGAAAAGTACAGAGGAGGGCAAGAAAAATGGTTAAGGGGATGGAACAGGACTGGGACTGAGAGATGAAAAGGACTGGGACTGTTGAGTTTAGAAAAGAGATGACTAAGCAGGACATGATATAAAACCATGAATATTGTGGAGAAAGTGAATAGAGAATATTTTTTCCCTTTCACATAACATAAGAACTAGTAGTCACCTCATGAATATTATAGGCAACAGGTTTAAAACAAACAACAGGAAGTACTTCTTCACACAATGCACAGTCAACCTGTGGAACTCATTTCCAGGAGATGCTGTGAAGGCCAAAAGTATACCTGAGTTCAAAAATGAATTAGATACGTTTATGGAGGAAAATTCATAACATGTCAAAATTCATAACCTTTATGGGATGTATGAATAGATAATATTTAAGGAATAATATATTTATATGGAAAGTATACTATATGGACCTGGACTAAAATTAGTCATGAGGGGATAACGTGTCTCAGTGGTGTTCCATCCATACAGGAGAGAATTGTCATCCCACCTTGGACAGCCAGTGATGCAAATTCACAGTTGAATAGTCTAGCCTGGCTCCATCCCAAGACTTTCAATGGAAAAACATTAGAGACAATGGCGACCAATCAAAATCTGTTAGAGGTAAAAAAGGAACATCAGAGGGATCTTGATAAATTGGAGATCTGGGCTATAGGCAACAAACATGAAATTCAACAAAGACAAATGTAAGGTGCTAAACTTAAGGAAGGAATACTGAATGCACAAATACAGAATGGGGAATAACTGGCTTGGCAGAACCACTGCTAAGAAGGATCTGGGAGTCATGGTGGATCACAACCTCAACATGAGTCAGCAATGCGATGCTGTTGGAAAAAAAGCAAATGCAATTTTAGGTTGCATTAACAGAGGCATGACATGCAAGTTATGGGAGATGATAAGATCACTCTACTCGCTGCTGTTTAGACCTCAGCTGGAGTACTGTATCCAATTTTGGTCTCCAACATATAGAAAGGATAAGGAGAAACTGGAAAGAATCCAGTGGCGAGCGACAAAAATTATCAAAGGGATGGAATGTAAGCCATGAAGTAAAGGTTGAAGGAACTGTGTATATTTAGTCTGGAAAAGAGGAGATTGAGGGGGGACATGATAGTGGTCTTCAAATACTTGAAAGGCTGCCATAAAAAAGATGAAGAAAAGTTTCTCTCTCTTGCCAGAGAAGACAGAATAAGAGGATAAGAAGCAATGGGTTCAAACTACAGCATAGCAGATTTAGTTTAAATCTCAGGAAAAACTTCCTAACAGTAAGAACTGTAGGACAATGGAACAGACTGCCTTGGTAGGTTGTGGAAGCTCCTTTGAGTATGGTTTATAAAAAGAGGCTGGATAGCCATCTGTCTTGGATGATTTAGACACAACAAATTCTGCATTTTAGCAGAGGATTAGACTAGATTACCCTTGTGGTCCATTCTAACCCTATGATTCTATGATTCAGATTTTAATTTTGTACTGTATTGTAAACATTTGTTTCCACCCCTATCTCTTGTTTCTAGTAAGCTTTCCATTATTTCTTATATAAACTTTCTTTTGTTTTATTACAAGTGCTGTGCATTATACCGGAGCGGGGATTTAAGGTAAAACTGGGGTGCATTGCTCCTTTCAGGACAAAAGCTCTGGGACTTCTGTGAATAGTCAGTGTCAAGGGCTGGATATCACAGGGGAGTGCTTCAAAGGGAGTCAGGGACTGGGATGCATCTATTGAAAAGGCTACCTCTTAGCAGAGGCAGGATGTAATGAGGTGATTCATAGATGCTCTGTGTGAAATAATCCATTAGTCTCCTAAGCAAGAAGGTTGATTTATATAGAGATATTAGAGGTTTGATTTATATAGAGATAGTAGGAAAGCAAAATAATTGTTTTGCATAACATATCCCATCTAGATACTCAGTGGCCTCCTATTTTAGTTAAAGAACTCAGTGGGCTCCTCTTAGCTTAGTTACAGAGACAAGAAAATCTTACATCTCTTGATAAGTCCCCTTCACTGACCATCCTACTCTGTCACAGGGTTTTTCCACACATATCTCAGGTTTCTGTTTTTCAAGTATCTGTATCCATTTCAAGTAGGTGTTGGTAAACCGTTGCATTTCCCTATCCTGCTGGAGAGTGTTTATGAAATGGGAGAAAGTCCTAGGGGATCGCTAAATAGCCTCCTTTCAAATGCTTAGCTCTGTCTGCTGAGACGGGAAGTTTCCCTGCTTAGTGAGCCCCATATTGTGTCTTTGATTGGGATAATTTTTGGATATCCATAACTCAGTTTCCCAAACATGATTATGACCCACATTAAATATCTCTTAGAGATGGATACCAGGCTCTCTGTCAAAATAATATAGTCTAGAGGCAGCAGAGCTGATATCAAATTGGCCCCAGAACACATTGTACCTAATACAGGGGAAAAATACAACAATCCTTTCCTAATCTCACATTTTGAGATCAGCATATGCTAGAATTTCCCCAGGGGTTTGCCGTGAATGGGAAGCAAGGTGGTTTACATGATCACAATTGGTAAAGAGGTCCTCCAGAACACAATCTCTCTATTAAAATGGGGGTCCACATTATGAAAAAGTTAGGCAACTTCTATGACTGGTAACACAATAATAATCTTAGAGAAACTGACATAGCTATGCTTTTTAAAGTGCTGTGTGTACACAGAGATTTTTACCTTAATACATTGTCTTTCATATTTAGTCCCTCTTAAGGGCCTACAAAAGGAAGTTCCAAAAATATCTAAAAAGTGGGTATAGGAACATACCTGCTGAGAGAGAGCCCTCTCCAGGAAGCCTCAGACAGGTAGTAAAATAAAAGGTGGTATGATCTCTTGCACAAGATAGTGGGGCTTTTGCTCTGTTTATTAAACTTTGCAAATTCTACAAATATTACTATTTTAACTTTTTGGGTCACATGAGTGCAGAACACAAAAGACATTTTGCTGGTGTCTTAGGCCACCTACCATCTGTGGGACTCCACAACAATCTCTGTTTTACAGGGGGTCGTTTAGGACCAGGAACATTCTACAACCACCCCTTCACCCCACACTTTACTTAATCTCTGTTCTATCAGTGTCTCTCTGCACACCTCTCCTTGGTGGAAAAAGCAGGCCTGAATACTCCAGTTTCTCTGCACTCATATAATTACCAAATATTTTTCTTTATCATTTATAATAATAAAGAGACAGCGTTAGTTCTTAATAGGATACAATCTAAATATTTCACTTTTGCTTAAGACCTACATTGCTAGCTAATCAGAACAAAGCTCTTGAGGAGATAAATATACGACCCATCCAAGAGACGTTAAATGATAATCCCGCTGTGTCTAGATATGGAGTTAGTAATATGCAATCTTGGAGACTGCATAGGAGACTCTGAGACATTTCTAACACTAAGCCCTGAAACATCTGTTGGAAGAGATGCTTTAGAAGCAGCAAGAGCAGCATTTAGTTAGGCAGAGGAAGTGCAAAATACCTCCTGTCTGGAGAAAAAAGCTCCAGAGGTGCCAAGGGAAAATGAATAGTATGTGGCATGTAGAGGAAAAGATACATTGGTCTCAGAAAGTTGGTTTATTATGGAAGATTTAGGAATTTGAAAACAATTTGATTTATAGTGCAGTATTATTTATTTTTCTATATGCTGTGCTATGCCCTCCCATTCCCTTTTCTGTATTTTTATAGTTATTTAATATCTTAGGGGCTAGTTCTTCCCACCACAACATGGTAAAAACCTCAGAGAAAAGGGTCATTGTGGGGAGAAAAACCCAGAAAGTGTGGAAGGCACCCCAGTATACTCCCATAGGTATACTTAATTCTGGCTCAGTATGGGGTGGATAGATTAGATGACCTCTTGAGATCCTTTCCAGCCCTACACTTTTGTGATTGTTCTGTTGTAAGGTTCCTCCCCCACCAGCATGGGTTAATGGTCTGGGCCCTAAATTCCATAGAATCTTCTGGAAATCAGATCCATCTGCGTGTAGATACAGTGATGATGTTAATCAGACAGGTAAAGATTCTCCTCTAATTTTCCTACTAGTTTACACCAAAAAAGATAGGGACTGTGAAATATTATCTTAATAGAAGGAAATGATGGGAGAAACATTGATGCAACCATGTAAACTGTTCTGATGTTTTGTTGGCAGTATACAGTTTTAAAGAGGTTCAAATAAATATTGTACCACCAACCACTGGCATTAAAATTAAAAATATTTGTAGTGGTGGCAGTTAGAGTTTAAAAAGCATATTAGACTGAGTGAGGGGAACTAATTGTTTTGTAATTTGTTTTGTAACTACCAATGGTTCTAAAGTTTCTTTGGCTGTTGTATTTACCCACGTATTTTAAAAGGAAAACTGAACATCTGCTGTTTGGAGTAAAACAATCCTTTCTGGAAATTTCTTTATGTAACATCATTGTAAACCAATAAATGGAAAACAACATTTTCTAAACAGATCTATGGCATTAAAAAGTCTCAACAATGAGAGGAAATAGATTCGCTCAGTTTGTGAGATTACACTTGTAACGCATTAATTATCTTCCAAGATGTTAATGAAGTTTTGATCAAAGCCAGCTGTTAGTCACTGCAACTGATAACCGGTTTCTTTGCGAGAGCAGTAAAAATGCTATGGCTCATTAACAAATCTGCTTTCCTTTGATTTAATTCTGATGGTTAAACCTTTCAAGTGTTCCAGGAGTGCATGCTTTTTAGCATACACACCAACTCCTCTTTTTGCCAGTGGGTGCCTCTGGGTGGGCTTGGAGGAAGAGACAGAGCAGGGGCATGAAGAGGCAGGGGCAAGTGTGGAGGGTGGTACACGTCTCCTCTGCAAAGTAACATCCCCCCACCCTGTGCCCAGCCCATGGCCATTGGGCCATTACCTGTGTGTGCGGGCAACTCTGTCATTCTCCCGCTGTACCCCCCTGGCATGTTCGGCCACTCTTCTTGGCTGATGGAAGACGGCCCCTCCCAGCCACTGCTCTGCAGCATGGCAGCAGCTGCCTGCAAGAAAGCCTGGCTGGGGAGGTGGCTTCTGCTCCCTGCCAAGGCTCAGCTGCCAGGGATAGGGTACCTGAGCTGGAAATGTCCTGGGGGTGGGGGGCTTTGGCTCTCTCGGCCCGTCCCCAGAAGCTGAGCCTGGGCAGGGAGTGGAAGCCGCCTCCCCAATCAGAGTCTCTCTCAGCCAGAAGTGGCTGGTCCCACCGTTTCTGCTCCTGGGAGTGCCAAACAGCTGATTGGCAGGGCTGTGAAAGAAGTGATCCCGCCAGCCTGGCTGGTGCTGAGCACCCCCTATTTTTTTTCTGTGTGTGCTTGAGTCCCAGTGTCTATGCCTTTTAGTAATCTTGTGTTTAAATATTACTATCTTTATGGGTTGTGGAAATGCTCACTGAATAATTCTGGTGTCCCTTTGAAGAAGATAGTTAGAATGCTTTAGCTCACTCTTTTAAAGTGATGGCAGTGCATACACTAGCCAGGGCCTATGTCGTTACTAGAATGGCTCAGGCACATTCCAACCCAGGTCAATGAGAGTTAGGTGCCTAAATACCTCTGAGGATCAGGATCACAGTGATTACTCTGATCCAAAAATCTGTTGGGGTTGGTTCTGCTTTGAGCAAGGGGTTGGACAAGATGACCTCCTGAGGCCCCTTCTAACGCTAATCTTCTATGATAATGAATCAATGACCTGGGTTTGATTCTCTATCAAGAAGGGGGTTGTTCTTTTTCCTCTTTGCACTACAAAATAATATGAAAGAAACTACATGGGCACAGTGGGGTCCAAATAACCATCTTTGCAAACTATATGCAACTTGGGCCCACTCACATACATACCTACATGCACTGCTACTCTGGCAGCATTCTGAGGGCTTCTCCAACATAGACCACGAGCACCACTAAAGGGCTTACAAACTATTTATCTGTGCACTTTTCAATTCCTATACACTGCAGTGGGACCTCATTTATTGTTGACAAGTTTTCAAACTCCTCACAGGTATAATTAAAATGTTTGCAAATCCCGAATGTGTTTTGAATTTTATCACAACCCGATCTCAACTGGGGTCTCCAGGATCTATTGTAAAGTAAATACAAGTAGAAATAATAAACATACAAAACCCTTAAATGTTCCCTTCCATCTATGTAGTAGTTTTCGTAGTGTAGGTGGCACACATTTCCCTAGATAAAACTCAAACACCACTTACTTGAAGTCACTTATTTTTATATCATGCTACACACAACATAGAAGTTGTATGCTCTTAATTATTGCACCTTCATTAGGGCAGAGCTGGGAAAGGATCTGATTTGTGGCTTCTGCAGTAGCTACAGAGGCACTAATACAAAATAATTTGCACCCTGTTACATTCTGAGGCAATCTAGCTGCTGTGGGTGGAACTTCCCTCTGCCCCATTTTACTCAAAGAAACCATGGTGTTGCACATTCATCTGACCAAAACCAGTAGGATGAATTTTATGGTGAATCTGAGGAGAGCAGATTACAATGCACTGCATACAATACTTGGGTCCTAAATCAAGGCAGCAAAAAGCAGCATATGGAAAGGGTAAATCCACTTACATGTCGTAGAGTGACTAAACTGCAGTTAAATATGTAGTCTCACTGCAGATATGACAGACGTGGGGTTGTACTACTTCAGAGGCACACTTTACTGACTGCTTTCCACACAATGCTGGAGTGTCATTTCATGAACTAGACAAGTAAATTAATCCACAGAAACTTTTAATGTCAATAAAATAACTTATTATACTAAGTGGTTGGGGAAATCAAGACCTGTTACTAGAGTGAAGGGAGGGTCAGAGGCGTAGTGAATATAGTTTGCATTAACTTGTAACACTCCAACCCATATGGCTAACAACAACTAACCTCTTCATAAGTCTTTTGCTGTAGCGCAGGAGATTTGAAATTAATTTTGAGTGAACCACTGAGGGCAGCAAGGCCAATATTTGCCATTTTCTATTAATAAATTCGGTTTGTCTAAGTATTTATGTGCCCACATCACCATAGTATCTGAACAATTCACAATCATTAATCAATTTCATCTTCACACCACTCTTGTGAGGTAGAGAAGTCTTTATCCCTATTTTACAGGTGAGGAACTGAGGCCCAGGGTAGGTTAAGTGTCTATAATCACATGTGGCTGAAGAGGGAATTGAACACAGGTCTATTGATTCCATATGAATTGCCTTAGTGGATCAGACCTGAGCTATATCTAGCCCAATAGCCCGTCTCTCACAGTGACAACTGCTAGATGCTTTAGAAAAAAGTACAAGAACCTCCCCATAGGTAGATATGGGATAATTGCTCCCTCCTGTCCTCAAAGTCTCATAGGAAGATATTTGTTGAGTCCTGAAACATGAGGTTTTACATGCCTTCCAAAAACCTTTTTTTGTTTTGTTTTGTTTTAAATTAACTGTAACAAATCTGGACATTCTTGCAATCCATATAAATTTCCACTCACTCTTCTCATTATGGGGATAAGAAAACACAATGCATATTTCACTTTCAAAACCCTGTGGAAGATCAGGGAAGCAAAGACCAAATGGCAAAGAAATAACCCACAACTCCAGGGTCAGTGGTTTTACTCAAATAAATACAGCATAGCTCCTTCAAGTTTATATATACATAATAACCTGCCTACAAGGAGTCTGCTCTCATCTCAGGGTGACTTTAGCTCTTAAATCAGCATCCACTCAAAGAAAAAACATCTTCCCCCTGTTCTGCATTTTTATAGCTCCTGGGTTTGCTCTCCCAAAGAGTAATTAGCCACAGATGAATCCAGGAACACTCTCACCCTTCCTCAGGACTAGCTTAATTGATGTCCCTGCAGGCGGACACCTGTTAAAAATTCTCTGCCAAGAGAATGGGTTAATTTAACCCTTGTTCTGCCAGTTGTGGGGGGAAGTCTAGACTACAAGTCTACTGCAACATGAAGTCATCTTCCTCTGTTTGTGATTCTTTTACTGCTGTAATATCCAGTATAACAAATGTTGTCATCTTAAACACAGGAAGGTGACTTCAGGTGGGATGGGGAGAAGGGTAGGTGAAGCAGACGAGCCCTTAAAGATTCTGTTTTTCATGCAAATATCTTTACTAATAGTGAAGAGTGGAGAATAAAAATGCAGATAAATGACATGAGTGGAACTACCAAAATGAAAAACATTAATTTTTTCAATACAGTCTCAGTAAGTCTTGGAAGTTTAGGGTTGAACAACATGAGGTAACTTTGCAAGGTGGGGCTTAGAATTTTAGCTGCTCACTACTTATTGGAGTTAGAATCCAAATATCTTAGCAGTGGTTTTATTCAATATTTTGGCATTTAGCATTATATTACTAGGATCTTCCAAAAATCTCTTTGGTGATTTATAAAGGTCTGACACATACACAGAGAGTTATTTTCTCTGAGGCAGTATAACTGTCCATGCCTAGGCAACTAGAGATATAAAAGCGGATTTATGATTATGAAACAGGGGAAATTTTGGACAGCCTTCTCATAATTATTGATCCCATCATTGCTTTCCTGAATGTGCTATTTGCTGAGTCAAAATATAAGCAGAGTAATTGTAACTGTGGAATACACAGTGTTTCAGAGGTAAACTTTAAAGGGTAGGTATTTGAAAAAACACTTAGACCTCCTGTTCACACTTGAGAAGCCTGCCCCACAGTACCTTCAGTACTCATCAGAGTGAGAGGGATTTTGTTTTATCCCATGATAATAGTTTTGTCTTTCAATTTTTTCCCTATATGTATCTCCCCATCTTAAGGAGACTGTGACACTGTTGCCTCCCAGCAACAGCTGCTGGGAGAGATGAGATAACATAACCACAAATATTTATTCCTGACTGGTGCCTGTGAATTCCTGACTTTGAGCTACCAGCAGTTTTTGCCAGGAACTGAAATTAGAGGGACTGTTCGAATTTACAGGGTCTCCTTGCAGACCTAAGCACTAACTATAAAGTAGTGCTAGTCAAAACTTGTTTTTTCACTGAAACAAAACTGTTCATATTTTCATCAAAATGCAAAACCTTGTTTTTGACTGAAAATGGGAATTGCATTTTGCTCCTCATGTTCCCATGTTCTCTTTTGTAGGCTGGGTTCTCTGGCTGGACCACACCTTCCATAATGCACTATGCCCAAGGACTCCATGTTGCTGATCTTCCCCTTATAAAAAGAGGAGGATGTGATGTATTATGGGAGATGTAGTCCAGATGGGGATTCTGTCCTATAGAGAGGAGTGGGGACACAACCTCAACTCCCGCGAGGCGTTACAACTGTCAACTCTCCCCTACCCCACTTTTCATTTTGTCAAATTTCCATGGGGGAAAAATTTCTGACCAGCTTTACTATTAAGCTATAGAATATACTGGGCTCAGTTACAGTGTAGCGCTAGGGGGGAGGCTTGTGGGAGTTATAGCCATCCCAAAATCTGCCTTAGCCCCCATGTAGCCATCAAGCCCAGTGCAAAAGTCAAATGCTAGCCAGGCACTTCTCTGCTGCTGCTGGTGGTGGTGGTTCAGAGCTGGACGCCTGTCCAGCAGCTGCCACTTTCCAGCTACCCAGCTCTGAAAGCAGTGCAGAAGTAAGCCTGGGTGGGATGCCAGGGTGCCTGAGAGCAGCTTCTGGCCTGTTTCCCTCCCCACTCACTGGACAGGCTCCTGGCTGCATCGCTCCCTGCAGTTGCTGTTTCCTGAGGGCTCTGCCAGCTCTGGAGCCAGGACCTCCTCTTGGGCTTATGGGCTGCACATGGCTGAAGCATAGTGGGGAGCTGAGGAGCAGCCAGGGCCCTGAGCAGTAGCAGGAGGAGATGGGGGAGTGCTGTGGCCATCCACACCATGGAACCTGGCCCCTGACCTGGCCAGGGCCTCAGAGGGGAAGGAGGCAGGCTGGCACTTATCTGAGGATGAGCAGGGGGCAGGGCCATAAAGAGAGGCCCATGGCAAAGGGGGGACTGGGGAAAGGCTAGGACACTTGCAGAGGCAGACATAAAGGGTTCTGGAACAAATGGTAATATCAGTGGGATGGACAAAAGCTGAAGAGCAGCTCAAAGGGAGACTGCCATATTGTCTCTAACTATAATGGGCATATATATAATGAGGCAGCTCAGAGAGGAGTTGGGAAAGGGAGAGGTATTGAATCTTTAACAAAGACATATTTTCTCCACAATGTTAATTAACCATTGAACTAAAATAAATTTTAACCAAAAAGGGTTTTAAACAAACTAACCAAGAAGTCTCAGTCCCACACCGCTGCTCAATTTTCACTTTCTTGTGGTGTCATGTCCTTAGTTTTCTGGTTACGAGAGAGCCTTCTAAGACCATCAGGACCTGAATCTAATGTAAAATAAATCAAACAGAATCCCTCTTGCTCCTTTCAAAACTTAAAAAACTTTCAGGTCTTCTTTGTGGCATTATTGCTAAAATTTAAAATTCCAGACACAATGTTGTGTATAACATTTTTATTGCTAAAAAACCCAGTATGGATAATATTTACTTGGAACATTAATAATCTGAATAATCCAGGGAAATGTAAAGTGCTGATTTAGCTCAAAAACAGAAGATGAAGGTGAATATATTACTTTTATATGAGCAATGTCTTTTTGAAAAAAACAAAGTAGAAAGGAAATGGGAATTCACTCCTTGAAGTCCACACAACTTGAAGTCAGTGGGATTAATTTATAATGCATGCTTAAGTGTTTTGTTGGTGATTCTGTACTTTGTGGAATCCAGCCCTGGCTAGGGCTGCTAGCAGTATTTATTTTTCAGATTCTAGAATGCTTTCCATTTCCTTTTATTTGATAAGAAAGTTAGATTTCAGAGGTCAGACTGCCCTAGGCTGCTGTTCTCCCCTTCTGCCAGTCACCTGAGAGACGCCTGTCTCCCACACCTTCAACTTCCTCTCTCTCTCTCTCTCTATATATATATACAGCCAAATATGGGGGAGGGAAAAGTAAAGTCCGGGCCTTCTTATCTCTGGAAAGCACTATGTAGTATACAGGAGACTGGACTGGAAGTCAGGAGATGTGTGTTCTATTCCCAGCTCCACTAACGACCTATTTTATGACCTCAAGGAGTCACTTCGTCTCTCCGGCTCTCTTTATTCCCACCCCCCTTCCACTATTTTGCCTGTCCTGCCTATTTCGCTTGTAAACACTTCAGAATAGGGTCTGCCTCTTACTAGGTGCTTCTGTGCAATAGCACAGTGGGGTCCGATCTTGGTTGGGGCTGCTAGGTGTTACTATAATAAAACTAATAATCAATTAAGGCTGGCAGGGAGGGCTCAGAGATCACAAAGCAGGAAGGGCCACTGTGGGGAGGGATCTGTCCCCTCAGGTTTCTTACTGCAGGGCTTGGTTCCTTACTTGCAGGTCAGGTGGGTTTGTCCAAAAGGTGAGACTGGAAAAATGCTTTGTGAGTGAAGGAATCATATATATCCCCTGTAGAAGTTTATAATGGCTTTGAATCCATTTTGCATACTTTTGTTTTATGCTTATTCCCTATCACATTAATAGTTGTACCATCCCTTACGGGAGTATTTATTAAAGAGGATACACCATGCCCTACTAAAAAGGATAGGACAGATGCTGATGAAGTACAGGTAGGAATTGAAGAGAAATAGTCAAATGAAAAAGAGCCCCATTCAGTCACATCACAGGAAGGCAGATAATTAGATGCTGAGAAAATTTATAAGTGCTCATGTACAAATACTAGAAGTCTAAATACAAAGATAGGTAGACTTGGCTGTCTGGTAGTAAATGAGGATATTGCTATAATAGGTATCTGTCACCTGCTCTTAGCACAGTCCCTCTATGGGTCCCAGTTTTCCTCTAACTGGTGCCCTTCAATTTCCTTAAAATTGGACCAGTTCAGAAACTCTTAAAATAAATAGAGTCTATGAGCCCTTCAACTCCAGGGCTTGTCTCCTTGTCAGTGTCTTGGCCACAGCCTTGTATAGAACTCCTTCCTTCCTTCCTTCCTCCCCTCCCCTTCCCTTCCCTTCCTGCTTGGTTCTCCCTCCTTTGTAGATGGACTTATTTATTTTTAATTGATCGCAGCTGTGGGCGAATGTCTCCATGACGGCAGTGCTGGCAGCAGCCTGGGAGTGCGGTCAGCCTTATTGCCTGTAAACTGGAACGAGTCTCCTTGCCCTTCTGCCTGTGCTCAGTATGGGGTTTGTAAACCTCAGTACAGCATCACAGAAGCTTGGTGGAACAATGATATTCAATGGAAAATGGTAATACCATGGTACAAAATATATAGGGATGACAGTGTGCTGGTGGGGGCGTGGCACTATATGTGAAAGAAAGCAGAGTCAAAATATAATAAAAATCTTAAATGAATCCAAATGTATTATACAACCTCTATGGATAGAAATTACATGCTTGAATAGTAAGAATATAGCAGTAGGAATATACTACTGAGCACCTGACCAGGATGGTGGTGGTGATTGTGAAATGCTCCAGGAGATTAAAGAGGCTACAAAAAGAAACCAACAAAACAGAAAACTCTATAACAATGGGGTTTTCAACTATCTCATATTGACTGGGTACATGTACTCAGTATGGGATGAGAGAGAATGTTTCTAGACACTATTAATGACAGCTTCTTTGAGCAGCTAATCCTGGAACTCCTAGGGGAGAGGCAATTCTTGATTTACTTCTAAGTGGCAGGATCTGCTCCAACAGGTGAATATAGCTGAACTACTTTGTAAGAGAGACCATAATGTAATTAAATTCCACCTTGTAGGGAGGAAAAAAAACAGAAAAATCCATCACAGTAGCATTTTACCTCAAAAAAGGGAAATACACAAAAATGAGGAAGTTATTTAAATGGAAATTAAAAGGAACAGTCACAAGAGTGAAATGACTACAAGCTGCACAAAAACTTTTCAAAACGCCATAATAGAGGCTCAAACTATGTGTATACCCCAAATAATAATAATAATAATAATAATAATTAATAAAAACCAAAGTAAGAGGACCCCAAAATGCCACCATGGCAGGGTAAAAGAGACAGTCAGAGGCAAAAAAGACAGACTTTAAAAATTGGAAGTCACATCCTACTGAGGAAAATAAAAAGGAGCATGAATTCTGGCAAGACAGCTATAAGAGTGTAATTTGGCAGGCCAAAAAGGAATTTGAAGAGCAACAAATAAGACACAAAAATGGAATTTATTTTTAAAAACACCAGATGCAGGCAGCCTTCCATACAATCAGTGGGGCCACTGGATGATGGAGCTGCTACAGGAGCACTCAAGGATGACAAGGCCATTGCAGAGAAGCTAAATGGCTTCTTTGCATTGGTCTTCATTACAGAGGATGTGTGGGAGACTCTTACACCTGAGCCATTCTTTTTTAGGTGACAAATCTGAGAAACTGTCCCAGATTGAGTTGTCAGTAGAGAAGGTTTCGGAACAAATTGATAAATTAAATAGCTGAACTGCTTGGTAAGAGAGAGCATAATGTAATTAAATTTAATATCCTTATAAGGGGCAAAGAACCAGAGAAACCCATCACAGTAGCATTGAACCTCAAAAAAGGAAAATACACAAAACGAGGAAGCTATTTAAATGGAAATAATAATACGTCACTAGGTCCAGATAGTATTCACCAAAGAGTTCTGAAGGAACTCAAATATGAAATTGCAGAACTATGAACTGTGCTATGTAACCTATGATTTAAATCAGCCTCTGTGCCAGATGACTTGAGGATTGCTAATGTAACACCAATTTTCAAAAAAGGCTCTAAAGATGAACTTGGCAACTATAGGCTGGTAAGCCTAACTTCAATGCCAGGCACATTGGTTGAAACTATAGTAAAGAAGAAAATTATCAGACATATAGATGAACATGATATGTTGGGGAAGAGTCAACATGACTTTTTTAAAGAGAAATCATGCCTGATAAATTTATTAAAATTCTTTGAAGGGGTAAGCAAGCATGTAGACAAGGGGATCCAGTTTATATATTATACTTGGACTTTCAGAAGGCCTTTGACAAGGTCCCATGCCAAAGGATCTTAAGCAAGGTAGGCAGTTATGAAACAAAAGGGAACATTCTCTTATTGACCAGTAAGTAGTCAAAAGATAGGTAGGAATAAATGGTCAGTATTCACAATGGAGAGTGGTAAATAGGAGGGTCCCCCAAGAATTTGTACGGGGACTTGTGTTGTTCCAAAATATTCATAAATGATCTGGAAAACAGAGTAAACAGTGAGGTGGGAAAGTTTGCAGATGGTACTAAATTACACAAAATAGTTAAGTCCAAAGCTGACTGTGAAGTGTTACCAAATGTCACTAAACCAGGTGACTGGGCAACAAAATGGCAGACTAAAATCAATGCTGTTAAGTGCAAAGCAATCCACATTTGAAAAAATAATCCCAACTATAAATTCAAAATGATGGAGTTAAATAAGTTGTTACCACGTGTGACGCTTGGCCCGGAAAAGCCAAGCAACTTTACAAATTGCATGGCCCAAATCTGACCTTTAAAGATAAATTATAGCAAAATTCAATGATAGTGAGGGTCATTCCTCATAAGTAGACTAGACCTTTGATATGCAAGTGTATTGTTGGTAGTTATTTGAAGTTGTTTACATATCTCTTGTTAGAGGTTAGCAGTGTAGATAAACTGCTTTCCTGTCTATCACTGCTCCATTGATTAAGAGTTCAAAAGGAACATATGAACATTTAGATGGAACTTTGAAAGTAACAATACTATTGTATGTATTTCTCTTTCTCAGCGCCAGGGTCTTCACCCCGTTTAGCTTCACCAGCCTTGTATATTTATGGGGGGTTAGGGCCATCCCCACGAGATGGATTAGGCTGCAGGAGCCAGCCCAGGTTCCCACGTTGCATTGCATCGGCTCCTCGGTATTGGGACATTGGGCGGCTATGTGTCCCCACTCCCCACAGGCATAGCACCGGTAGGGGGCTCTAGGTAACCCTTTGGTCTTAGGGCTAGGGGGCCTGACTCCATCTTCCCTGCCCACGTCACCCTGTCTTTTGCTGGCCTCCAGTGGGCCCTCTATTTCCTTAGTCCTCCACCTGGCCTTCCCTGGGTTCTCGGGGACCCGGGTCCCAGGGACTGGGGCAGGTTGTCTTATACGGATAAGGTCCTCCCTGGTTGACCGAGAGAGGCCTCTGGCTGTCACCCGCCTTTCTACCAGCGCAATTAAGTCATCATAGGCCGAGGGGTCATTCTGCCCCACCCACGCCCGGAGGTCAGCCGGTAATCCCCGCATGTACCGGTCGATAACAAGGATCTCCAGAACCTTCTCTGGCCGGTGGGTCTCTGGCTGCAGCCACTTCTGTGCAAGGTGAACAAGGTCAAATAGCTGCGACCGTGGAGCCTTGCCCTCCTGGTACCTCCAGTTATGGTACCTCTGGGCCCGTACAGCCATCGTTACTCCCAATCGAGCCAGGATCTCTGTCTTTAGCTGGGAATAGTCTGCCGCAGCTACTGCAGGCAGGTCGTAATAGGCCTTCTGGGCTTCTCCACACAAAAAGGGGGCAAGAATTCCAGCCCACTGAGCCTGGGGCCAAGCCTCCCGGGCAGCGATCCGCTCGAAGGCAAGGAGGTATGCCTCCACATCGTCCCCCACCATCATTTTCTGCAAATAGTCGGTGGCCCGTAGGGTTCGTGTCCCATCTGACCCCGGGGTTTGGGAAGACAGGGCCCTCAGCTGGGCTACCACCTCACGTAGAAGGACACGGTCCTGGTTGGCCTGGCTGACCAACAACTGATTAGTCTCTTGTTGGAGCCTCATTGCCTCCTGCTGGGTGGCCATCTGGACCCTGGTGGCCTCCTGCTGGGCCGCCGTGGCCTGTATGAGAGCCTTTACCACGTCCTCCATTTTGGTGTAGAAAAGGGAAGGCCCCCCCTCCTTTCTTGTCTTGCCTTTTAACTGCTGCGCACGCTGATCCCACTTCTGACACCAGTGTAACAGGGTAAGGGGGGGGGGAAGGTAGATATACTCCGCCCCCGTGGGTCCTGCGCTCTTCCGGCCTGGCCGATGGTGCAGCTGGGGGAAGGTGAGCCGGAGGGGTAGGGAGGAGACGGGCCTGCTCTGCCCCTGAGTCCTACTACCTTCCCTTGGGTCAGTCCATGGCCCGCTCCCTGCTTCTCCAGCTGGGTCCTCTGCCTCAGGTGTTGTGGCAGCAACTGTGGAAACTCTAAGCTTCTGCAGATTGTAGGCTGCAAACTGCAGACTGCCAGCTCCAAACTGCCAACTCCAATCTGCAGGTTTTCAAACTGCAAACTCCAATCTGTAAACTCCACACCTCCTTACTCCAAACTCCTCACTCCACAGCTGCCTGCCTGAACTGCAGGCTTTTAAGTGTTTGGGGCGGGGCTCCTTGATTGGCCCCAGGTGGCCTAATTAGCCAAACAGCCCCAGCTGAAACACCCAGGGAATAGGGCTTTGCTGAGCTTGGGGCTAATATACATGCCTTTTAGTACTCTTGCATAGCCGTCTGGCCTGACCCCGTCACATCGTATATTCTTGTCATTTTTCTGTAGCATATATATTATTAGTAAAATTATATACAGCTTCAGATGAAATAAAGTATAATCTCTATAGGTTTCTCTTATTTAACTGTTTCTTTTGATGCAATATCCTGGGTTGGCATAATTAGTTGCTGAAATAAATTCATATGCTTTCTTCCTTACTTCCTTCCTTACTCCATCAGTGCTGATTTCATCTGTTAACAGCCAATTTGATGCCACGTTTACTGCACCTCACAGACATTAACATTAAGAATTATGACCTAAAGTTGTATTTATATGGAGAACTAGCTGTTTGCAAAATGAATTACATTACAGAGAAAAAGACAACTTGATTAAATTATTATGAAATATGTTGTGTAATATTAGATTCCTTCATTTGAGATTATTTAATATATTTTCCAAAGTATTAGAGCACTGTAAAAATTCTGTATATGAAAAGTTCTCTTCTCAAAGATGTTCCTCCAAAACTAGTAAAAATAATGGAGAAAGGGACATAAGTTATAGAAACATATGTCTGGGGCCCTCAGTTATACTGTCTATTTCTTGGCTCTCTCTGTCTATTCTTGAAGGAGTGTGTCATAGTTTCTGTTAGAAAGTGTAAAAGAAAACTGAGCAGATGATGTCAGCACAGACAAGGTGGCTCCTTGCAACAGATATTAAATAGTGGCTAGACTTAAAACCTGATGTGAAATGAGACACTTAAAAATGCATTTGACTGAATTGATGGAAGGCCAGGTTTGGTATTTGAAAGTGACTTAACTTACTGTCTTGGGGGGAGAGAGAAGTGGAGAACATGGTCCTCCTTTATTCAAAAATCAATTTCAGAATTCAGAGATCAGCCCATTAATCTCTTGGAGAGTTGATAACATAATAGTAATAGACTTATTTTGGCAGAAACACGGTTGTTAACATGCTGGCTTCTTATTGATGTTTTCTGGCAATATGTGTATAGGGGTTTGAAGTGAACATGACTTCACTCTACCTGAATGCAAGAAATGAACAAAAAAGAATATCTCTGTTTCTCACTGACCTGACATTACATGAACTCACTCAGAAGGCCTGATAGGCCCTGTCACAAGAGAATAACACAAAAGAGGATGTAAATAGTAACTACTGTGGGCTGGGCTGGGTAGCTGTAGAATAGCTGAAGTAACTACTTTATCTGGATCATTTGTGCTTCCATTTCTTTAAGAAAACATCACTTACAGGGCAATTCATTTTGCTAAATTTAGAATCCACTTTCATATTTCATAAACTAGAGTTTAATTTTATTAAATTAAAACTTAATTGTTTTATTGCAATGTATTGGCTGGAACATACAAAGCTTTACAAGAACAATAAAATTTTAAAAGCCTCTTTGTTAATGTTATTTTGAGAAAATTGTTCTTTTAAATTAAGGCCCCACTTAACTTGAGAATTCCGCAATATTAGGCTTCCACCACAATTGGGGCTGACAGTGGGAGCCCCGGGTGGCCTTTGTCAGCCCCGTGCCCACCACAAAATCAGTCCCAGGTGACTGACAGCAGGAGCCCCTGTTCTTAGCCCTGTGTTCCCACTGTCAGCTCTGGGCCTCCATGCTCAGACCCGAGCAGCTGACAGTGGAAAATCATGGAAAAGCAATAATTGACTTTATTACTGCAAACAATAAGGTGCATTATTACTTTTTTTTGCAATTTTCTAAGATTTGTCCACAACTTAGCTGAAATTTTTTGATAATCATCCTGCAATTCAAGTAGGGCCTTAATTACAATATATAGAACAATCATCTAGTTGCAAAGCCAAACCCAGTCCTAAACCTTTGAGGATTAGATTTCTTTGCAGACAAAATTCCACATTCTGGTTTTATTCCTGGAAGTGTACTTGCTCCAGTTCAAGGATATCCTGGCTGAACTGTCTGGCTATATATATATATTTTTTTGGCCAGATAACACTGTTGATAGTGTGCTTTAACAGAGTGCACAGGTGTGAAACTCAAAATCTTCAAAACCATATAAATTGATGTCTGTAGCTCATTACTGTCATGGAACAGGCTCTGGGAACGGAGGGAGCACTTTGTGACCTGAATAACTGAAATGAAAGCAACTGCAAATTTTAAAAAAAAGGAACAGGGAGAGGCAGAGGGATTTTCAAAGGAGGGTTTAGGGGGCTAGGCATGAACTTTCAACATCACTTGGCTGCCTAACTTACTTAGGTTCATTTGAAAATACCAGCCTAAAGGCTGAAAAACAAAAGTAAACAGAAAGAAGGAAAGGCAAAGAAATAGAACTCATTTAGGGCCAAATGTTGCCATTGGACAGCTGTGTGCAACTCCCATTGACTTTAATGGGACATGCATGTTTACGATTTAGGGCATATTTGTCCCAGAGAAAGAAAAGGATCAATAAAAAGGTCTATAACAGAATTTATTTTCCTCCCTCACTTACTTTGTTAGTGCCAGTGCTGTCCCTTGTGCACAGTCTGCTGCCAATATAGTAATACAGAGACACTCATGTGAGATGCTGTTTTGCAAAACTTAGAGTTGATATAAGAAATCCCTTAGCATCCATAACTAAACAATTAATTTCCAGTCCAGCAAAGCACTTACATGTCTGTAATTTAAAGCATGTGAGTAACCACATGAAAGTGAATGGGACTATTTGGTGGTTAAGTTTATGCACGTGATAAAATGCTTTACTGGATTGGGGCCATAATACCATGGAAATATCTCTTTTATAAGAGAAGATCAAAAGAAGTAGGTAATACTCGAGATCTGTTTTACTCCAGTTTATCCTAAGCTGACAAACAGACATTCGGTTATTTATTGTCAGTGTGGGTATTTCAACCTTCATTTTTCTATTATTTTTCCAACAGGTGGAGAATTGGGATAACATGACAATGATGCTGACATCACCAACATTGACTTCTTTTGTGGCAATGAACAATTGTTTGAAGATGTGAAACAGATGTTCCTGCATGATCCATTGGGCAGAATGAAGAATAAAGCTCTAGCTGATGTCATTGCGGATGATGTATTCAGGGATAGCTACTTTCTAAAGGAGAAAATGCTCAATCACATAATAGACACATCTGGTTTATATAATATCTTTCATGAGCTGTTGAAGTGAAAGGACGTTATTGTTCTGAATTCTGGAAATCTTCTTTTGGGCTTTTCAGCATGTTGGACGCACACCTTGAATATGGTACCCAGTATGATCAACACTCTACAACCACTGTCAAAACAATCCCTCCTTGAGCACATCAAGACAATGGGTGAAACCACATGTGTGAGTGACCTCAGAGTCCCAGAGTGATTTTTGTTCAGCTGTAGCATTGTCCACAGCCTGAGGGGACCCACTGGGAAGATCCAAACAGAAACCAGACATTGTTTTTTATTTCTCCATCTTTCTGTGGGAAATTAGTTATTTCTCCTAGTGAGTGTTGCCAGTGTCTTGGGATGGTGGCAGGATAGAAGTGATGATCCCAGGGCCAGAGATAAGATTAGAAATAACTTTCCTGGGGGCTGTTGTGGTGTCTGTGCAAAATGAACAATTGATTGGCTTATTGCCCATCTGTTATTGATACAATGCATGATTTTAATATTCTCTTGCTCTTTGAAGACTAAGCCGTTAGAAATTTGAGGACAAGCACTGGTGAAGATGAATTTTCCATCTAGGAGGGCATATTGTACTTCAGTAGTCTCCTAGAAATTTTAGAAACAAAATATTGTACCATACTTTGGAGTGGAGCTCTGCAAGAAGTTAAGTTTCCTACTATTTTTCTGACAGTGCGGTTTAACATATATTTTTCTATTTAATCATTTTGCAATAAAAATATGTATTTTCCTATCAACGTAGGCATCAAGCTCTTGATTGAAGGTAATAGTTGAGGTGGTGGTAGCGATCAACATGTAATCAAATCATGCTATATGGCTATGCTATAGCCGAAGAGGAAGAAGCTTCTGAGCCTCTTTCTCATTAGTTCTGTCTTCTCTTTACATCGTGCTGTCATTCACCAGCTAGATTAGGGGATATAAAAAGAAACAGAGCCACATATTTTACTTGAAAGATTATGCTTAAAATTTCCCCTCACACCTATATGCAGTGTAGTTGTAGCTGTGTCAGTCCCAGGATATTAGAGAGAAAAGGTGGGTGAGGGCATATCTTTTATTGGACCAACTTCTTTTGGTGAGAGAGACAAGCTTTGGAGCCACACAGGGCTCTGCTTCAGTTCTGGGAAAGGAACTCCAAGCATTCCAGAACAATGTAAGGTGGAATACATTGTTTAGCATAAGAAGTTAGCACATATTGTAAGGGACCATTCAAGGTACAGTGGCCTGTTAGCACCTCTGCAGTCATTGGACAAAAAGAGGGGGTTAGTGGGTTACAGATTGTTGTAATGGGCCATCAATCCACTCTCTGTTCAGTCCATGATTTTTAGTGTCTATCAGAGTAATGAATTAACGCTCCCAGTCTCATCTTTTGAATGTGCTGTGCAGGTTTCCTTTGAGGATGAGGATTGATAAGTCAGATATAGAATGAGCACTTTGTTATAACTGTGGTACCCAAGAAGTTGATCCAGATCCCAGTTAGTCAATGGAAAGGTTCTCATTGACCTGAACCAGTTTGGATAGACCCTAAATTAGCAACACTTCTCCTTATTCTGAACACATGGTGTGATCATCTGGGACATGATGAACATGGTAGACAACTGTTGGAAATCAATGAATTAGCATGTGTGCGAGAATGTGTGTCCCCCTCATGCATGGGGAAAACTCCCTGACAAAATCTGAACCGTCATTATCTTTGTTCTCCTTCAAATTAAGGCTCCTTTCTGCCATGATGTCTACAAAACCCAGCCTGCTGATCATGGCTACACAAATGACAAGCTTTGAATATTCTTCTTTCCCTTCTTCTCTTTTCCTGTTCCCTTTCTCTGTACTGCTAACCCTCATGATTAGAAAGTAAATGAAAACCAAAAAAAACCCAACAACCAAACAAAACACCATCCAAACTCTACCATAATGTAAATAAGAAAGCTGGGACGATTCTTCACCAGATTAATTTCTTTGCATGTCCTATCTCCATGTCTTCTTACGCTTCATTTGTTTGTGTCCTGAACTTGTAAGCTCTTTGGAGCAAGGATTGCCTCTTTTCTATGTTTTTACAATGCCTTAATCAATGAGGGGCATCATGATAACAATATTTGAATTTGACACAAAATGTGGATGCAGAATGTATGTACCCTCTTTCTAATTTGCAAAATGTTGTTATTGTTCATGCAATGCAAGGGAAGTTCTCTCCATTTCCTGCTAACACTAAACAAATGTTTCTGAATTTGTTTAATAAGAACCACTATAACTGATTCAATCCCTTATTCTGGCAGCTCTCAAAGAAATACTACTACAAAATTTAACAATGTACTTTAATTTTTATTGGTTTGCCTCCACATATCTTCGCATGGCTGTCAAGGTTTTATGAGTTGCATTATTTCCAGTTAGTTTTCTGGCTTAAACCACTCAGTCAATTAATCTTATTCACTTTGTCTATATCTAACAGTTCTCTAACTTAAAAAATATTGGAGCTGCAGAGTGCATTCTGGATCATTGCTGAGCCATTTTGAGAGACATGATTCTTTATGTATAAAACTTGCCAGATCAAATTCCCTCAAGTGTTGAATTCCATATAAATCCTACATGTTAAATTGATTGCTACTACAAGTCATGCAGCAGCAGCGTAATACTAGAAATATAATATGCAATACTAATATATGAATTTAGAAAATGAACTCACAGTTATAAAAAAATTACTTTTCCGTAACGTTCTCTTGTATATCAGAATTCTAGACCACTGAGGATTCTCATCTACCCTACAGAAATTTGGCACCCTAACCACTGATTTGTCTCCAGAATGCTTTTTACATGTATATACACACCCATGTCCACACACACACAAAGCTACCAACAGTGCACCATCAGTCACACCATCATTTGGATGAAGCATGCTTCAAACGAAGCTAATCTCTGCCACGTCACTTACCACTGGTGCAGTTGTTGGTATAATAGCCCCAGTGCTTAATTTGTGCCAGGGCTTGCTAGGGCTGAGCCCCGGCACTTCTAGGTGTGGCAATTCGTACCCTTGGCACCACTGGGCTTGCTGCATCAGTTATGAATGTAAAATAATTGCTTGAGCTCAGCACCTAATTGCTTGAGCCCCGGCACTTTGTTCATTACAAATTAAGCACTGGATAACTCCAGTGGAGCAGATAGTTCTCTCACTAGTGTCTTTCTTACTGTTCATATTTTGTCTGTTTTACTTTCTTTACTTTACAGCACAGGGCAAGTTGCCCAAGGCCCTTTCAAATAATGCTGCACCCACAGGGGAGCTTATTTGCTCACTGTTGTGCCAACATCAACTTTTTCAACAGTGGTTTAATCCATGTCACCCCACTCCCAGCAAGCATGTCTCAGAGGAAGCTTTCCTACCTGTGTGTTATCAGCTGGCTGAAAGCTGATATGCAGGGCACTGGGGATCATCAGGTTTATGAGGAAATGCAGGGCCAGCTGAACCAACTGAATCAGAAGCCTCTGATCTATGAGCTGGTCATCACTGGGGGAAGCAGTACTCTGACAAGATCCTCTCCAGCACAAGCGGCAGATGCCAAGTTCCTACCTGGGCTAACCAGTTTGTGTTGTGATATGCACCCCCTCCTGGCTCAGTTCAGCACTACAATTAAGTTTCTGATTCAGTTTTCACTCGAGGGCTTTTGCTAAGTCCAATGAGATTTATTATACTGAACAGTGACCTTTCAGGGGTCTAATTTATTTAACCCTAAAGCAGAACATTACATAAGTAGGCTTTTCCCCTACTAGGGAACTGGAGGAGGAAGGGGCTGAGTTAACTTTAGCCCATCAGCTCCACTTCCATCCTGGTCCCTCGCCAGTGAGGCCCTCTTGTCCCTGAACCCTCTTCTGGAGTCAGGGCCCCTTGTCATCAGCTGTGGGGAGGATCTTTCCTTTGGGGCCAAAGTCCCCACAGAAGTCATAGTATGCCAGCTCTTCCTCGCAGCAGCATATAATTCTTTTGATCTGGGGATCCTGATTCTACCTAGTGAAGTCCTTCCTTTGGGGCCAGGTTTCGCTCAGCCTTGGCATTCATAGCTCTTCCCTTTCAGAACCTAGGAGTTCCTTAGTTTCCTTTCCTGGTGCACCCCCCTCACTAGCTCCGCCATAGAAGCTCTCCCTCTAGGAATTTTTTACTTTCTGTATTTCGGGGACTGTTCCTCTCTCCAGAAGCCTCTGTTCTCTAGGGAGGCCCCACTGGGAGTAGCTTCCTAGCCAGCTCCCCTGGGGAGTACTTTCCTCTGACTCTTCTTTCCTGCATTCTCTCCTGCCTGAGCTCATGTAATCCTTTGTATGGCGCAGGTATTCCCTAACTAATTAACTATAGCCCAGCTACTTAGGCAATCCGTTATCCCCAGATAGATCTGGCTTTCTCACTCTCTTTAGCAGAGCCTGTCACGGGTAGGCCAGTAGGGCCCAGCTACCTTGTGAGAGGTGGACACACCAGCACAAGTGCTGGTACAGATGGCAGGATGGACTAGTTGCTACCCAAGTACAGACAAAGTCCCTAGTTAAGTACTCGGGCAGCTAGTCTGTGTCTCTATCCCCACTACCATGGCTACACTGCTATTTTAGCTTGCTAGTTCGATCAAAGCTAGTGTGTGAACATCTACCCAAGCTGAAAGTTACCCTTCCAGTGGCTTCAGACTTGCCCACAGACAGGAGCTATTTGCTGGAGCTGAGGCAGAGAATACAGCCTGGCTAGATTATAGCAGCATCAGTTTATGCCATATGCTATTTCCCCCATGCTTCCCAATGGCCAGCATCCTCCTCTTCTTTACAGAGGCAAATTGACAAAAAGATTGGAGCTGTAGTAAGAAAAACCATTTTCTCCCCAGTCTGAGATTCAGATGAGTTTGGGAAAACGAACCTGGTTGAAATCCTAACCTTACTGAAGTCAATGGCAAAACTTCCCTTCACTTGAATGAGGCATGATTTTACCCTTTGTCTCTTGAGAGAGAGAGTGATTTAGATAACATCCTTTTCCTTAAACACAAAGAGATTATTCCATAAAATTACCTCACCACTTTTATCTTAATAAATATAGGATTGATTTATTTACAAAGAGTAATACAAACAATCAGGTTGTCAAACAACAGAGAACCATTGGAAAAAATAACACGGATAAAAGGGCTTACATAAATACATTTACTTAAATTCATGACTCAGTCCTCATTCTTGCTAGGATTTTGTTACAATAAATACTAAAGAAAATAAATTGCAGAGATAAAATAACATCTCTTACCAATAAATACCTAGCTCACACATGCAAACAGTTAGGCGACCCATCTACCCTGCCAACTGAAAAACACCTCTGCTTGGACTTCCCATGTTATTTCCAAAACCATCTTTGAAGTTTGATATGAAACAGCATATGCCTCCAACACTCATTCCGCAACCAAAGCAAATAATTCAATTAACTGAATAACAAACAATTCTATTGTTCCCATGGTTAACACACCCTCTTGCCTCAAACCTATGTTCTGGAGATTATTTATTCTGTTCTATATCTTTTGATTATATGTATCTGAGTATATGAAGTAATAGATATCTCACTTAGAACAGGTTGAGAATTTTCCAGCTAAACATTTTTTTATCGGAAAATGTTGATTTGTCAAAACTGAAGCCATTTGTGAGAAAGGAGATATATCAAACCACCTAATTCAATTATTTTTAATGGAAAGTTTTGAAATTAACTGTCAAAGTGTAAAATTTCATTTCGCAATCCAGAAATGACCTTTTGTTTTAAAATTTTAGGTAACTTATGCTAAAAACAGTTACATTTTTTAAAAAGTTCATAAATGCAAGAAAGCCTTTCAAAATTATCAACCCCCCAAATTATCCATGACCTAACTCTGAATTTCTTTTTGATTATTAGATTGTGAATATTTTTGAGATCTGGACTTTTCATCTTGTTTTGGGATTGGAAAATTTTTTGAAATCTCAAAAACTCTTATGGGATGGGATAACCCACCTACCTCTGTTTTCACTGACAATGCCTTTTAAATAAGGTTAACAGCTGCTCAAATACGTTCTGCCTGTGAATAATTTCTAAACAAACACAATAGATCCATAGTTACGCATAAGTGTTTGTACATGAAAATATCTGAAGGGATGTGATATTTTATGATGAGAACAAGAGATGCCATGGTCCTGGCTGGAGAAGGAGGAGCAGTCAAAAAGGAAGCTGCAGACAGAGAGAAATTCACAATGGAATGCCCTGGTGAGGTGTGGGTGGGTGATGCTTACGAAGACTAAGAGGAAAAAAAAAAGAAAGTAATTCTTAAAATAAAGCCTATATAGAGTGACAGAGACATCGAAATGTGGTAAAGACATTGGTCAGCTGTGATTACTGAGTTCACTTTCACCATAAAAAGGAAGATGGTGCAGTTACTAGCAAGCATGGAATATTTTTGCAACTCAATATTGCAGTTGACATTAAAACATTGCAAAAACTGTACCACCAACAGAGAAGAAAGAAAAAGAAAAGAAAAATATGGGCCAGAAGGAACATGTGAAACCCATGAAGACAAATTGCAGGGGAACATACTGGACCGTGAAAGTCACAAATTTCAAAAGATATTTAAATAATCAGGGCTAGGACTTCATATTTAATATCATTTCTAAGTGTTGTATGGTACTTCTCTGACATGCACCCTCTCCCCTGGTCTTGGTGACATGTTTGTGAGAGACTGGATAGGGCCTGCAGTAGCTATAATGAGGCACAGTCTGCCTATTCTGCAGCGTTGAAAAGATTTTATGCACTACATAGGCATATAGATTCTATTATTTAAATTAACAGTTATAGTTTGATAGCACCTAAAGATCACAAACAGGTTGGGCCCCATTGTGCTAGGTGCTGTACAATCATTAAAGAGAAAAAGATTATGTTCTAAAACACTGTACACTTTAAAGTGTAGATTATAAACTGCAGCTGCTGAAAATACAGAATTTTGGGTGGGGGAAAGACAACTGCAGAACAAAACATAATATACACAGAAGGATACAATGATTTTTTTTAAAGTCTTTACACTGTTTAATTTGTCAGCTTTACTGGTTTTAGATTTTTATATTTCATTTCCTTTCATGCCTATTGTAACAAGCTGCAAGATGGTAGAATTGATTTGTTTCCTTTCTTCTACCTGATGATTTATCAAATTAAGATAAAAGGAAAAGAAACTGTTTGTTCTGGCAGGCTGTGCGGAACCTATTTTTCTTTTAGGATCGTAGCTAAGCATAGGCATGATATCAAAACTGTCCAAATTTCTTTCAGAATTGTTTTTACATTTAATCTGATTCCCTTCCAGTCCTGTGAAGCTGGTTCCTCTCGTGCATTATCCCACCAGCAAAGGCTGCAATGTAAATTTACAATTCACATTTTGGACTCTGTTTAACTGCTACTGTTTACTTCTCATTGACTTTAGCAGGACTCTGTGCAGGAATAGGGTTCTGGCCATGTGGAGTTCTTCTCAGGAATTGGAGATCAGGGTGTTAGCAGCAAATTATCCTGCTCAGCAATCAAACTACAATATTTCCAAAAACGCATTCATAAAAGAAAAATAATCCACCGGCTTTGAGTCAGTCCCATGTAAATAAAATACAATTTAAATTTATAAGTCAAATTTCCAGCAAGTTGAAGCCCCAGGGTCATATGGTGCATTTTTGAGCCTATTTTGTGTATGTTGTTGCAATGATTGCATCTGTAAATTGTGCATTTGCATGGCCAATGGATATTTCATACATATGTGACTATATGTGGACACTTGTCTTTCGGCCTTCATTTTCTGAATATCGGAACAAGGTTAAAATTTGCTAAATCACACAGGGAGTTTAGGAGCATAAGTTCCATTTTCAGAAGTGCCAGAGGCTCTGAAGAGTCAATTGATTTTCTTTGAGAGATAGGCTCCTAAATCACTTTTGAAAATTTTACTCGAGGTCTTTTAGGATTAATGCTTAGATATAACAGTGGTGAATGACATACATACATAAAATAGATTAGATCAAACTGGATGGCAACTTGTTTGATTTTTCGGGGTTAAGTTTATAAAAAAAAAAGTTTGTAAAAAATGCCTGAGTTATACATACAAAATATGCAGTTGCATGTAAAATGAGTATGTGCATACACATGTACGCAACATTTGGTAACTTGTGGACTCACAAAATTTATTATAGGCCAAGCCAAAATAATAGAATGGGACTGTTGGTGTGGATATTTGCTTGAGCTCAGAAGGGCATTTCCATAGCAGCTAGGGACAAAATTGACTCCAGCACTTATTTGCTAGATTTATACAAATTAAGGTACTTTGAATTTAGCTGAGCAAAAGATGTGCACAATCAAAATACCATTTTCTGAATTACTTAGTGAAACTGAATATAATTATCAGCTATTATGCATGAAGGTTTGTATTTGTAACATAGGTGCAACATATACTCTTTGATAATGCAGCCCTGAGTACTGTTACATCATTCTTTTTTATCTGTACTTTGTTTATTATCCATGGTTATGTAACATTTATACTGTCCTGTTAATTATCCATTCATCTGTACATTATACTCAGTTATAATCCTTCCATCTATTATGTTATCCCTTTTGGTTTGTTTAGAACTTACTAATGGTCAGGCTCTGATCTCAGTTAAACTGATACTAATCCAGACAACTCCACTGATGTAAGTGTACTCATTTCAGATTGACACCTGTATTATTGAAAGCAGAATTTGGTCCGTTATAAACAGTATGACTATAGAAAAACTATGGATTTAATTTGCTTTAGCAATACAATAACGTCAAATTATAAGGTGTTAGATTAATCAAACCGCGTAAGGCATGGTAGTTGGAAAACTGATTAGTTTTCCCATCAGGACCTAGTGCTATGAATGTAAATATCAGAGATGTGCAGCTCATGTACTGTTTTAGTCTATGAGATCATTGCAAGCAGATTAAAATATCCTTTTCTCACATCTGCTTCTTCCATTTCTCTTTGCCAAAAGTTTTAGAAGAAATTATTTCCATCCAAGTAAAGGCTCACATCTCTTTAAAAAAAACACACACCTTTTTGCACATTAATGATATATCTAAACATGACACAGCCGGTTATTATTCAAATAGAAATGTGGTTTTATGATTTATCTTATATCACTTTAAAGTGATTTTTCTTGAAAAATTAGCAAACTTTTTAAATGTTTGCATTGCTCACAAATGAATGATTATCACAGATAAGGCTGGTTGTTTGTTATGGTAAATAATGGGAAAATCATGGTAAAATGCAAAAGCCATAACTTTTGTTACTAAACGAAACAAATCAAAAAACAAAACAACCCACTGGACATAATATTTCAATTAAGGTGTTTGTTGTGGGAAATGAATAATCTGAACAAGTATCCTCTATTGTACAATAAACATTATTTAAACTCGTGTAATAATAGTTAACTAACTAGATGCTGTGCCATTCCCTTCCAATAACTTCATTGCTGTACTCCACTGAACCAGAGGCAGCCTCCAGCCTCATCTCCACTGAGCTCTTGTATGCCATTACTTAGCTGGGTAGACAGAGCTCAGCATATAACATCTCACTCCAGATTATGCACTGGCTTCTTGGTCACTTCCTAGTATATATCAAGTTCCTGGGGAGATTGCTATTTTATAGACTGCCTTTTCCTCTATGTTCTCAACATATTCCTCTGTTTCTAGTTCCTGCCCCTGGAAATTGCTTTTGCCTGCAGACATATGAGGGTCCAGGGTTAGACATCTTAATGTCATGGTGCAAAATGTTTATTTAATCAGACTTCAGGGTCTTCTAAGGCCCACGTTTATTGATAGTATGTGGACATAATGTGGGGAGATGTCTTTTTTTTGTAGGAACTCAGATATCACAGTGTTGATCATACTATAAATGCCTTAAATAGTATTGATTGGGAACTCTTTTTGCAATACTCCTATGTGACACTGGGCCAGGAAGGGTTAAGCCTAGCAAGCTGAAATGACTCAAAAATAACCTTTAAGGACATGTTAAAAAAAATATTGACATGGTAATTTGGGCCATTCCTTGCAAATAGCTAACAGCCATGTTAGTAGAACCAAGTGTTTGAAATGAAAGTGTATGTTGTTAGGTCTCTATCTGTCTGTGTTCACATATTTCTTGATAGATAAACTGTCTTTCCTGTCTATTACTGTTGTTCTAATGAGTCAGAGACCAAAATAGAATATTAACAGTTAGATGAACCTTGGGTGTAATATCATTGATTTGTCTGTATTTCTCTTTGGAGTTTAAATAAACTGTGTATTAACTGTTTAATGGATAATTACCTACGTGTGCCTAGTAAGTAGAGGTTTTTTCAAAGCTACAAGTAATTGCCTATAATGCACCCAAGGATTACCTGCTGAGATGTCTGCTGTCAAGTGGCTATCATAAGCCTGCTAAAAGACTATAGAACCACTAGGAGGGTGGTGAAACACTGGAATGGGTTATCTAGGGAGGTGGTGGAATCTCCATCTTTAGAGGTTTTTAAGCTGTGGCTTGAGAAAGCCCTGGCTGGGATGATTTAGCTGAGGTTAGTCCTGCTTTGAGCAGGCGGTTGAACTTGATGACCTCGTAAGGTGCCTTCCAACTCTAATAGTCTATGATTCTATGAAAAGAAGCTTTAGATCCAATCCTGTTTATTTTGGGACAGTTTGGATTTCATCAGAGGGAATTAAAGTTGCAAGGCTAAGATCTCCAGGAATGCTCTGGACCATTTTATTAATTCTCATGGAAGAATTAGAACAAACTGTGTACAAACTTTGGACTAAAACCTGTGAAACTAATCCTGAAAGAACTTCTGCAACACAGTTTATCATCTCTACTATGAAACTGACTTATGGACATTACTCTTCTCTTTATGTATATGAACTTTTAGCTAATATTCTCTCCCTCTTTTTTTTTAAATAAAATAGTTTAGTGAATAAGCATTGGCTCTAAGCAGGTATTTGGGTAAAATTTGAAATACTCATTGACCTGGTTCATAATGTGCCCAGTCCTTTGGGATTGTTAGAACTCTTTTTACATATGATGGACGAAGATTTTCAGTAATCTCCATCATATTTGACTTGGCTGTCAGGCTGGAAGCCAGAGGGCTGGATGACTTTAAGGGAACTGTGGTTTGGCATCTGGATAACCAGTAAGGTGATTAGAGGCTGTTTGTGGCTGGCTTGGTGAAGCTAATTTTTAGAAATAGCCACCATTATGTGGAAGTTTGCCTGCCCCATTCTTCAGTTTACCCTAAATTGAGCAATCTCAGCATGGCTCCCCAAGAGGCCAATGTCACACCATATATCAATAAAAAGTTTGTCAATTAGAGTGTCTAGATTGCCTGTGCTTACAATGTTAGCATCACTTCTCTGTGTCAGGGTCAAACAACTCAGGCTAGGTCTGCACTTAAAACATTTGCCAGTATAGACATGTTGGTTAAAGGTGTGATGTTTTTATGACCTTTTTATGCCGGCATAAGCCCTAGTGTAGATGCAGTTATATAACTTCATTCATATGGGAACTGGTGTAAGCTATACTGTCAAAAGCACTTTTTTGCTGCATCTATTCTAGAAAGTTTTTCCTGCATAGCTTTGCTGGTAAACCTTTGCTAGTATAGAACACATTGAATTGGCTTTCTGATAATGCAGGAAGGAAAAGAAGGACCTGAAATCTCCCTCTGCAGCAGCAGAAGCACTACTGTGAATTTTGCTGGATTTTGCACTACTGTGAATTTTGCTACTGTCGGATTCATGTTTTCCAGACTCTCCACTGCTACCCAGGGCCCCAGAACAAAGTGAGTCTAGTTGTAACAGCTCCAAGCACTGCAGGCATATCCGTACTGGGTCAGCAGAGCCCTTTCAGTGAGTTCTTTGACAGCTTGCTGGAATATGTTTAAGTAGATGAATTTTTGTATTGTTCTTTGCCTCTTTAAACATTGAAAAAATAATGAATTGTTACAAAAATCATTAAACTCATGCTGTCCGCCACAAGCATTGACACTGTTTTTAATTTCATGTGCTAAATTAAATTGGTGATACTGACCTTTTAAAAATGATTTTGTACATATTGTAACTTGAATAATACCACAATAATTCTAGGAAGCTGGGTTTTTAAAAGAATTGCCATGTGTTGCTTTAAGTTGGTTTTACATAGCACTTGAAAATATTGCTATATGTTGTAGATGACAACAATTTGGGTTGGGAGAGAAGTGGGGGAAAAGCAGAAAGATGGTGACACCCTATGAGTGGGGAGATGGAGAAATGTGCAAGGATGAGTGGGGAGGGGCAAGGAAAATTGAGAGTGCACTGGGAGTGGAGGAGGGAAGAGGCAGATGGTGAAACATCAAAGGGAGGAAGAGGGAAGAAAGGAAAAAGACAGATACATTGTGGGGTGTGTATATTTGTGCTGTGTACAGTGTGTAGCTATGGAACTGTAGGACTCTTCTCTCTGCTGTTCTTTTAACTTTCTAAGACAGCTGCACTCTACAGGAGCAGCTGCCATTTTATGAGGCAGAGTTATTGCAGCTTGTTACACACTGAGTTCTCTCATAGAGATTTGATTTTTTCTTGCTTCATTGTTTCTGTTCATCTTCAATAATCATTAAGAAAGTATATGGTTGCTCTTTGTGAATGGAAAATGTCAGAAGGGAGACAGAAAAAGGAAGGAGTAAATTGTGAGGAAGAAGATGGAGAGAAATTAAGGGGGAGTGTGTATATGAGCACTCAATCTGTATATATGATTTGTTCATACAAAAGAACTGATACCTATTCAAGTGTTATCAGTGTCCAGACTGTGTTTTCAATTCGGAGTAGAGCTGATTGAAAACTTACCATTAAAACTGTTTTTTGGAAAAAAAAATGTGTTTTTTTTACTACACAAAACGTTTTGTGGGAAGCGTCTGCTCTCCTCAGAAAACAAAACTCCTCAAACTGATAAGTTTTTGGTTTTCAGCTCTGAAAACTCTTTTTTTGTTTATTTGTCAATGAAGAGTCAAAATTTTCTGTGGATACTGCCCACACACCTGCCTCTCATTTTCCAGCCAGCTGTAATTATAACCTATCATTGGGGAAGATAAAAGGGAGTCCAAAGCTGAGAAATGGGTCAGGTGGGATACATAGGGATTCATTTAGAATAACAGCTTCCACCTAAAACACAGACATGTCACCACCCAAAACAAGGGCACATTCAAGGCATATGGGTGTTGTATTTAGCAGAAGTGTGACAGAAGAAACATCACAGAAACAGATACAGAGAGGGATCAGAAAGCCATGGACAGAACTGAAAAAGGACTGGGAGTGTCCTGAGAAAAGCCTAGAGAGAGAGCAAGCTTTTGGGGCTGATTCCTGGCTGAAAGGGCTTGGAGCTGTGAGAAGAGAAATTCTGTTTGTGTGTGTCTTCCTGTGTTCTGGGAGAGAGGACTTTGTACATTTCTTGTAAATAAACAGGATTGCATCAGAAATGCCTGACTCCATCATCAATTTCTCCTCCTAACTGAAACAACTTGCAGGACCCTGAATTTTGGCTAACTGCTTGGATCATCCCTAAGAAATTAAACTGTTATATTAAACTGAAAATTTAATCATACAACAGCCAGGAAATGTTGAGTTAAGGTTGACATAGCTTTAACTCTGCTCCCTGACATCACTGGAGTTGTGAGGGCGTGTGGCATGTGTGAGTGTGAGTGTATGTGGAAGTGGGCTACAGCACTGGATCCAGTGGGCTACAGCACTGGATGCTTCCCTGATTTTACAAGAAATCAAAGGTGAAAAGATAACCCTCAGAGAATTCTACCAAAGCCTTGTCGTCATGTGAAGTATTATAGACATACAGGTGTCATTCAAATCCTTTTGTGTGTTTCTGTTTTAGATCCAATACAGAGGAGAGACAGGACTTACATTATGTGGACCAATCCCATTAGCAGTGTTCCAATGCCTGTGATTTTATCACAAGTCTTGCAATATTTGAGGCTTTTTTAAAAGCTCCAGCTATTGGATTATGTGAAAATCTCCGCTTTTATAACAAAAAAAAAGTAAGCTTCTAGCCCTTATAATTGCAGACAAAAGCTTCAAAATGGGAACCCTAAAGGCTACAGCACCCAAAGGCAACTAAAATGAATGCAAAAGTTGGTATTTTAGAAAGCTATGATTTTTTAAGACAATTGCATTATTTTTGAGGTCTGACTCATGATTTTTGAATGTTTGGATTTGGTAATATTACATTAATCAGACATGGAGCAGTTTAAAATATTACTGTCCATGTCCCAGCAAATGGCTTTGACATGATTTCTGATTGTCTACTGAGAATAATGAGGTTTTTTAGAAAAACCCTTAAATTAAAATGACATGATCTTGGAAAGTATTTTGCCCCCACTAACACAGATATGTGCATGTGTCACTTAGAGATTCCTCAGAGCTTAGACCTTCATCCAAACGTTCTAGCAATAAGAAAGTAAAGCATTTAAAATGTTTTATTCTCATTTATTTAGGTATCATTCCATGCAAATTAATGAATGGTTAATTGAATTATAAAATATGCTAAGGAAGTGTATATCACTGCTTTCTTTCTGCAAAATGCAGTAGACCTTATCCTGCCCTTAGTTACAACAGTGAAAATCAGAAGTGACTTCAGTAAAATCATGTGAGTTCATCATCATGATGGTGAATCTCAAAGGGACGTGGCCTCCTTGCTGGTTGAGCACCACCCGGATAGATCTCTGATAAGTTGCTTTAGGTCAGTGGCTCTCAACCAGGGGTACACGTATCCCTGAGGGTACACAGAGGTCTTCAAAGGGGTACATCAACTCATCTATATATTTGCCTAATTTTCCAACAAGCTACATTAAATGCACTAGCAAAGTCAGTACAAACTAAAATTTCACACAGACAATGACTTATTTATACTGTTCTGTATACGATAAACTGAAATGTAAGTACAATATTTATATTCCAATTGATTTATTTTATAATTATATGATAAAAATGAGAGCGTAAGCAATTTTTCAGTAATAGGGTGCTGTGACACTTTTGTATTTTTATGTCCGATTTTGTAAGCAAGTAGTTTTTAAGTAAGGTGAGACTTGGGATTACACAAGGCAAATCAGACTCCTGAAGGGGGTACAGTAATCTGGAAAGGTTGAGAGCCACTGCTTTAGGTGGTCTGGATATATATTCAGTTTATGTCCATCACTGACAAACTTATTGTGCCACCAAAGCTTTTGATGCCCGTGAGCTTGCTGGCCATGTAGCGGCATTCCTTAGTATACACACTTTGAAATTTGTTGGTTTCCATTCTAATACGTCAGTCGAGTTACACTGGTGTTACAAATGGTCTGAGAGCTGAAACAGGTGCAGTATTGTGCTGTTCCTGGTTCCACATGTGTTTAAAGTGTTGTCATAGAATCAACAGGAACCAAAGCTTTAAAATAATTTCTTTATTGGCACATCAGGAATAAAGCTGTCTTGACTAATGTATGCTGGGCTAGTGTACATATATCACATCACCAATACTTCTTATTATCTGCACCACACATATGTATGTATTAAGCACATAATAGTAATAAAATAGCAGTTATATGGCCTAAATTGGCCTATACTTATAATATATCCTTGCTGACTTGGGCTTAGTATCCCACAACCCTTTGCATTCACTGAAGAAAATTTTGGCTTGAGCAAGTAGGAAAGCTGTCAAGGTCAGGATAAAGGAGTGCTTTACTATTACTACTCTCACAGGCCTGGACTAGAACATCCCGAAGGAAAAAGACAAGATGTCTGAATGATCTACCCCAGTACAGACCTAGGAGGTGCCCTCATGCCCATTGGTACCTGGAAGGCCTGTGTTCAGAACAAAGAGATAAGGGGTTCTAGAAAAACAATGTAGAAAGCTAATTGGGTAAATCTAGTTTCAAATGACATACACAAGTAGGGTATAAAAAGATGGCATCGGGGGTAACTGCAGGAGCTTACCTTCTGTGTAAGGTGAAAGTAACGCTGCATGAGACAGTTTCCCAGAGGCTGGCATCATACTGAATCTTTTTCTTGTACTATATTCTTATTGGCTTCTAGCAATAAACCTGACTGACAGCAGTTGTTTGGTCTCTTGAATATATTTCCTATCGAATCAAAGTGTAGTCAAGCAATTGACTATACAATTTGTCAACGCCTATATCTATAATATGGGTAATAGTCAAACTCATGTACAGTGCAAGTCCTGTCCTCTGACTCTTGTGAGCACTCTATCTATTATCCCCCTAATCACCCAACAGCATCATCCACGAGCTATTGAAGCCTCAACTAAGTATTTTCTAGTCCAAGCAGCAACCTCTAGCATAGTACTAGCCTCTAGCATAGTAGTCCCACTGATGTCAATGGGTCTGCTCCTGGAGCAAGGGAAGTAAGATTGGGCCAAAATCAGTCTTTTTAGTGAAGGATTCCTTAGCTCCTCCAGAAAGCCCCCAAATAGTCTAATCATGAATTGCTTCATATACAAGTAATCACGTGTAGATTTTGTTTTCAGAATTTCAGAACCAAAATAATGAGTTTTGTTAAATAAGGCCATGAATCTTTAAAGTTTGATCCAGCAGAGAAATGGTCTGACCCATGATAATGTCATGATGTTCTAGGCGTTATAGCATTGTTTCCTGATGCAAAGGCAAAAGGCCACATTTCTGGCAGCAGAGAGCTGAATCAGGCATTGCACTGCTACGTCCTTGCAGGAATTAAAGGCTCACTTGGTGATTCTGGGTGGGGCAGAGTTTGTGACTCCATCCAGACGAGTTGTCATGTATGGCAGAAGTGTTAAAGTAGGGCTGAGAATTCAGATGGACTTTTAGATTAAATATTTAATTACTGAAGTATGTTTGTAGTACAGTACCATATAGGACCACCTCGAGCATTATAGTTATTAATTATACTACGTCATACCCATTTGTCTCTCTAGCCTGCTTCTTGGAATATATTTCTTCTTTTTCAAAAGCTACAATATTGTAAAAGGCAGCAATTTTCATTCTTCACTAGTCAGAAAAATGATATTCTCCTGAGTACAATCTCTGATAATCAAAATTTATTATTTGGAAAATAATTTCCTTAAAGGATATTATAATGAAAACCAAAAATGCTGGCACTTTATTGTTTCAAATGTGAATGTTTTATGCTCCCCCCACCAAGTGTGGAAACATACCAACAAAGACAAACATAAAATAAGACCAGACGGAATTTGAACAGAGCAAACCATAAAGATAATGCACACAAGTTCAGTGGCTGCCATTGTAGCTGGTGAAAATAGCTAAAGTATTTGGTGAGGGAAATCAACTTCCAAGGCCAGGGACAAAATGACTGTACGCATAATAGGTCATTTATAGTAGCAAGAATTCTGCACAAATGTATTCATGCTATGGCAGAAAAGGGTACAACTTTCTGCAATGACTATACCTCTGTGCCTCAGAAGTGCTATCTTTTCAGGATGTCATTGCCAATGACCTTCCAGAGGATCATTCGCTGGCTACAGAATAGAGCTAGACAGATACTGAAGTGAGTAGAGATTCTGTATGGCAATTTTAAAAGCCTTTCATATGTGAGTATATTCTCAAACCTCTTTAGGGATTTCTTAGCAGCTTTATTTGCATTGGCTACATGGTTTGTTTCTTTAATTCTTTTGTGAAGTTATCTTGCTAGGTATGAAACTGTTTAGGAATCAAAATATTTAGTAAATTATTAATGCATATGTCAGGTGGGGGCTCACAGGCTTGGGAAAAGGGTCCCTAGTCCCTGACACACACCTCTGCACAAACACCAACCCTCCCTGCTAGGGGTGTCAGAGTTAACCCCTGGAACGAGCACCACAATTAATAGCAAAACTCTTTTATCTAATCCAGGGAAAGCCAGGAGCAGACCCAGGTCAGGATCTCGAGTCGGGGTTACACAGACATCCTCAACTCTGGCACAGTAAGCAGAAAAGCAGCTCTTTCCTCCCCGCCTTAACGCTTGGCTTGACACAAACAGACTCTCTGCCCTGTGCCAATGCAATACCTTTCCTCCCCTTGGCACAGTCCACTCTGTGCATGTGCTCTGGTCTGATGCTGATGTGTAACGTGAGTTCAGGATGGTTGTCAGTTATGTGGTCTCAGTTCCTGTCAGCCCTAGTCTGAGAGTTTACACAAGTCCCCTTTTGCAAGCAGCCGGCTTGCCTCCCAGCAGCTTCCTCTCTGCCCCAGCTCAGGGCGCTTGCTTCTTCTCTGTTTCCTTTTTTCAGTTTCCTGAGTGCATCTCTCATCCTGCCCCTTCCCCTTTTGTTCAGAGTTAATTCTGTGTGTTTGAGGGCACTTCCCTTTAGCAAATCAGGTTTGTGCAGAGTAGCAGGGATGGAGGAAAAGGCAAGGAAAAAGGAGGGGGAAGAGGAACGAGCTCTTGCTAGCTCCATATTGATATGTCTTAATAACACTACATAGGGTATACTTAGGGGAGAGTAGATGGCTCTAGGAATTGCCTGAGGGAAATTTCAATTGCCGCTGAAAGATATAACAATATCTCCCTGGGTATTTCATAACTATCACCCAGTAGGAGACCATCAACCAGTGTGACAAATGTTGTTTTTATTATTTCTTCTTCTTCTTTGTATTATCCCAGTCCCAGTCCCCGTCATGGTGTTAGGCACTGTACAAACAGAGAACAGAAAGATACTCCCTGCTCCAAAGAGCTGATAATCTGGGGCTATGTCTACACTGCCGGTAGCACGACCAACAGTGCAGGATCAATTTTGCGGGTTCAACTGACCAGCAGTAAAGACTAGCTCAATTGAACCCAGAAGTCAACTCTGCAAAACCTCTCTGGTAAGTAGTGTAGCGCTGTGTTGATGAGAGAGCATTTTCCATCAGCGCAGTGCAGTGGAAATGCCATGGTAAGAGATGTTAGGAAGTTGACGGGAGATACGCAAGTTACTGTATGTATGCATATCTCCTGTCATGTAGTGTAGACCAGGACTAAGTATAAGACGAGACACCAGCAGGATGCAAATGAATGGGGAGTAAAAGAAAATAATGAAACAATATTGCTCAGCATGATAGGCAGAGGTCTCAGCACACCAACAACATCAGGATCGTCAAATTTTTTGAAGGCCTCATGACAAAGGAAAATTTTAAGGTGGGATTTGAAGGGGAATAATGAGTTAATTCTATGGATGTTTATGTGGGGCTTCTCCTAAGCATGAAAGGCAGCAGGGGAGAAAGCACAAAGGTGCTTGTTTGAACATTTAACAAGAGGGTGACAGAGGCTGACATCATGCTGATCAGAGCCAGGATTCAATCTTTCATTACTGAATGAGAGATAGTAGGCTGAAGATACCTTGTGAGGACCTTCTACATGTGTGCAACAAGCTGATGATCTCAGTTAAATTTCTATGTAAATAACAAACCAATAAAACTCCACAATCAGAATAGGCAGTGATGTTGATAGGCTTGGCAGATAGGCCAAAGACTGAGTAGGTATGGAGAATGAATTACCTTCAAGGCTACTTATAGACCACCTAAGTCAGGATTTAGCTGTGTTAAGGTTATGGTTTGAAATGATGAAGGAAGCTTGCACCGCTATTACTCTATTGTTCTGTGGATAAACCATGGTCTGGCCCTTTTTATTAGCACTGAACTCACCTAAAATCAATACAATCAAGGTAGTTATTGTGTATAATTTGCTAAATGTGGAAGTAAGCAGCATATCTATTACATCTTTTCTTTAGATTTAAGAGATTGATACCTTTCAGGTTAAACCAGTTTCACATACCATTTATTATAAAATATTATGCAAAAAGGGTGCTTCAAATAATACACTTGCATGGATTATTAAGTTTAAAATATGTCATTTTCATTTGATAAATCGAACTAGTACTCATCTGTTCAGATTGAAGCATAAGTGCTGGCAGCCTTGAACATCCGTAGTTCTTTATCCTTTTTTCAACTCCTATGAAGCTTCCAGATGAGATGATAGTGATGAAGTGCAGTTTTCTGTGGAAAAACTAAGCCCAGACACGCATGTCTGAATGGAGAATTAGATACTCTGCAATGACCAGAAAGGTCAATAATACATCTTTTGTGATAGACAATGAAAACTATTTTTCAAGGTATTTCCCAACATGGTGTGGTGCAGAATGAAACTTCCATCCTTCGTGTTGCCAAAATTATTTCTTCCTGCCCTGTGGCATTTTCTGCACATGAAGAGCAAGTGTTTCAATCTCCATCTGGGCCCAATTCTGAGATAGGCCACAGATGACATAGACCAGACTATGACTGCAGCTAGGATTAGTGAAAAAGAATTTTCTCACACAAGTTCTCTTATACAACTGATGGTGCATAACCTAATATAACCCATTGTAATGCGTTTCATCTGTTTTATTGAGACTCATCTTGCCTAGATATTAAAACCCGCACTAACAGATGAAAAGTTTCTGGTATACGCACTGGTGCATAAACACCCATCCTCTATGCTGTAGTTTTTATTTGTAGTTTAATTCTGGGAATGACACTAAGGCAAAATTTTGTGCCAATATCTTTCTGCCTTCCATCCCCAATCCCTGGCAGAAAAACTGCACGAAGAAAATGCAAAGATAAAAATCTTTTTTTTCCCCATTCATCTTTGAGATACTCCCTGGGTCTTATCTTCTTCTTTTGGACTTCCAAGTGGCGTGTTCAGAACAGAAGGAAAATAAACCACATCTTCCGGTATCCTCATCGGTCACCAGTTCTATTTCTTGTCACAGTAAATGTGCTTAAAAAACTTACAGTGGGAGTTTCCAAAAAATTGAATCCATTCATGATGTATACAGTGGGACTTCTTAGATCAGCATTGTCTACATTGTTGTCTCAACGTAAACTCCACTGTTCAGTATATACAGAGGGATGCTGCTGGGCATTGCACTGGGCAACCAACAAGTTGAAGACATTTAAAAGGGGAAGATCAGACTGGAAGTGGGACAGTTACTTCAGAACACCATCATGAGGGCATGAGATTGTTTCGGTGTTATGGCAAAAACATTTTCTTTCTGGCTTTGCCAGCACTAAGAGATATATTTAGTTCAGCTCTACTGAAAGCAGATTTATCCTGAACCTGAAGGCACTCATGATTTCTTGGTACATTTATCACTATTAATTGCTATCTTGGGAAAACTAGTGATGATATGAGTGACCATAATAAAAATGGTGGGTATCGTTCCAAGCAAAAGCTCAGCTGCACACACTGTGGCAAAAAGCTCAGAAATTAAATATTTGATCTATATAACATTTTAAACTACTTTGACTTTCTCATAGGTAATTACTCTTAAACAGTGGGTACTCTGTTCTTTTTGAACATACACAGACAAAGGTTGCTAGCAGATAATGAACAGACTCTAGTCTACAGACTTCTCAGTTTAAAATATAGACTTTTTTTAAAAGCTATTCTAATGGGTTATATAGAAAGTTTATGTGTGATTTACAGAGGAGCTATTTACAGAAGCCACAGAGAATGGCAGTGGAAAATAACTGGAGAAAGACAACCTTCTACTTTTTGTTTATTTCTGTTAATTTAGATTCAGGCAACAAGTGGATTTCAACAAACCACTGCTTTAACCTAATTTTCCACTTGAGAGGCACAGGAAGTTGGATGACTTGTTCAAATTGCACATTAAGTCTATCGTTCAATTTAGATCAGGATGCATGATTCTCCTGGTACGTTGTTTATAGTGTAATTCTCCTGAATTCAGTGGTCTTGCAACAGAGGCCTTTAGTTCTTTGTTCTAATTACTAGACCACCTTTCTCCTTCATGCAAAGCTGATTAACTAATGCCATATATAGTCTGCACATGCTAAAGGAATTCTGAAATTGTAAGCAAAGATAAAGAAAAATAGTGCCCTGCTCTCCTTGCAAAGTTTTTGATAGCAGGATACTTTCAATACAAGGCTATTGCATTACAATTCCTTTCAAGTCTGTTATCAACTCAAAATTCTTTAAAAAGCTTTCTGTAGTCTATAATAAAATCTTTTGGCTTCCAAATACAGCCATAGGCTGTCTTTCCCCATATTTCATTCTCTTTTTGTTATTAATATTGGACATACTAAAGGAAAGCAAATCAGAACCATGGAGGGAAATGCATTTTTGTATATTGCCAGACTGATTTGCCGTTTATACTGTTTATCCGTTTATAGTCTCCTTAGAAGTAGCTCTTTGTGGCTAAAAATATTTCCATATAGTTTCTAAGTGTTTTAGATTTTTCTCCACTTGCATTCTTGAGGCGATAGAAATATGGCGTAAATCACTAAAGTTTGATAGCATTTTGCATGGCTGGAGGAACTTGCTTAATTTGTTTGCATACCTGAAAAGTACATTCAGGATTTCAAAGCTTGTGTTGACCACAGCTTGTTAAATATTAAGGTGCATGGCTTACATAATCCTAAAACTTTTGGTGAGTAAAGAAATAAACATAACAATAATCTAAAATACATGTAATTGTTCAATAATTTATTTAGAAAAATTAATGCTGAATTGTAGTAGTTTATTCAGGGGACCAAGAGTTTAGCAGTCTCATGCCCCAAAAGTAGCGTGTAGAGATGCCTACCTCAGCCCTAGGCCAGAACCATCACAGTTTCAGCCTGTCTTGGGCCTACCTCTCAGATGAGGCATGGTAGGAGGACCTGGGCCCTCCTTCTCCACTAGGTCCCAGTCCACGGCTCTGTGGAAACAACACCAGCCAAGGTCTCCATGCCAAGGATTGAAGCCTGCTGTCTTGGGCCACTTCCTACTTCTATTGTCTTTCAGTTTGGGTTGTGATCTTCTACAGTCCATACAATCTGGAGTTTAACAGAGTTCAAATGAGCAGAGCCCTGCAAGCCCTGCTCATTCTCAAAACAAGTGGAGGTCTGGAGAAAACACTACCCGTGGACCTCATCAGCACCATGGTCCCATCCCAGGTTCAGCCTCCTATGTGGTTTTTCGGGAGGTCTTCCCTCCATCCCGTTCTCTCTCCTGCCTTTCTCTGGGCTTCAGAGCTCTTTTTAACCTGCTCCTCTGGCTGCTGTATGCACCTCAGTTCCAATGATGGGGCTATTTTGTTACCAGATTTGCCCGTCACCTTGGGATGCGCTCATTTATTAGGGTTACTTTCCTGGTGGGTGGAGAGGAGTGGGTTTCTGTAATTCTATCAATGTACTGCTTGTGCCACTTCTGTGTCCATATGGAGCTCTGCTTCTCCCTTCTGCCAGTCCTCTCCCAATGGAGGTAGCTAGCAGGACCGAGGTTTCAAAGGGCTGGGTTCCTCCAGCTCCAGAATCAGATGAACACACACATACACACACAGATTAACAGAGCATGTCTGAGCAGAGCGGGTCAATCAGCACTTCCACGCTGACCCCTTATGTGTCCCTGTACTCAGCAAGCTGGGTCGAGCAGCACTCTCAAGCTGCCACCATCATACGACAAAGGCTCCACACTGGAATAGAGTACGTCTGAGCAGGCTGGGTCAAACAGCATGTCCAGGCTGACACCCTCATATGCCCCTGGACTCAGCAGGCTGGGTCAAGCAGCACTTCCAAGCTGCCACAGGTTCAGTATGTCCCTATCTCCACTTTCACATTACAACTGTTCTGGTTGTAGCCCCCGTGATGAGCAAACCCCACAGGATTTCTGTGTGTTACAGGGATCTTTGGCTTAGGTAAAAGGAGTGTTGCTGAAGAGAAAATGGGAAAGACAAGAACACACAGGAGTAAGCAAAGTTTAGAGAGAATCTGGCAACCAGCTTGATTATAAAAGTAATTTTATTGCCAGGTATATAAAACTTATGATATTAATATTAATAGCCACACCAGGAGAGAAAAACAACCAAACAGTTACAATGTTACATTATTTCAGTTGGGGCATTGAGGGAAATCTAGCCCAAGTTTGATTACAAAAGTCTGGTTTAGAAAGTTATACTTGGAGTAAGAGAGAGAAAGAGAGAGAGAGAGAGAGAGAGAGAGAGATGAGGTCTCACCACTCAGTGCATTTGAACTGGTCGAAGGTTCCCAGGTAGACAGGCTGTTCAGCTTAGGGTCTAGAGTGCTTGAGACAATCAGAGCCTCCAACATGATTAGTCAGGAAAAAGTGAAGTCTCAGTGGAACTGATGCAGCTTTTGGATTCAGGCAGCAGAAAAGAGTTTTGAACTTGGGTAGGGGAATTTGTAGGGAAGAAACAATGGCTCAAGGGAGAATACTAGATTTGTTTATGGGTAAACGATGACTGAAGGGAGTATACCAGAGTTGTTTTGTTTAAGCTGGACTATAGGAACTGATCACTCCTGGCTAAGGGTGGTGTTCCTTCCAAAGAGCTCACAATGCAATTAGGCAGATTCAGTATTTGGATGCCAATAGAGGATTCATTACTAGAATCTCTTCTTATAGGAATCTCAGTCCAGCACCAATGGCTGATTACTAGGAAGTTACTCTTGCTCAATAATTGACTTCAAGCAAAGATCAAGGCAGAAACCAAACTCTCCTGCTGCTTGCAAAGCCCTCTTTCCAAGAACCACTGTCTTCACAGATAACCTTTCATAACAAAAATTAAAACGCAATACATCTTCCCTAGACTGAACATTTGCTTGCACACTAAATAAAGGACAAGATATATGCATGTCCTAGCCTGGTACAAACCTAAGAGGTTTGGTACCTGGAATGCATGTGTTCAGGACAAAGATAAGGGGCACAAAACAATACCAGAAAAACAAGATAAAAGCTGATCATTTAAATCTAGTTTCACATGATGCACATAGTACCCTTCTTGTACAAAGATTGGGTATAAAAAGATGGCTTTGGGGTGCACCTTTGGAAAATCACCATCTGTGGAAGGTGAATTTAACAGCACTGCACAAGGCACCTTCCCAGAGACTGATATTGAACCATTTTCCTGTACTATATGATTATTGGCGTAAAGCAATAATCCTGGCTGATGTTGATTATTTGGTCTCTTGAATATATTTCATGATGAACTGAAGTGTAGCCTACCAATTGAGTATACAATTTATCAGCAATAAGATGTTCTTCATTTCCTGCCCCTGGATTACTATGTAGTGGTACTGAACACTGTTAAATAGCATTTCATTTTTATAACTATTTTTGTATTTTGACATAATTATAATCCTTTAAGGGTAAGTTTAAATGGACACACAAGGCTGATATTGTTAAGTGTGAGCAGAGAGGTATTTTTTTTCTGTTTATTGGCTATTATCTATTAGTTACTAGGGTTCATAAATTAAGGGTGATTTTAGACTCCCAGCTGCTATCTGATGATTATATTACAGTAACTTAGTCAATTTCTTACCTTCTGCATCTGGCCAGGACATTGTGACCTTTCCTTTTGGATGCAGACCTGCCACTGTGATATGAAAGGATTATATGTATCTAGTTGAATCGGCCTCTGCGTGGTGGGAGTCATATTTGTTTATGTCAATGACTCTTTGTATCACAAATATTACTATTGTATATGCTTGCTCACTCCAAATCTATCAATTTGTAATAATAAGGTTACTATGTTTAACACATGAAAGGAGCCTCTCCCTCTGCTGACAGAGTGAGAGTATTTTAACCTATGAGAGGGGTCTTTCCCCTTTGTTGTTAAAGTAAGAAGTCTCTGTTGCTTTTGATAAGGAGTTTCTATCTTTTCCTTTGTTGTTAAAGTAAGAAGTCTCTGTTGCTTTTGATAAGGAGCTTCTATCTTTTCCTTTGATGCTTTCGTAAGGAGTTTCTGCCTGCTATTGAAGCCCTAAGGAGATCAGAGGGGAACATGCGGGGTCTGGGATGGGAGCCCTGGCCAGGTTCCCGTCACAGCCCCCTGCATGAGAACCAGATATCCATCAGGTGATCTGCACACAGTCACGTATACTTGTTTGTTCCACTCTATAAAAGCTGGACCCACTGGCAGCGACTTTGGAGACCTCACCTATGAGTGGACGCACTGCGTAGGGCTTCCCAATTGCCGGGACGGGCTCCCCAAATCCTCGCTGCAACCGGGGCTCCCCAGCGACTGTGGATCTGGATGATGGTATTGTATTAATAGGGCAATTGGTGATGTATCTTTCTTAATCACTATAGTTGATTTTATGTAGTAATGATCAGGTGCATTACCTTACTTATTCTTTCTATTGCTTATGTATATATTTCATTTCCTGTAATATTTAGAAAGAGATAGTAAAGCAACCTTGTTCTTTCTACTGGTGTCTGTGTTCTTTCTGCCAACCCTGTCAATTAGCAGAACACACTGTTAGGATACTTTTGCTGCCTCGAGTTTGAACTATTGAAGCGCAGTTTACGTGGAGCTACACCTTAAAACCTTTGGAGATGGAAGCTGATGCACAAGCCGACAACTCACTTACTTACTGAGAGTGGCATCTTGCTGGGATCATATGACATCAGCTGTCTGGGATCTACACTAGCTGCTTATTGCTCTGTGGGTGGAGTTTAAGATGTTGGTTATGACCTCTAAAGCACCAACGAGTATGGGATAGGTGTATTGGAGGGATCGCTTCTCTCCCTGTGCCATACTGCCAAAGCCACTGTCAGTGAGGTCACCCAAGCTGGATCTCCATATTACGAAAAAGAAGGGGATGACTGGCAGGGCATTCTTTTTGAAACCCCTGGGAAACTGGAATGTGCTCCTCCATGGTCTGAAGTAGCCTGAATTTGTTGACCTTCCGGGCATGCTCCAAAGGATATCTATTTGATAGGGTTTGATAGGCTTCTGCTCAGGCACAATAATGAAAAAAATATTGTAGACATAGATAGCACTTCCTAAACTCTAGTTACTAGCCAGTGGAGAACAATTGCCTTGCCAAATATTCAGTGGAATCTTTCTGAGTAACTAACAGGCACACATCCTTGAGAACTCTGAAAATCTCCTTTTTTTATGTTTTTCTTATTTCATTTTTCCTGTACATGATCCAGTTAAAACATTTCCTATGTGTACCATAGTTGACCTACGGTGCCACTTCACCTTGGAGGAAAAGCAATAAAAATGACTGAATAATGCAGTTATTGAGGAAAACCATCATGAAGTTTATAGCAGCCTCTTAATTTGCTTGCACCTAAAGCTTGGCTGAGCTCTGAAGGTAACTAGGAAGAGAATCACAACTCAAAGCCAGGTTTTTTAAAAATAGTTCTGTTGATACAACACAGTAACAAATATAAAGGTATGCCCTGACAGTACATAGGTCAACTGAAGTGAATTTGGCATATTTTCTCTTTCAAAATAATAAAAATGAAAATGAAGGGCAGAATCAGTGTTTTCTATATGTGTTGGTAAGTTTGACCTGTTCACAGGCCAACATATTTCACCTTGTCAATAGAAAAGAACGAACTGGGGAACCTTGAATAGACTGCTATATGCAACTCCACACGTTGCTGAAAATTTAAGTAATAACACAAAATTTTCTAATTAGGAATTCAGTCAGGTATGCATAAATTAGGAATGCATGTATTGATATAGTACTAGTAAGACGTAATGCAAAAACCAAACAGACAGAATCCAATATCTTAAACAGAGGCAGAAAATAAATGCTCACTGAGAATTTTCATGAATTTCTGTGATTATTTTACAGTATGTATTAGGGCTAATTTTGAAAATATTCATCTTTTCATTAATTGGTAGTCAAAGAAATGTGGATGTAGGAAAGAAGAAAAAATGGCTTTACTAAAATTTGCATCTCTCTCCAGTCCAGAGCATACAGGTGAAATTCTGTATAGAGGTCCTATCAGTGCAATCTCTGTTCCTAGCTGCTACATCACCTTAAAATATAGCTAAAATGTATTACATTTTTATCTAATATTACATTTCCATGCAAGCAAGTACTGTAGTTAGTAGTGTGTGTGTTAGAGAGAGAAAAAGAACCACAAGGAGAAAGAGATAAAAGACTTGAAAAAAGGAGTAAAAAACAGTCAAGCAGAAAGATTCAGAGTTAAAAAAGCAGACAAGAGGAAGGAATGGATTAGCAAAACTAAAAACATATTGAATACTACGGTGTCCAAAAAGGCCAGGTAAAATATCACTTCCGTACTATAGCGTTATGAATCTAAATGGCATCTCATCCTGATATAACTGGTTGTCACACTGCAGTAAATCTCATACTTCTGAATGCTGTACTAGAGGATTAGTTGAAAAAATTTTGGGAGCTTAATTTGCAAAAACAAAAATCACTGAAGAATTACTCTGAATTTACAGTGCTGAAACTAAGAGCAGAACTTGACCCACTGTACTAGAGGATTAGTTGGAAAAAATTGTAGGAGACTTAATTTTTATGCCTTTTTTTTTCTATGAAATTTCATACTAACAGAGTAAGAGCACTGGAGGGTGAAAGGAAAGAGGAATAGTGAGTAATTTTTTTTCCCCGGCAAAGATCTGAGTTACAGCTAGGAAGCTAACCTTGGATTTACAGAAGAACATAACAAATTAGGAAGCCAATGCAAAGTATTGCCTAAATAAATTTGCAATTTTCTCATTATATCATATAAAGCTTTCCTGCAAGGTCTGCCATAACATTTTGATGGATGGATTTAAAGACTCGGAGATACATAGGTAAATGACAGCCTGATTTATATGTTTAATTATCTGTGGCAGGATATGTGCCCCACACAGGCCCTGGATTGTGTAATGTGAGCCAGAAAGGCCACTTACGTTACCTGACTGAACCTAGAGGGACAGTACGACTTAATTCAACTGGGGAAGGAGCTGGGGAGTTCCAGGAAGTTCAGAGTAGCAGGGGACTGCAGAGAAAGAGTGTGCAGTCACTCTCTGGGTGAAAAAATAGGGAGACTAGGGAGAGAGGAAGCTCTGGGATCCTTGACTGACTAGAGAGGTCTGGCAGGAAGCCAGAGGGGACACAGAACAGTCACCAGTGTGGAGTAGAGTCTGGTAAGAAGCCCTGACAAAAGGGCAGGAACTGGAACTCGGAGAGAGCCCTGGGAGGTATTCAGTCAGGAAGTCAGTTAGAAGAGCTGTGAGAGGTGTGAGGTCAACTCCAAGGATGGTGGAAATGGGTTTTGGTTTGTATTTTATGGTGTAGGAGTTTTTGTGGGGATTCCAGGGGAGGGCATGGGAGTCCTCACCCTGAAATGAGGGTTAATTTAGAGAGGTTGTGGGGAAAAGGCCTCTAAGAGGCTGAGGTGGAAGAAAACCAGGAAAGTAAGAGCAAGGAGTTGGACTCAGCAGACCTTGGCTGATGGTTAAAGGTCTCCTGGGCTGAAGCCTGGAGTAGTGAGAAGGTCAAGATACCACAGCTAGGTGCTATTATGGTGGAGTGAAGACGCCTGAGAAGGGGTTGAGGACAATCCAAGCTCTGAGACATGTAGGTGCAAGGGCCACAGGACCCAGAGTCGGTACCAAAGACCTTTGTGAAGGTATCAGACTATGTTTTCTTGAACTCTGTTACCTCAGGAAGGAGTAGACTAAATTATGATCTGGCCAGAGGGCTAAATTATGGGAAGAGAGACCACAGGAGTGACAGTCTGCAGAGGGCTCAGAAGAGGAGAAAGCTGCTACTCCTCATCTGGCCATAAGAAGGCACTCTACCAGAGAGTGAACTTCACAGTATCCAACCAAGTAATTCTAGGAATGGAGCTGATTTCAAAGGTATAATCTGCTATGCAGAGAGAGGCCGATTTATCACTCACTTGTTATTCTTTGTCACTTGCCCAATTTTTACAGCTTTCTAGCAGGGAACATTTTTGGGTGGGAGGGAAGAGAAGGAACAAAAACTGGGTTCAATGAACACCCTCCTCATTGAAAAATCCAGGAAGTCATAGTTTACATAGTCATTGGACCATATTCTCTCAATCTTTGTACAACACTCCCATTGACGTCAATGGAAATTCCACTTGCTGAACAAAGACAGAATGTGGTCCATTGTCATTGTGCAATATAATAAAATGTAAAACATGCATTCTTGAAATATTTCCAGTTATAGCTTTGGCAGAATCCCCAATACTTGATAGGCTTTCATGTAACTGGAGGTGGGAGTTTCTCATTCTGGAAGATAGTATACAATGCAATATTTATATTCAGAGAGAGTTTTAAATCCAATGTACAGTATATTTCTTTCTCACAGCTGGTCATTTGCAATGTGCAGATGAAAGGTGCATGCTATCTCCTGAATGATTTCAGCATGTTATATTTCTATTGTCTACATTAGTCATATCTTTCAGTAAGTTACCTTAATAAAACATAAATATCGCACTATCAAAGTAAGGACTTAGGGATATGGAACAGCTTCCATATCAGGAAAGATTAAAAAAACTGGGACAGTTCATCTTAGAAAAGAGAAGATGTGATAGAGGTCTATAAAATCTGTGTAAATTCATATAAATCTATAAAATCTATACATTCATCCACGAATGGTGTGGAATCATGGAATCATAGACTATTAGTGTTGGAAGGAACCTCAGGAGTTCATCTAGTCCAACCCCCTGCTTCACCATTCCAACCCATTCCAGTGCTTTGCTACCCTCCTAGTAAAAATGATTTTTGTAGTATCCAACCTAAACCTCCCCCACTGTAACTTGAAACAATTGCTCCTAGTTCTGTCATCTGCTACCACTGAGCACAGCCTAGCTCCATCTTCCCTGGAACCCCCTTCCAGGTAGTTAAAGACTGCTATCAAATCCCCCCACATTCTTCTCTTCTGCAGACTAAACAAGCCCTGTTCCCTCAGCCTCACCTCATAAATCATGTGCTCCAACGCTCTAATAATTTTTGTTGCCTTCCTCTGGAATCTCTCCAATTTGTCCACATCCTTTTTTTAGTGGGGGCCCCAAAACTAGACACAATACGCCAAATGATGCCTCACCGGTGCCGAATAGAGAGTAATAATCACTTCCCTCAATCTGCTGGCAATGCTCCTACTAATGTAACCCATTATGCTGTTAGCCTTCTTGGCAATAAGGGCACACTGCTGACTCATATCCAGATTCTTGTCCCAGGTCATTTTCTGCAGAACTGCTGCCTAGCCAGCCAGTCCCCAGTCCGTAGCACTGCATGGGATTCTTCCCAGGACTCTGCACTTGTCCTTGCTGAATCTCATCATTTTTTTTTTGGCCCAATCCTCCAGTTTGTCTAGGACACTCTGAATTCAATCCCTTCCCTCCAGAGTATCAGCCACTCCCTTCAGCTCAGTGTTATCTCCAAACTTGCTGTGGGTGCAATCTACCCCATACTGAAACAATGAAATGACACTACTGTGCTTCTTTTGGGTGATATTGATCTCTCATTTGGCTTCTGAACCACTGAGGTCTGAGTAACACTGAGCATCTGGGGCAAAGTAAGAATGAAATCTGTCTCTGTTCTGGATTGGGACTGGCTTTGGCCAGTGCTTAGTTTGTAACGAAAGAGATGCCAGAGCTCAAGCAATTAGGTACCAGGGCTCAAGCAATTTTTTTTACTTCCATAATTGACATGGCAAGCCCAGAGGTGCCGGGACTATGAACTGCCAATTCTAGAGGTGCTGGGGCTCAGCCCTGGCAAACCCTGGCCCAAAAGATGCATTTACTGTGGCTGTAAGAAGA